>OX104064.1:80894356-80991355 GCA_944474145.2 Dicrocoelium dendriticum | reverse complement strand
GACAGCGGTACTTTCACGAGGGCGTTTGATCCCACGTGGTGAACGGTTTGTTTCTATTGCTCCCAGTTCCTTTTCCTGAATTCAGTCTTTAGCAAGAACCCGCCGGTGTGATAGGTGCTCAGTGACTCCACAGTGCTGATGGGAAGGACAGAGCACTTATCATTGTTGACCGGCAGATCCCACTTGGTTGACCAGGTGTGTAGTGGATCTAATGTTTTCTGTAATCGGTCGGCGTCTTCGAGCTTGGACATTTCTGATCATAGCTTGAGATCATCTGCAAAGATCAGACACTGTTTATAGCACTGTTGGTAGGTCATTGATGTAGATCTCCCACAGTTCCAATCCGAGAACAGAACCTTGTAGAACACCATTAAACGAGCACTGGGAATAAGCGGGTTTTGTTTTCCTCGATCTGCATGCTCCGACCTTGCACGAAATCAGTAATCCATACTAGGGCGTTCCTTGTTATGCCAATTCCGCAGAGCTTAGAGTAATTGCTAATGTGGGACCCTGTTAACAACTTCACTGAAGTCGATGTATATCACATCTAAGCGTTTTTCAGCATGCAGTGACTTTTCCCACTTCTCTCGCGTCAAGCAGGTTAGTGTTGCAGGAACATCCCCTTCGGAAGCCATGCTGAGTAGACGAGGTGGTGTTCAGATCTTCGCAGTGTCAATGGATGGCACATTTAATCAAATGTTCCATAATCTTGCATGCGACCGACATCAGACAAATCGACCGACAGTTCGCACGATTCTGGCGATTTCCACCCTTGTATTTAGGCATAGCTACGCCTGTCTTACAGTTGAGAGGTAATCGACCTGCTTACAAAGAGGACTGCAAAACTTGACAAAGTGGGGCGGCTATGTATTCTGCCACCATTTTGAGAAGCAGGGGGTGTAGTCCCTCTCGGCCTGGTAAGGAACCTGAGTTCAGTTCAAGTAGTAGCTTCATGATACCACCTACATCTATGTCGATTGCTCCAGAGGTACAACATATGCAAGTCCGTGGTTGTTTGCCAGTATGTCTCTCCTCGTGTATATTGCGGAGAGCTGTAGAGTCAAGAGGTCAGCTTTGACGTCATCATCATGAAGGATAACACCCGGCTCGTTGCAACGAACCGGTTGCGGAATACCTGTGTTGTCCACCATGGTGGCGTGAGGCGTTAAAGCGTGAGAATGGGTTCTTTGCCCTAGAAAGAGATTGTTCAGCCAAGCTGTGCTCATGTCGTTTCTTCACGTTTCTGTGGGGAACAAAGGTTTCTGTTGGTTTTATAGTTATAATAATCAGAGTCCAAGCGGGCAAGTTTGAATTTTCCCATAGTTTTCGTCGTTGTTTCATGTTGGCCGTGAGTTCTCGGTCAATCCAGGGGACCTTTGACAGAGGCCTGTTTCTATGTAATGGGACGACTTCAGTGTGTAGCTTTAGCTTGGAGAATAAATCGTTCCAAACAACATCGAGTTCCAAGTGTTGTGGAACATTCCAGTCAGGTGTACTCGCTGCCGTTTTAACCTCGTTACATTGGTGCGCCATAAGTTGCGACGGAGTGCGTTCCGAGCTTAAATGGCTAGGCGTTTAGTACGTAAGAAGGAGATCGTACAGTGGTCGCTGTACGTCAGTTCCGAGACATTGGACAGAGCCGGAGTGTGCCCAAGATCAAGAGTGTGCGGAGTATGGCCGGGAAGAATCCGAGTGGGTGATGCTATATCCTAGGAAATATTCGTTTTGAGGTGATTTTTAAGGAGGCTAGTGTCAAAGGACTCTGGAGGGCGGCGCCAGTGCAGGAGATCCCAGTTGACATCCGAGTCGTTGAAGTCATCCATAATAAGACAATCTCTTTGGTTTCCATGCGTTTTGACAAAGTTTACCACAGTGGTACCAGGACCCCACGGGGCTTTGTACACAACCCCAACCATACGAGATTCGAAGCCTGTTCTTTTGTGTACTGTCAAGACAATTTAAGCGTGGTTCCAATCTGATTGCGTTTTCATCCCAAAGCTCTTCCTGTATGTTTCATTTAAGTTTTCATAATTGGTAATCTTCCCTTTCTCTTCATAGTGTTTTTCATGACATCTGGCCAAGCTAATTTTGGGGCTGTCTGGCAACCCTTACTTTCCCATAACCTTGCTTCGGTGTTTCCGATTCAAATGTTTGCCTAATCGAGGTTAATGCTCCTGTTTCCCCCAGGATTGCTTCGTAATCCACTACTTACCCTCTCCACTTTTCACCGCATCATCACGACTGTGCCGGATAATATCAACGATCGGTGCTTTAGGTTGGGGCTTGTTCTACTTCGTATTAAGAGTGAGCGAGAACCAAACCGAAGGCTGGCATACCTCAACATGCACACTTTACTGTAGAACAATCAACAGACAGCACTTGCCCAAATACTAGAGGCCCTATCGATCGATAGCTGCTGCTAATCGGATACTCGCCTGTAAGATTTTAGCTGTGCTCACCCTGTGGCCCCACAACAAATGGCACTGGCGGCATTTTCTTACTGCATTTGTCTATAAATGACGCAGCGTCAAATGCCGGTCAAGTTAGTGTGAGCACTGCTCTGACATTCTGGTCCGAGGCTGCCCTAATTGATTGGATCTCAATGAACGGCCAAATGTGCGCTGTCTGGTTACCTGGCTCGTTCAAAGCTTCAAAATTGAGCGTGGACAAACCATACCTGTTTATCATTGCAGCATACGCCCTCACAAATTTCAGCATGGCTTCGGTGAGAGATGAATTCTATCACCAACTGACCGAACTTCATGGAAAAAGCTGCCGATACTTTGGTGCTTGCTGGTGATTTGAACCACCAAGTTGGGAAGCTGTTCACCGAGGAGCTGCATATTGGCAGCAAACACGGTGTAGGCTTCCGTACTGATAAGTGAGCGGTTGCTACACCTGTGTGAAGGTGCTCGCCTAATTCTCGTGAGCACTAACTTACGACACAACAACTTGTCATACACCAGCCACGGACCAATCGTCGACGCGAATCGGCAACATTGCGATCAATTACCGTGGGAGAGGCTACGTCCAAAACTAACGCTCGATTGAGAGCACGAGCGTGCACTCGTTTGTGCTGATCTTAGAGATCACTTTGGTGTACGCATGCGGCAACGCTGTGATCTCATAGACATCCGCCAACTGGCGAAGCCATGCGTTTTTAATGCGTATTTAAGTAAGCTGGCATGCGAGCTGAGGAAGCGATCCCTGAACGTAGCGGGCGGCCACTAGTCACATATCCGCCATATGTTCTTAGCAACAGACATCTCCATACGAAAAATCAGATTGCTAACTTGGACGTTGGATCTCTACACAGTCTCTGGAACGTATTGACGATACTACTAAAGACCTCAGAGCAAAACTCCGTGCTAGGCTGAAGAGAGACCGCGAATCCTTGTCGTCCCATCGTGCGTCAGAGATGGAAGCGGCTGCTGCTCTTGGTAACCATTGGGCTTTATCCCATCAGATCCGGTAAACGGGCATTAGGAGACCTGATGTTAGTGAAACTATTTATGATGAGAGTGGATAACCTATCCACAACTTGTCAGAACTCTTGGAACACTGGGGTGAACACTTTGAAAGACAATTTAATCGGCCGGAATGGTCAGGTTTCTTGCCGGCCATTGATCGCCTTGCTCCCTGGACTGTCCCTTTGGTTCCGCTCTCGCTCAAAAGTCGAACGTGAGGTCGAATTGCTGAAGTTGAATAAAGCCGTGGGACCAGATGATCTACCTCCGGCTCTGTTCAGATTCGGGAGCCCTGCTCTTGTTGATGATTTAGTACTTAGTAATTTACTAGTGAAACTGTGGGATGTGGAAACTGTCCAAACGGACTGAACCCGCTCCACCATTGTCCCAGTTTCCACTGGACGCTCACGTTCGGAATGCAGTAACCATAGGGGAATCAGTCTGATCTTCATCTCCAAATTACTTGCCGTTGTCATCCTTCACAGACTGACTAGCAGCAGTGAATGCCAGATTCGTGAGGAGCAAGCCGAGTTTCGTCGAGGTTGAGGCTGAATTGATCATATCTTTGCGTCAATTATTGGAGCTCCGTCACATATATTGGCGGCCCACTGCTGTCGTGTTCCTCGATATCGAAGGGGCCTTCGATTCGCTTGGTCTATGTGCCCTTTGGAACTGTAAACTCAGTAAAGGTATGTCCGAGAAATATGTACATATTGTCCGAGCGCTGTACGCGCGTAGCTCGGGCAGAGAGGCAAACTGTCACCGTCCTTCAATACCTCCGGCGGTCTACAACAAGGATGATCGCGGTCGCCTTTCCTATTCAGCTTCGCTATTGACGATGTCATGGAGGTCACTTTCACAGGACAAGACTCAGGTGTAGATCTGCTCCCGGGCGAATAAAGTTTTGTGTTGGCGTATACTGACGACATTTCCCTAATCTGTGACAGCTCACAAACGTTCCAAACGGCACTGAACAGCTTAGAACTGGCGTGTATGATTTCCCAATTAGACAGGAATGTTTCTATTCGGCTTGTTGGAGGAGTGTGGGCCGGATCCGTTGATGAAACCTGGCTGCTATTTGCATGCTTCCCGGTCTTATTCCTTCGGGTTTACACCGGACATGGGGTGTGTGGTTTGAACTGTGGATGGTGCAGCACAAGCCATCCATGGTCCCTCTATAAGCGCGGGCGTCCTGTGGCTATCCTATGGAGGCCGCAGTGACAGGCAAATCCGGACATGGAAGCCGCCAACCATATATATATATATATATATATATATATATATATATATATATCATATATATATATATATATATATCATATATATATGGTGACTTGCGTCAATCAAACACCCCTTTGTCTTGTCTCTTACATCAATTTATGCACTCAGTAGTCCGCGAATTATGATCAAGTCTTCTTCCTTTTCATAGCCGTTCATTTATCTTAACGATTTCTGTTACCCAATTGCTACAGCGTTGTTTTTGAATCAGCAGGGAGGTACTTCTTCCTCATAGATATTTAGCATTCTCTTAACTCGGATCATTCATTATTGATTTCACAGTACACTGCAGTCAGTTTTTTCCAATCACTAAAATGCGCGAAAGCACTAAGCCATATATCCCTATTTCAGTTTTGTTGTGTTACGTTTTTTAACTACCGCATTTCTTGCTGGATATTTTGGAACTTTTTCAATGAATGGGCTCTTTGCAGCTCGTGAAGTATTAGGGCACTCATCTTTCACCTGTTACCCGGAGCGACAGTTTGTTTTACGTAATTACGAATAGACGCCTCTATTTTTGACCTCGATGCCTCCTCCCTTATATCCATCAACCTTAATTTATCCGTTCGCCACGATTGTCATCCGTCTTGCATCACTGGTGATTGTTGTCCCTCATATTTTCTTTTTTCAGCCTTTCTACTTCTACGGAGACATTTTTCAGCGTGAATTCAATACTTCCCAAAAAAGATGTGCCAACCTGCAGTGTTACGCTAAACGAGTCACGGGTTGTCGCTTGCCAAACTTTCTGTGGGTGCTATCCGGTGTGTGTCAGTGCAGAATCCGCTGAGACCTATGTTACCCCCGAGCGCTTCATTCAGAGTTCACTTTGCCGCTGTGGCCAGTGCTACTCACAGCTTCAGCCGCAAGTATCAAAGCACCCCTGTGCAGTTTCGACGAACACTGAGCGATATGTTTCACTTAATTCTCCCTATTCGTGTCCACCTACCTCGGCAGGGCAAACGGCAGTCTATCCTTCAGAGGATGACTCCTCAGCATCTGAACTTGACACAACCATACCCGAGAATCCCCAATCATTTTGTCCATTTTTGGGGAAAATGAGCCACAAACTGAGCGAAGATTCGCATAATAGGGAAATTAAAATGCTCGAGCACTTCTACGGTGGACACTTACGCTCTCAACGGGCGGCTCGCATCATCCAGAATGCTTATAGGATTTATCGGTTGAAAAGCGAATACGCTCGTATGCGCATGCAAAAAGAAGCGAATCGAGAGCCGACCGGTTCACTTTTACACCCCATCAATCCAGACAAATTTTGCCATCGCTCGCCGAGATTTGATCCACGCACATCTCAGATCTCTGCCATATCTTCTGGAAGCCTCGAAGATCTGTTTCTCGAACAAGCCTATGTTGACTGGGCGCTGAAGGCAGCCACGGCACAAGCTACCTACGGCATTCCGCCTGTTTCTGACGTCCCTAGCATAGCTGCGTGTGATGGAGCGCCGTTCGATTTGGTTCCTTTGTGCCCTACACCTGCCTCCTACGCTATAAATCCTTCGGAGCAGTCAGATAGCAGTTGTTTGATTAATGGACTGCTTTCCCCTCCACAGAAACAGAACACAACCTATGTAACCAGTACTGCATCGCCACGTGATTTGGGACTGACGGAACAATCGGCTTTTCAACACTCTTCAGCCCATCTTTCAACTCTCTCCGATATAGCGCCTACAAGTTACGACAGACCCTGTCATGTAACTACCTCGTTGGTTGCTGGGGCGCTTTCTTTAGGTCGATTGGCGTCTACTGTCGATTCACTCAAACCACCTTATTGTACAAACAGTCCTGCTCCTGTCATGCTATCTTGCGAGTTACCACGACGTCGAACGTATCCTTCTCGCGAATCGTCATCACCTCCATCCACTGACAAAAGCTCCTCGAGGACCGAGGAATCAATCATTACGCCGGTTATATCTCCGAACCAGTGGGATCAACCTCACTTAAGATGTCCTCATGCAACTTCGAGATCTACCCACATACCATATGTTCAGCATACAACCACGGAGTCTAGCCCATTCATGGTACCCGGATTGAGTGTCCCCGTTTCTTCCCGTCTGGACCAACAACCTGGATTTCAATGCTCCTGTTCACACTGTCCTAGATCTCATATTGCCCACACATCGGTCGCAAACGCTGTTCTGCGTAATCGCTCAACCCACCTATACTCGGTCCCAGCTTGTGATCGGCTAGGTATTCATATTTGTCCGGCATCAACTTCTAACCGCACATTTCCTAAATCCACCTCACATTGTCATGCAATGTTCGGTAAATATCACACAAATCACTCCTGCCGACCGATTTTTGTCGCTGTGCCTTCCTCGATGATGGAGCAGTGTTATACCCTTGACCGCGATCTCAGTGCGCCTCTCTCCCACACTCCCTCAGCTCCATTGGCTGTAAAATATACGAACTCAAACCACATCCTCTTTCGGACTCCTTGCTATGTGAATCACCGAGCCCAGTCAAACGGAGCGCAATGCTGTTCATCAACTTCGCATCCTCCTTCCATCGCTTCAGTGGCTCCAATACATCACACCACGACCCAACTAGGCAGACATCAGCTTCGAGTCTGGGAGAAGAGGCGAAAGCGCACGTACAGGATCGGGTTGAACCTTTTCAACAAGTTAGTCTTTGGTATTATTTACCGTGTCTTTTTGATGCAGGCTTTCCGGATCCCAGATTTCGCTCTTAACTTCCCTACCTTTTCATTGACAGATTGACCAGAGCGATGCTTTTTGTTTTTTTTCTCAGAGCAGCCTTTATTTTCTGTGCATTACCGGTACTGTTCAGTTTGAGTAGATTACATTCGCCACCGTATATATTTCATGGTTTAATTACTGCACGTATGTGTACCCCGGTTAGGCTTGCTATACTTGTGTAAGATTCACTTTTGGTTAGGGCAAGTTTTCATGAAACGCAGTGAACGTGATAATGTTGAAGTGTCAATTTGCTCTACAGAACACGCAAGTCTTCGACCACGTTCTCATAATTCTTTCTTGACGACTTCGGATGTTATTCATGCCTTCATGCATTCGGCAGACTGATGAGTGCTCCCAATTGAAGGGGTGGTCACGTTATGTTCCTAGCATTGCTATTTTCCATACAAATTAGGAGAGCGTTTAGGGGCACATAGAACTCTAATACGTTAGTATCGAACTGTGCAAATATCAGGTGTTTGTGATTAAAACGAATTGTTTTTTAATTAGAAGCTGTGGTGGCAGCGGCAGAAACACGTTTCACGTCATTTGAGTTACGGGCCGTTAAGATGTTTTTGTTTCTTCAGAAACATCTTTCCTACAGCATTGTTAAAACCAAGATATCTCGTTTCAACATTGGTCATTACAATATTCAGGTTGAGCCCCGCAATGGTTGTCCCCAAACCTCAACTGATCGACATCCTGCAATGCTATCCATGAACTGATTATGGAGGACCGGCGAATATTCACTATAAAGTGCCCACATACTGGGCATCTCTCGAGAAGTTTGTTATCTCTATTGTCCTGATCATGTGTAGGCTTACAGCAAAGTGTGTGCCGAAATGTATGACCAGTGATCAGAAACGGAGTTCAGGCTACTCCGCGACAGCCTTATCATCACCGTTAGCTACATCATTCGGGGGGTTCACATAGTTGAAGCACACCAATTCACTCCCTTCATCTAGTTTTACGCGCAATTTCCAGTTTACTCTGCATCTGGATGTTCTGTCGAGCGACTTAGATGACTGTTTGGGACGTGTCCCTGCTGTTTTGACAAGTAGTATCCTTATTTGGGAGAAGATTCTTCAGTCCGTCAGGCAGCCGCAGCACATTAGTAAAGGCGCTAGACGTCCGTCTTGTCCCATTGGAATTCATTACCATACTGCTTTTATCAAAGCGGCTGCGTTGTATGCAGTCGGATTCTCTGCACCTTTGCGCATTGGCGACATTGTTTTGTCTGGATATTATGCTCAACCTTTATCATTGAGGCTATTGTCATATTAACTGCGGGACATTATGCACTTTAAACTCTTAAACGTGTGGTCAAGCGAAATCCTAGATCACTTTGGACTTTGTTCCGAACTCTGTTATGATCAGATCACCGCTCAAAGGACTCGACTTTCTCATCAAATGGAACTTTCTGGATTGTGCACCGGAAAGTGTCGCCCGCTTTCTTTTAACTCGCAAGGGAGTGAGTCGTGCGGCTATTGGTGACTACCTTGGAAACACCAAAGATGAAATGGCCATGTCAACAACACGGTAAGCTTAGTTTTCACCTCTTATTCTGATTTGTAAAGCTAGTATCCTTTAGTATAAGGAAACTGCGTTTCTCTTTTAAATGAACAGAATGACAAACGGATGTATGTATGTATGTAATCTCAACAGTCTATTAACTAGACATAGAGCCAGCATAAAACCATGGAGATCAGGAGATAAGCAAGAATCATCGCGTCATAATCATCGTGGCATGCTAGTTGAAGGTGAGCAACACACTTCAACTAATATGCCGCAGGAAGAATGGAACATATTGACAAAAAGTAGAACAAAACATTTTTAGTTTGTTTTCACAGGCCGCTTTTGCTTTTTTTGTCAGTTTAGTGTTTGTAGTATTAAACATGTGAATCAATACAATACTGTACACAATTCTTCCATTGATTCCTGTTGCGGGCCATGTCTTCAAGAGTGTTAAGCCATTGGCACTCCTCCTTTTTGGGTCCCCATCCTGGAAGACGTACGGATCCAACAGCGGCTAGACACGACGTCAGCGATTACATGTGCTGCCGCCATGTAAAAGGCTGACCACCACGCGGTCGCCTCCAGCCAGGTCCTTGACGAGCGAATAGAGCACGACGCGGTAGACGCTCAGATGCCATGCGTAGGACGTGACCGAGCCATCTTAACTGGCGCAACAAAATCAGTTTGTTGAAGGGAATACTCGCATTCCCCAAGATGCGACTTCGAACGTCATTATTATTAACTCGATGTTGCCACCAAACACGAGCGATCCTCCTTGAGCAACCGTTATCAAAGGCAACAAGACGACGCATGTCTTCCACGCGAAGCGGTCAGGACTCGCACCCATACAACAATACTGAGCGAACTGATGCGCTGTAAACGCGGCCCTTTAGTTAGAATGAGACGTCGCGACGACGCCATAAGTGCCTCAGATTGACAAATGCTGATCGAGCTTTAGCGATACGAAGAGAAACTTCTTTGTTGATAATGCCGTCAGCAGAAACACAGCTCCCAAGGTAGACGAAACTAGCTACCTGTTCAAGTTGTGCACCTTCGAGAGTGAGTACGGGAGCAGGTGGAAGCCAATCCTTGAGCAGTACTTTACACTTCGATGGGGCGAAGCTCATGCCATACTTAGATGCTTCAACCACCGAACGATCCAGAATGAGTTGCATACCCTGAGGATCGTCACCAAGTAAGGCGATATCATCAGCATAATCGGTCGCGCGCTCACCCGGTAGAAGCTCTAAGCTCTAAGCCTTCTAGAGCGTTCGACAGAACGTCTTCGATTGCGAAGTTGAAGAGGAATGGGGAAATAGGGTAGCCCTGTCGCACACCGCTATTGACAGCGAATTGCGAGGAAAGCTTGCCATAGACCCTCACTCCGCGGGATGTATGAAGGTAAAGTACTCGTAAGATGGCGGTATATTTCTCTAGCACCCCTTTCTTTAGTAAGCAACGCCATAGAGCAGGTCGATCAACGGAGTCAAAAGCGGCACGTATGTCCAGAAATGCAACGATAGTGGGCCTGTGATAAATGTAGCGATGTTCAAGGAGCTGGCGAAGCGTGAAGATTTGATCCACGCATCCGCGGCCAGGACGAAAACCAGCTTGTTCTTCACGGTAGTATGATTCACGTACTGGGGATAGTCTGCGAAGCAGAATGGATGCCAATAGCTTAGAGGCAACCGAAATAAGACTAATCCCGCGATGATTTGCACATGAAGTGCGAGCGCCTTTCTTGAAAATTGGGACAATAACTGATCCGCTCCAAGAGGAAGGCACTTTCTCTTCATGCCAAATTTTTGCGAACGGCGCGGTTATCTGGTTAATGATCGCCACACCGCCGTACTTGAATAGTTCCGGATTAAGTCCGTCTAAGCGGGCGACTTGAAGCGCTTCAAGAGTCGAATCTCGAGGCAGACTTCCGCCTCGCTGGGTGGATTCAGTGGGATGAGCCAGGGTGGACAACAACGTGTACTGCATGTACTGATGGATGGTGGAGGCCAGTTGAACTGCGAGTGAATGTGCTCGGCCCAGCGGTCCATACGACTCTGTTGGTTGGTGATCGGTGACTCATCCACCTCACAAATGACCTCACTGACACCAGGCTTCCTGAGGCCAGTGGACCGAATGCGTTGGAAAAGCCTGCGATTGTTGCCAGAGAGGGCAGCTGTCTCCATCACTAAAGCACGCTCAGACCAGCATGTCTCGCGATCCTTGCATAGGCTTTGCTTGAGCAGCCGGTTGGCAGAACGGCGCCGCTCGTTGCAATCTGATTCCGCGGTGATATCTTTGCGGCGTTTGAACAGCTCCAGAGAACGAGCAGAGATTCAAGCCTTCAAAGGGTGTCGAGTTAGGCCGCAGCATGACTGTCCGGAAATGGTTATTGTCTTCCGTATACAAGTCCAGTGTTGTTCCACTTCTTGCGGTGGATTGCAACTGATTGCATATGCCAGTGAAGACTGATAGCTTGCCTGGACAAAGGAATCAGTAAATCTGTTTACATCAATCTTGCGGTGCTTCGTGTTTCGGGATCCTCCAAAACATACAGATTTTCGCGCAGACCAGAGCATGATCTGAGTCAACGAAGGTGGACCAAAAGGACCTGCAGTCCAGTACGCTGCCGCGCCATCTGAAGCTAATTGCAATGTGATCAATTTGAGACCACGGTTGTGTTGGCGAAGGGGGACGCCACGTTGCAGAACGCTTCTTCGTACGCTTGAAGTTAGTGCTCGAAAGAAACAGACGGTTGTCTTCGCACAATGTGAGAAGTCTCTCTCCGTTAGCAGAGCGGTTCTTATCGAGCGAGTGATGACCACCAAGGTGGCGTTCGTATGGTAACAGGCGGCCAACCCGTGCATTAAAATCCCCAGCAAAGATAACCACATCCGGCTTTTTAGCGTTAGTCAAGAGCTGTTGTAGATCCCGATAGAATTCGTCCTTGACCGAGTCGCCACTGCAGTCAGTTGGAGCGTACACGGAGATCACAAACAAGTTGCGTCTCTCGTCTTGGTGCCTGTTGATTCTACATGAACTCCGAAGCCGAACTGCACATAGTCGGCTGTTAATCGGGAACCAGTCCAGTACCGCCGCCTCGGCCTTGCCACTCAGTGCTATGCCTACACCAGCCAAACCCGCTGAGGCTGCTTCTGAATCTCCAGAAAGACGCAGGTATTATCTGGCTTCGTGGTCAGTGGGGGATGTCAATGTGAGTACAGTGCTGGGATCTTGCAATCGGGTTTCTGAAAGGCAGCAGACATCAGTGTCAAGGGAATCTAAAGTGCGCGGTAGACCGGCTTGCTGTCCAATCTGCATGATTGTCCGAACGTTGCAGCACGCCAGACGGAACGAGGATCGGGGACGAAGGAGAGCCATAGGTTGAATTCCTTGGTCTGCAGCGCAACCGGAATCGCAGCCAGATTGTTGAGCACATGAATCGGGTAACGGAAAGTGAGGATTGTTAACAAACAAACAATTGGCGTGTGATGAAGTGGCGTGAAAGTGACTAGCAGAGACAGTAGCGGATGCGCACTTTGTAATACAGTCCATGGTTTTGCGAGAGGGCGTGATACTACCCGGTTGCCCAAGCGGAAGTAGGGAGTTGACTTAGGGGACTCCACCCCGAGCCTTTGGCTAAATAACCTACCCGCAAGGCAGCGGGGCGAATTTAGGGAATCGCGCCCATTTGGAGGCGTTGACTGAATGTTCAGTTCATGCGTCTTTGTTTGGTAGATTACCAAACGGGGGCCCAATACTCCCCATGAAGTCAGCACACCTGCTGGAATACAATGTCCCACCGAGGTGGAACATTGTCGCCGAACACTTTGCTGGAACGGGGTACACCCGAACCACCCAGCTGGCACCACGAGGAGGTAGTTCGGAAGCCAGCCACAAACGGATGTAAGCACTGTGGATCCATTTTCCGGTGCTTTTTATCTGTCACTGGAACCAATGTTTTGAGTACTACCTTCACATCACCGATGTTGCTTGCAGTCACATCCGTCAAGATTCGCTGGGTTATACTCTCTATACGTACGTATGAGCCAGATGCTTGATGATAGCAACAGCACACAGTACTAGCCGCTTATCTCCCTCTACTTTGTTTTATCTGGTACGAAAACACCGGCATCGTCTAAATTAACCAAAGTGTGAAACTTTTACTAGCATTCTTGTCTCAATACGTCAAGCCAACAACTCTCCACTTCGGTTCAGGTATGAGTTCCTTGGCGTAGCCCATCTCGCCGGCTACCATCGTTCCCATAACTACTGACACCTGCTCGTCCCTTTGTCCAGCACTTCATGTCGTCCGAGCCATATGGGATATTTACAAATGCATTGCGGATTTATGCCTTTCATTATACGCTTTTTCGTCATTTAGTTATTCGTTTTCGTGCCCTAACCTTAGACGGCGGTTACAACGATAGGAACCGGGAGTTGCTTGTTCTCATTTTCAGACCGACTATACACATCACCATATGCTAGCAGGTCAGGACGATGTTACTCTCATTATGCTCTCGTTGCCCGTCTACTTTAAATAGCATCGCCTCTATTGCGCGCGCAACTGACCATCCAGTTCCTTTGTGTGCTGTTCCTCCGGCTAAGCTTCAAGGACCCGACGTCATTTTATCATAAAGTACCGGTTTATCATCACTAACACTTTAGGATTATTCGTGCAGACCGCATGTTTGGTTACTCTTTGTACACTTAGAACCTTGCAATCGCACCGCCTGGAGTAGGACCGAGACCTGTCACGTATCATTTCGAAAGCGGTCTGTGTCCAGAATTTCTCTTTAGCACTGTATCCACTACTGAGTCTACAGCTATATTTGTGGCACTGGATTCTTCCCGGTGGTTCCATTGGTTTTCCAGTAACCTAGGATATGTATCCTCTTGGTCATAGTCCTTCACGCAGACATACTTCACTTTACGATACAATGACCAAGTGGCGGATTAACCCGCTTTTATAGCCTTTTTCTCCATAATTCTGCATGCCTGGCTTCGATTCAATTATCAACAACGACCGCTTGTTGCCCATAAGGGGAGCAACTATTTTTCACTAAATGAACAATCGCAATATTGTTCCACTGATGACATCGACTTAGATGCATGAACAATTGTCTTTTCTGAACCAGCTGCGATTAATGCTTTAACACTACGTGTTGGGGTATTCACATCTACCACATTACCCATGGAGTTAGAATTTTCCTTCGAGCAGAAACACGTCTAACAGCCATGATGTTGGTGCTTATGCGGAAGGGTTGGATTGTAGCGACCGACTAACCCCAAAGAAGATCGTAGCATAGAACGTTTTTAAATGACTAAATCCCGATGATCTCCAGGTTCGTACATCCACAATCCTTGTCAGCTGCTGAATCGTTGAACGTGTTTAAATCTATGATGAGTGTACATTCTTACGAACGAAGTTTGAACCTGTATTCATGATTAGAATCTATACTTCGATCTGATTTGCTGACAAATATGTCCTTACTGATTCATATGACAATAAGGTTGTACAAATATGCAGCAGTTTCATTTAGTATCTGTCGGCACTATACCCCTAATTCACTCACATAGTTGGTTCTGACCTGGCTTCGCATTGTGAAATTGCTGGTATTGCTACAGGTAAATCAGCTTTTATGTAATGACTGCTTATCTTGTGGTGTGATGTTCTTCAATCCCTAAGCATACAACCAAAAGATTCGGGCTGTAAAACATCCAATTGTATTCAGTCCCTGTCACAATTTACAAATTACGGAACTAACGCTCAGTGGCTGGCTCTTAGCCGAAGTAGCACAAAGCAAAACACGTCAGGCAGACGAAAGGCAAACTGTATTCCAACCGGCATCTTGTACAGTGCATTGATCCACTATTCTAAACTAGGCCAATCGATGGGTGGGTGAGCGAGTTACTTACACGCGCCAGCGGATGCAGGCAACGAATAGGAAGGACTCAGTCTTTGTGATAAATCGGAGTATAAACGAAAACCAAAAAACTCAGTATATTGGCCGTGAGGATGCCACATTCCTTCTCCCTTTAGTTTGGACCACTCCAGCTGGCTTGGTATCGGTTGACAGGTCGACATAGCCGAGTTGAACGGCGACATTGCTGCGCCTACGGTTGACCTGACTTTTAGGAGTTCTGCGCATTTGTCAACTCTGTATGCTTATTTGAGGACGCGTCATCTGGCGGAGTTGTGCCGAGTAACTACTCTGCCATCAGGTAACGCCACCTCCGTATGTTGTCCCGCAATTTCGCGCAACTCTCCAGGCTGTTAGGTCCTTTCGTTGGGCAACTTGACGTAGACCAGCTCATTCTCGCAGACAATTTTATCGGAAACCTGGTCGTACTCAGTCTTAGACTCGGCACTTAGCATCCGGTCAGGAAATAGAAGATTCAGCTGTGTCCTCAACCTCCCTTCGAACATCTACTCGCCTGGGCTCTTCCCCATAGTTTCGTTTGGTGTGGTGCGGTAGCCAAAAGAAATTTATCCAACTTTGTTCGCAATGGAGCAGACGCCTGTTTCCATAGCCCGTTCTTTACCGTCTCTACGGCTCTTTCTGCCAACCCGTTTGTAGCTGGGTAGTAGGGAGGTGATTTCACATGATGTATGCCGTTGTTTTTGAGAAACTCTTAACATGTTTCGCTAGTAAATACAGAACCGTTGTCTGTTACCAGCGTATGTGTTATATCGAAGCTACTGGAACACCTCATGCAGGAAACGGTCGTCTCAGAGAGGCATGTGTAAGTGTAAAAACTACCCATTTCGAATAAGCCTCAATCACTTATGAATGGAAGGATTTTGGTGAGTATTTTTGTTCATCGCAATCAGCCGACAATTCAGATATGTCGACCAGCTGTCCGGAAAAGCACCAGACGGCTGATTGCGATGAACAAAAATACTCACCAAAATCCTTCCATTCATAAGTAATACCAGTTCGCCCGTACGGATTCCCCAAAATGCTATGTCGATTCGTAGTTGCCGTAACCGGGAAGTCCTGACGCCGCAAGGCCGACCGCTGTCATCTGCATGGCAGTGGAGGATGCGTCGGGCTATATCGCATTTAGCTAACAATTCACGATAGTCAGATACCGTCCTCCATGGCGCAGTTGCATAAACTGCGGGCTAGTTGGCAAGAGCCACTAACAGTCATGGGTTCGATCCTCCGCAGAGGACCGAACGATTCGCACCACTGATGAGCCCCAATAAGGCGAAACGGCCGTCTGGTGCTTTTTCGGACAGCTGGTCGACATATCTGAATTGTCGGCTGATTGCGATGAACAAAAAAAAGCCTCAATCAAGAGGAGAAACATTTTTCCTTCCAACGACCAAAGAAGTCTGCGTGTATGCGTTCCCACGGTTTACTGGGCCATTTCCAAGGACTAAGTGGTACCGGAAAGGCATTCCTTTGAGTGCTTTGACACACGTCGCAGTGGTGGATCAACTCTTCGATATCTCTGTCAATATTAGGCCATTACACGTAGGATCGCGCACGTGCCTTCATTTTCTTGATTCCTGGGTGCGTTTGTGAAGTTTTTGTAGGACGTTCTGTCGCCACCGTAGTGGTATGATCTTTCTAGATCTCCATAGCAGACATCCTTGAGACTAAGCTCCGTGCGTCGGATAAAGTAAGGCATTAGTTGCGGTTCACAGCTGTCAGGCCATCCTCCAGAGACTAGACGATAGACTTTGGCCAGTAATATATCCTGTTCAGTTTCCTGACGGATATCTGCTTTAGACACGGGATTTTCGCCCAAATGTTCCAGCAGATGAACAAGCTCCACAGATTTAAGTACACAATCTGGTGGGTGATTCAACGGTAAACGGCTCAGAGCGTCCACGATTCTATTTGCTTTCCCATGGACATAGGCGATCTTGTAATTGTAAGCGGAGAGCAATAAAGCCCAGCGTTGCATACGAGGCGGCGCCACCTGGTTTGTGCTTTTTCCTCACCAATCAGGTTTGACAGAGGTCTGTGGTCAGTAAAGATTTAAATAAATAAATAAATGCTTTGTTTCCGGCAGTGCGGGGCATGCCTGCGAATTCATGATCATGATAATATAAACAGGTATGATCGGTATCTGTATAAAAATATAGCAAGGTAAGCAGTAACCTACTGGATTTGTGTGTCTGTATGTATGTAAGTGTAGTATTAGTGGGCATGGTGAGTGAAGTGTGACTGAATTCGTAAGTTTGTTTGCCGTGTTCGCCATCGTATGAAGGGATCAAAAGAACTCTTCGAACTGGATGACGTTCGTGAAGTGTGGATCTTCCGGAAAGGGACGTGGCAGTGACTTTATTTAGTGGCGAGTCACATCCGCCACATCGCAGTTTCTTCATCACAGATACTGGTGGAATTTCTTGACTCCAAGGATAACCGCTAAACCTTCCCCGTCGAACTGCGCATAGTTCTTTTCCGCTAGTGCCAAACTTCTGGACGGAAAATTTTTGGTCTCTCAGTCATATCTTCCATTTAGTGTGCTAGTACGGCACCGAGCCCTGTGGGTGACGCATCGCAACGAAGACTGATCGGTTTCTTTTGGTAGAAATGTACTAACAAATTAGTGTTACTGTTAGCTAATCTGACAGCATCGTAAGCTTTTTGTTGTTCATTAGACCGCATTCTACGAAGTAAAGTATACATAGCTGCGAAAAGACTAGCCAAATTGGGTAATAAACGACTGTAATGGGTTACCATCCCAAGAAATGATTGCTGTTTGTTAATATTTCGGAGTGTTGAAGAATCCAGAATGGTTGAATTTTTTCCCGTTGGGGATGTAACCCGTGTTTGTCCAACCGAAACCCCAGATACTCAATGGTCTCATGAAAGAAGACATTTAGATTCCTTGAGTTTCAGTCCGCTCTCCTAAAGGCGTTACAAGACTTGCAAATGTTGTCATATGCTCGTAGTCGGTACGACCAGTAACCAAAATGTCGTCCAAGTAAGCGCAAACTCCGGGTATGCCTTTCACTAAGTTATAATTCACAAGAAATTCTCTGAAGGATCGCCGTCGCGGAGTGTATCCCGAATGGTAATCGGTTATAGCAGAATAATCCCATGCTTAGGCTGATGTTGCATTCATGATGCTTCTTCACCGCAGTTGGACTAAACCAATTTACACTTCAACTAGGTCATTTTAAGCTAGGTGAATTTCATTCCACTTTATTTGGTTTGTTCTGTCTACCTGAATACTCTTCTATTAACTGGCAACGTTGCTTACGCTAATAGTGGTTGCCTTAGATAAATTTGTTGCGTTTGTTTCACTTTTTGAATAACTTGTAAACATTTTGTACTTATCACGGATTCGTTGCTAACCAACTTACTTCATATTCTAATTTAGCGAAGAGTTATGCCACTGTGTCTGTATGCACTAATCGATTTATTTTATCTTGTCGTTTCAAGTGATTGGCTGTTGCTTGATATCCCCGGTGTGGCTGCGCTTGATGTGCATGTTGACAAGGTGCCTACCTGTCTATTACCCACTACCTCGTCCATACTGGCTCTAGGAGACAGTTGGTCGTTGCTGGAGTGGACGGGGTGCACAGTCTTTGCGGCCGTGTTAGGATCAAAGAGTGGTTCCATGCACTCAGTGTGAAGCGGACTACGATCCAGCCACCGTCTTGTGTGCGCTTGATTTCCCACATACAGCGTCCTTGTGTTTGCCTGTGAAGGAGTGTGGGCCAGCTCCGTTGATGAAACGTGGCTCCCATCCACATGCCTCCCGGTCTTATTCCTTCGGTTTTACACTGGATATGGGGTGTGTGGTTGGAGCTGTGGGTGGTGCAGCGCAAGCCACTCATAGTCCCTCTGTAGGCGCAGGCGTCCTGTGGCTGGCCACAGTGACATGCAAATCCGAAACCGGATGCCGCCAACCAATTTTCTTTGAGGATTCCTCTAGCTCCACTTGAGAAGTAATATGGCTTAGAACAAGTTTCGAGAATTTTAGTCCACCCGACAAACTTGTGTATAAGTCATTTATTCGTCTATTTGAAATTGCGCAATTTCCCAGGTAGTTTTGTATCGAAAACACTGGCAAAGGCTTTCACTAGTGTAGCTAAGTCAGAAATATTATTCACCTTCTTGACAGATTGTAATATTTCCGGCATGTACTTTAACCAGTTCCTCCCAAGTAGGTTCGGTCCATCTGTGTTAAGAACGATTAGTGGAAAAGTCAACGTAATGTCCCCATAATTTGCTTTCATGTCACACACGCCCAAAAACATGGAGTATTTCCCCAGTGTATGCTCGTAATTTAGTTTGAGTCGGAGTCAGCACCAGGTCGGGCAAAATTCGGTTGTTGATCAATATAACCGACGCCTCGGTCTTGATCTCCAGACGTACTGGCTGGCCTTCAATGTTTAAATCAACAGTGTACGGAGGTATTCCCATTGCATGCGATTTGGTTGTGTGCGAAATCAGCTAGAATATGGGATGTCTGCGTTTTCCACAGTTCGAACAGTATCTTGGGCCGGGCGGGGTATTGACCGTTGAACCATAATCGAACGGCTTACGCGTGCAATATGTCCGATCTCTCTGCATTTGTGACAAGTAGACTATTTGTGTCTGCAATCGGTAACCTTTTCATGCTTCTCGCCGCATCGGTAGCACGTAAAGAAACATTTGTTGTTGGGTGATAGTCGAGATATAACCGCATGGACAGCATCTGAAGGAGAATCACTTCGATCATGAATTAATTGTTGCACAACGCTTTCCCTTTGTCTGGTCACTGTGCAGGCTGTTTCCCAAGGGAGTTTATTCTCGTCTGCTGACAGCTGGCATTCTCTAGCTTTATCCTCTCGAATGCCAACCAAAAGGCATTGCAACGCCATCGTCTCTTCGAATTTCGTTGCAGGGATTTCATTGTAATGGCAGTCAAGAAGGGACTGTTGTATACTACTGATGAATTCATTAACACTCCTCTTCTTCCTGTCGCAATTGAGAAAAACCTAGGCGCGCAGCGAAAACATGTTGCCGCGACCCCCAAAAGCCATCCAGGGCATTAAAGCAGACCGTCAGGAATGTGCTTTCGTACAAACGCAACGCATCAAAATTCCGTTGAACTAATGCACCGAGATTTTGTCTCAGTAGTTGGATAGTTTAGGTTTCACTAAGTTTGATGTGAAGGGGGGTGTAATTGTGGAAAGCTCAAGGTAGTCACAGTGGGTTCTTTTCCAACGACTCCAAACTGATAAGCATGGCTTGAACGATGTGTCATTCCAAAAGGGATCAGGCGGGGTAAGATAGCTCATAGTAATCAATTCCAGGTTTAACCTTCGTCGCCATTTGTCACAGTTTAGCAATTGCGTAACTAACGCTCAGTGGCTGGCTCTTAACCGAAGTAGCGCACAGCAAAACACATCAGATACACGAAAGGCAAACTGTATTCCAACCAGCTTTTTGTACAACGCATTGATCCACTATTTCAAACTGGGCCAATCGATGGGTGGGTGAGCGAGTTACTGACACACGCCAGCGGATGCAGGCAACGCATAGGATGGGCTCACTACATTGGACGTGAGGATGCCACAGTCCCACAAATCGATCATTTGGAATAAGTTCACGAAATTGTTGGGTAATCAACGCTGCCTTCCTACTTTCAAGCAAACAGCACATTCGGATTCGATCATTTGGCTTTTTGATAACCACAATGGACTTTTCACCTATTGAGCTGTTTTGGGCACAGAATACCTCACCTCTTAAAAATCGAACTGGTCATTTGCGGCTCCACGCATGTTTCACGGAGTAATTGGATTGAATCATCTTTTTGACATAATTTAGTCTGCGTTTACCGAGGCTTACACGAAGAATGGTCACGCACTTCGATCGGATACACTGGAAGACTCGAAATGACTTGATGCATTGGTAGCTCGGGTCGATCGTTCCTGAGTTCATTTGCTGATCGATCACAAATCGACGAACAAGTCAGCGGATTAGATTGGACCCGGCAGCGCACTGACGAAGTCACCTCCCAACTCCGAAGCTCGATGAACAAGTGAACCCAGGAACACTGGAAGACTAATATTTTCTAGATCTTTGGCATCTTCGAGGGGTGTACAAAAAGAAGCGGAACTTTTGAGATTGAGAGGCAACCTGCAGAGGAAGCGCGCTGCGCCTACTGAGCGTGGGTGGAGGCTTGCTTAGACAATAATCTGCCCTTTTGCCGCATTTTGCTATGACTGTTGGTTAGGGAGTTACAGCCGTTGTAGTGATGAGCACATGCATAAGCTGTTTCTCTGATTACTACCGAAGTGGCAATGAAAGATCTTGAACAATCAATGCGTGTGTGTGAAATTTTGCTACAAACTTAGTCAACCATTTACAGATACATTTCCTTTGCTTAGCCAAACATAGGGGAAGGACTGTATGAGTCCCACGCAATGCTGTGAGTGGTATAAGTGGTTTATACACGACAGAAAATCTGTTGGTCACGATCCCAAGCCTGGACGATTTTCACATAAACGGACGATGACCATGGCTAGAGAGTTCGTGCTATGTTCCTTGAAAATTGCCGTTTAACTATTTGGGATGTTGCTGACGAAGTGGGCATCAGTGCAGGATCATGCCATCTAATTCTAGCACGTTTGTGGGATGCTGTGCGCAGGAAGAGGCCTGAACTGTGGATAAACCAGACTTGGATGTTACGTCATGACAATGCGCCGGCTCACGCATCGCTCATTGTCCGCAGCTCTCTAGCAATTCATCACACTTCCGTCGTGCCCCATCCACCCTATCTTCTGGACCAAGCGCCTGCAGACCTTTCCTGTTTCCTAAACTTAACACCACGTGGAAAGGCCGTCTTTTTCAAACCATAGAGGAGATACAGGACAATGCGATAAGAGACCTGCACACCATCCCAAAAAGTGAGTTCCGGGAGGCTTTCCAGAAGTGAAAACGCCGTTGGGAACGGTGTATTGTCAGTAGGGAGAACTACTTTGAGGGGCAAAGTGCTTAACATGTTGTGCAACGAACAGTAAGGGTGTTAAAGCCGAACTTCGGTTTCTTTTTGAACACATCTCGTATAGCTGAATATTTACGCAGATCCGTCTAGTTGGGATGTCTGTGAAAACAAATCCTCTATGTAATCCAACCTCCGGTTCACTTTCCGCCAAAACGTGACAAAATTGCTTCTCTATAGGAAATGCTCAACAAAGTAGGGCTCAGTTCAATCTTGGCCAATTGGTTTTAACTCCTTAGCCATCTTAATTTTGCAAAAGTACACTTGACCGTATCTGTGACATTTCGTTTAACTACATTTTTAGAAGGAATACTGCTTTACAACATTATCGGGAGACTTAAGGCGGTTCGCGAAAAGAAACTTCCTTATGACCTATTACCATGATAGTAGAGTTTGTCTCTGAATCTGCTACCATGTTTGTCAAGTTTAAAACTTGTGGTTCGTTGAGCATCCTTAGTGTAAGCTTGCAGTGTTGCTTCTGAATCTCACTCACCCCACCACCCCACAAGCTGGGTATTCTTGTTCTGATGTTGACATTTGTTAGAGCTGACAGGTTACACATCAACAGTAACCACCTAAACTGATCCTCTGCAATCGACTTAATTTCGAATATTCCACACCATTTTCACTGCCCTACGTATTTTTATCGATTATTGTTGTTTGATTGCTAGTCCCCAAATATTTCTGCTAGCCGAGCGGTCGTTTCCTCAAAACTGACTTTATGCACACTCTTCAGTAGCATGAAATCAACATTTGCCGTTCTCGACTGATCCTCCAAAGCGCTCGACAGTAGCCGAACTTGTTACGTGCAACAGCAAGGCACGATAGCTCTATACTGACGATATCTTTGTATCTCCTGAACCATATCTGCAATATCAGTTCTGAATCAGGATCAAGATAAACTTGGTGCTTACTACGTCAGTAATAGGATCCTCAGCAACTTAGATTGCTGTGATTTAGTTGTACATAAGAGAAGTTAGGGTTTTAATCATTCACGAGCGGCGCTTGGTACGCCAGCCGGGATTTCATTGTTTGGCTCTGGGAATGCTCATCGTGTGTTTAGATCGCGGCATGCAATCTCATTTGGGACCGCGGTTTACCTCGATCATTCTGATCCCTGCGACCACATCGGAAACGGAGAGTTTTCGGTATCACTCGGCTCGGTTTATTCGGAATACTGGCCCTGTCTCTTGTGTCTTTTAGTGCTTAGCGGTTTGCCAGATTCCACTCCGATTCATGCGATTCATAGCCTGTCAATTGCTTCACCTAAGGTTCGCATGCGGTTGAGCGTTGTCGCAGATGTACCGTCATATGTTGTCGTTAGACGCACAAATACTTCTGAATCTCATAAGGCTGTGTATGCATGTATGCGCCAGATTCCAGTAGTTCTGTAATCATACTTCGAAATGAGTCCTGTTCATCACAACTTCGCGCGACAGTCTATTGAATCAAATACTAAACTTTGATACTTTCGAAATAACCCCGCTACCACTCCGGATGCTCCCTCGGGGTATATTCAAGGTTTGTGAATGCACCGCTGTACGGTGCGGCACGCAAGTTGTCGCGTGTCTGGGTATCTGTAGTTCGCACCTTCAATGTGTAGGACACTGCTACAGGTTTGTACTAACGCATCACCGTCCCCGTTTATCGTTGAGATACCACCTGAGATAGCTGACCAGTTTACTTGTTTAAGTAGCTGTTTCACCTTTAATGTTTAGACCACCGTAGTGAAGGCAGTGCGTAGCAGTCAATCACCGAGGGCGGGGGGTGGTAACGTTCAAATTACTCACATACGGTCTGGATTCAGTCACCTTGTTAGCATTATTGTATATAATAGTAATAACCATAATAATACGCATGTTCCAGAATCTCGGAGCATGCTTAGAACCGACTGGGTTTTCATAACTTCAGAAGGTTTTGAATACAAATTGGCTTTTGTTGGTTTTTAATATCGCATCGTTTCGCTCTTGACGCAAGAGCTTCTTCAGGCCAGTAATACGCATATTTCTCCTGATGCGAGAAACTGTCTTTAGGTGCAAAGATTAATTTGCACAAAAGTATCCATGCTCTTGCATGGGCGATATGTATAGGTGGAACAATGGGGTATAGGTTTCATGTAGTTACGTTCTAGTGGATGGTTAAGGCGAAAGCCTTGTTTTGGAAACATTGGTCTTTAGGTGTTTTGTGCTCCTCTTGGAATAGCTCATCAGAGGATCTTTTCCATGTGAATGTAGTGATTATAGTATTTAGATCAAGGTAACTGAGATAGTCTGCTTCTAAATGTTGCCACATTGTCACATGACCTGAGTGTTATTGGTAGTTTATTCCACAGATAGCTATATCTGACCAGGAAGAAATTAGAGCGGACGTTCGTTCTATCCTTCGGTATATTCAGTGTAAAACCGTCGTTGCGAAGCGCTCGAGTTGAGCTATGTTGTAAATTGAGTGTAGGCAGGTCGAAATTGGTCTTTTTGTGTAGCATGTTGAAAAGCAGCAACAAGTTGTGCTTCAGTCACCGAATCCAAAGTGGTTCGAGATGAAGTTCATTGCAACCTTCTCGATATTTAAAATGTTTCGGAAATCTGGTAGCTCGGGTTGATAATTCAGTTGCTCATTTGTTCGCTCAGCTCGGCAAACCAATGAGCAACTGAACCTTCTCGATAACTCATAGCAGAGTGCTTACCAATCACGTGTTCAGTAAATGCTCTCTGCAGGGGCTTCACAGCAATTCTATCACTCTTTCTCATATTTCCGTATCCTATACTACAGTGTTCGAGGATGTGGCGGGTGATTTGCTTAAAAAGCCCAACTCGAGGATGCTTTGGTTGGGTGGATCCTGTTGGATTGTCTGACACGTGCTACTTGGTATTGGGCTTGTTCGGAGAAATTGAAGGTAGACGAATACCTAATTTCAAGATCTCGCCTGGACAGCTGTGTAGGGATTCGTTCATTGTTTAGGGCGATAGAACCTTCGGAGATGCAGCAGCCCTAAGACTTGTTGCTTGATTTCTTAGCCGAGAGCTTCACTACCCACGTGTTGCACCATGACTTCAGGGGAATGTAAGTCATCTTGAATGAGCAGTAGCGTTCCGTGAAGCTCGTCACGCCGAAGCTTATAGACAGTTTTAATATCTTCAGTAAATACAAATGACCTTCCCTTTTTTACTAATGTGGTGATGTCATTGATATAGAGCAGGAACCATACAGGACCTGGCACGCTTCCTCGAATAGGCAGTAGAGAAAAGCGATAATCAGCTAAAATGACTACCTGGTGACGAGCACTCTGGTATAACGTTAGCCAACGTAATAATGGGCCCCGGATCCCAAAGGATTGTAACTTTCGTAACAACCGCTTGTGGGGTGCTCTATCGGATGTTTGGTGTATGTCCAAAAACAGAATTACTACTACATAGCTGGAACATATCGATTCTGAAACGTAGTTCAGGTAGTGCAATTAGCAGGTGGTGCATGATCACTTGTCAAGAAAACATACTGCAAATTATTTATCAGGCCCAACGAATTGACAAGGTTCATCACATTTCTGACCAGTTTTTCAAATAACCGCGCGATTATCGGAGTGTGGTGGATTGATCGGTTGTTATCAATCGTCTGTTTGGGACTTCCTCTGGCCGAGGCATGATAAATGATGTTTTCCATCGATCTGGAAAGTGACCAGACTCCAGCGATGAGGTAAACGTGCTCATCAGGAGCAGTGGTATATCAGGCCCTCCTAGTTTAATAGTGTTTTGTGAAATGCCATCAAATCCCAGCTTGGTGGTTACCACCGATGCTAGCTGAGGATTTTAGTTGACCCCTTGTATTTGACCACAGATACCTGCTCAGCTTTACTCATACTTGAGAGTGGCAGCGAAGAGAAAGTTTCGCTATCTGCTGCCCGATAGGCTCGTCATCACCCTATCTAAGTGTATTTCGCTTGTTACACGTGAGCGTACCTCAAAATCACTAACACTGCACTTTACTTGATGAAAGCACAGAGTGGTCAGGCGATATGATCGCGAAACGATTTAGATTAGTTGGCTGCAAGACGGTGCCATTCTTACCCGAATTCTTGCGCGCGGACCTCGCCATCGGCCGCGTTATTCTTTATTAACCGTGTCGAATATTGCACAACCCAGAACCCAGAACCGTTCAGTACTTTGCTTCTGCTCGCCGGCAGTAACATTTGTTTGTGTTAACTTCGTCAGATCTACCATCTATGGATTCTGTTTTGTCCCCTCACATCTGGTACTGGTGAGGAGACACCAGTAAGGATATCGGAATCCTTCATCCCATCTGATTCATAGTTTTTAACTGATGGTGCTCTGCTTTTGCTGGTCTAACTACACATTGATTCACTTTTCTGTTTTTCTTTGTTCGTATTCATAGGCAGTTTATGCGCCAGCTGAATTTCGCTGGATTGGAAGTGGACGAAGCCTTGCGTTTCTTGCTGAGTTGCTTCCGGACACCGGTGCGTCTCGACCAATTTCGCTTCTTGACTGCCGCGTACTTATACACAGCTTCCTAGTATACATTTAGTCCTTTCGCTTGTTCATGTTCAGACAATTCATGATGTGAATTTCATCGCTGTTTGTTTTCGGTAACCCCTTATCAGAATCACTACGATAATACCATGGGCAAAATGATATCGCATTCTTCCCTGCACATGATTTTTTCCTGCTTCATCCGTTCAGCATAGATATGACTCTATCCTCATGGCTTGTGGCTATTGGTGTAGGCACATGACCATCCGGCTGGACTGCATGGCCTGCACCCCATCAGTCCGTTTTGAGACTTGCGTAGGTGGGAACCTTAGCACCGACTGTCAACATTACACAGTGGCCCTCCTCCAGCTTGCTTCAATAGTCGCTTGTCTTCTAGTTTCAAATCACACAGTCGCAGGCCATCGCTTCAATCCAGCCTAAAAGTCCATGTTCAGCCAAGCGGACAACGTCAGTTCATCCGGTTCCCTTCAGAGTCCTCGCGTCTCGCTAAGATTGGCATGCCTCAACATGCGCAATTTGCTACAGATTGACCAACAGGCAGCACTTGCTTGCACACTAGAGATCCTATCGATCGCTATTTGCTGTTTATCAGAAACCCACCTGTAAGATTAGAGCTCAGTGCTTACTCTGGGATCCCCCACATGCGACACTGGCGGCACATTCTCACTGCGCTTGTCTGGTAAATGACGCAGCTTCAAATGAAGGTCAAGCCGGCGTCGGCATTGTTTTGAATCCCCGGGCTGAAGCTGCCCTGATCGACTGGATCCCGGTCAACAGTCAGATGTGCGCCGTTAGGATGGCTAATTGGTTCCATGCTACGAAGTCGCGCGAACAAACGGTGCCTGTTTGTCATTGCGGCCTACGCTCCTACAAACTGTGGCACTGATTCGGTGAAAGATAATTTCTATCAGCAACTTCACGACCTCCTTCATTACAGAAGAAGCACGGATGCTGTGGTGTTGGCTAGTGATCTAAACGCCCAAGTCAGAAAATTGTCCTCTGATGAGCTTCATCTGGGCGGCCAACATGGTGTAGGCTCCCGTAATGATAACGATGAACGTTTGCTACAGCTGTGTGAAGATGCTCGTCTCTTTCTCGCGAGCACTTTCGACATAGCACCCACAGAGGAGTGACTTGGCGCCCACCAGCCTCGGGCCAGCCTTGGACGCAAATCGATCACATCGCGATTAGTTGCTGCTGGACAGGTTATGTCCAAAACTGTCGCTCGATTTGGAGCACGAGCGCGGACTCTGACCCCGCACTTATCTGCGCCTACCTTCAGGTGCGTTTCGGTGGACGTCCGCAACGCCAATTCGAACCGATTGACACCAGCCAGCTGGAGAAACCAGGTGTTCTGAATGTGTATCAAAGTGCGCTGACATCCGGGTTGAGTAAGTGCTCACTGAACACCGTCGAAGATCACTGGTCGCATATTCGTCAAACGTTACTATCAGCAGGCATGTCTTCATGTGGCAAATCAAATTGCCAACCTGGACATTGGGTCTCTACACAGTCTCTGGAACTTTTGTATGCTCGCCGACGTATTCTGACTGGAAGCGAATACAATGAGGCTCGCAAAAAATCTCAGAGCAAAACTGCGTGCTAGCCTGAAGAGAGATTGCGAATCCTGGTGGTATCATCATGCCTCGGATATGGAAACAGCCGCTGCCGTTGGTAATCATCATAAGTTATTCCGTCTGATACGGGAAAAAGGCAGCACGAGACCTGGTATTAGCGAGACAATACGCGACGAGAGTGGACAGCTGATCCACAGCCTGTCAAAACGCTTGGAGCGTTGAGCCGAACACTTTGCAAGGCAATTTAACCAACCTGAGTTATCGCCTTCTTTTTCGGGCATTGAGTGCCATTCTCCATGGGCCTTCTCCTTAGATCCGCCCTCACGCGCAGAAGTCGAACGTGAGATCAGACTGTTGAAATTGCATAAGGCGACTGCCTGGTTGGGATACTAAAGACGATGAACATGTTTGGTTGGACACATTTGCTGATATGGCTAGGAGCCGGCCCCAATGGCGTTTGTGTTGTGAATTACTTTGTCCATCCCCCTCCCTTTAGGTTCCCCCTCCAATCACGATCTCATTCACTAGGCATAATATAACTCTCTTTTTTACGGCATGGTGGCTGGTTGTTAGCTCTCCAGGTCGATGTCCATCCGTTACTGGGGACTCAGCTGGCGTGCCACTGTTGTACATTTTTTCTTGTCTTTAGTATTGCGGCACAATGGTTGACGTGTTTTCCGCCTGCAGCTAACGTGTATAATGATGATGGTGATAATTCCATTCTCCGCCAATTGTGGAGTAATTTTCTTCCCGCGAATACGACGGCTATTTTAACTGTTCTCATCGACGACTTCCGCTAGACAAAGTGACAGAAGCTGCTGATGAAGTTCACGAACGCTTCATTAAACCGTCGGTATGCCACGTCAATGGGACTAGATCAGGCAACGTCTCCGGAATCACGCTACTTGATCCAGTCAACGAGAGACTTTCTAACTTAGAGCTCACCTTGTCCCACCTCATACGTGACCGCGTTCCTACGCGACGATCCATTTCTCGATCCAGTCGTCATAGCAACTCTCGTACATGACAATCACACCGCTGTTGTTATTATCACCACCGCTTCGGAGAAGCAGCACATAACTGTCGTCCAGGGTGTAAACACCCTAAAGCCTTTTTAACTCCTACGTCTAGAAACCACGTGGCCAGCCAGTAATGGCGGCGGCTGTCGTTTGCCAGGTTATTAGTCGCCTGTTGTACGCACTTGACTCCACAACCAGACTTCACTTCTTGGTTGATACTGGTGTAGAAGTCAGCGTTCTCCCTCTTTCTCTGGCAAAACGCCCCCTGCAACCAGCTGGTCCAATGCTAACGGCGGCCAATCAGACTAAAATCGTGATATACGGCCAGAAATTACTTACTTTAAGTCTGGGACTACGGCTGCGCTTAGTGGTGCAACCGAATCTCTGAATCTATCCTATGCTTAGATTGTACTGCTGCTGTTAGCGTTGAAAACATCTGCGTAACCAAATATCGCTTGTTTATCCACTCGAGTGCAGTAATCCCTAACTAAAAATGATGTGCGGACAACATTTTCCCCTTATTCCTTGATTACTTGCTTGTTGTGAGTCTACCAAATGTTTAGAAGTGTGCTTTGGGATCTGGCTCTTCAAACGCCAATGTGTGCTTCTGCAGGTATGCCGGTTTATCAGAATGCCCATGCGCCTATGGTGCACTTCGAGTCTGCCTCACCGAATTATGCTCCACTCGTTCACTTCATTAGACCAAACACCGAAGTGTGGGTTCTCCAGTCGCCATCATTCATGTCAACTGATATGAATACTGTGATTTACAAACGAGTGAGAATGGAAAATAAGGGCCATCAACACTGAATCAAAACATTCGAAGGATCAGAAGTTGGGAGAAGAGAATTACACGAAAGGGCGTTATTTTAACTTTTCGATGTCGTCACATCTGTATATTGCGAACAACTTGGCTCATGCCGAGAATCGCACAGGCCATGTTATGTCAGTTTGTGAATGTCCTTTTGGCCATGACACTCCCCGGACCCTGCAGGTCGGCAAATGGTACCTCGAGTTACGCGGTCGACAGACCCTCCAACCCATGTCCCGCCACCAAATGAGGGTCAAGGTAAATGCGCGGCTTAGTGCTGTCCCAAACGGCGCTGCCCCTGCGCTCCAATTGCTCGACATGACCACATTCTCTACTTCCGCAAATGAATGCCAAGGCGTCACGTATGCAAGTGCTCATTCATTCACTCAGTATACACGTCAAATGCAGGTGGAAAACACCTCAGCTATTGTGCCACCATACCAAAGACAAGAAGAAAAAATGTACAACAGCGGCACTCCGGTTCTTCGCCTATCAGCGAGTGTGTCCAACCACATGTTCATCGTCTTTAGTATCCCAACCAGGCAGTCGCGATGTACCATCCGGCACCGACTTCGAAGTGTGGGTTTTCATCTCTCTCGACCAAGTCATCGCGTGGCTTCCTCTCCTCTTCCAACCACACCCCCGGCGCGCAAACAATGCACATCACGGGAGTCGGTGTGCTAGCATGCGCAACACGTGGCCCAGCCATCGGAGCCTGGTGCTTGATATAATGGTGCTGAGCAGTTTACTCGCTCTTCCTGCACCAAATACGCGACGTCGAACACGGTCATTGTTCACGCGGTGTTCCCACCAGAAATGAGATAAGCTGCGAAGGCAGCGATGATCGAATGTGGCCATCCACTTTATGTCTGTCGGCCTGCTGGACCAGGTTTCGCAGCCGTATAAGAGGGTTAAACGGACAGCTGCATTAGCAACTCTGCCCTTTTGGGCGACAGTGATGTCGCGTCTGCGCCACAGGGGATAGAGATTGGCAAAAGCACCTCGAGTTTTTGCTATACAGTTCGTGACCTCACCTTCGATCCCACAGGCGCTAATATAGCTGCCCAAGTACTTGAATTCCTGAAAGACTTTAGCTGATCACCACCAAAGGTCAGCGCAGGGATGGGTCACTGCCAATCTTGGAGTAGTTTGCATTTCGATGGAGCAAAGCATAGCCCAAAACGATTGACGGCCAGTGCTAATCGGTCCAATGCAGCCTTGCACCATTGGGCGCTGTCACATATGAGGGCAATGTCGTCCACATCCTCCAAGTCAAGTTGTTCACCAGGAAGTAGCTCCACACCGTTTAAGTCTTATCCAGTGAACGCTGTTTCCAGGATTTCGTCAATGGCGAAATTAAAGAGGAAAGGTGACAGCGGGTAATCTTGTCTCACACTGCTTTTGACAATGAAGGGTGGCGACAGTTTGCCATAAATTCTCACTGCCCGAACTATGCGCGTACAGCGCTTTGATAATGTTTACATATTTATCGGGCACACCTATTCTCAGCAGACAGTCCCAAAGGGCACATCGATCCACCGAATGGATGGCACCTTGAAGTCGAGAAACACGACAACGGTGGGTCGCCAGTAAACATGGCGGTGCTCCAACAATTGACGCAAGGTGAAGATGTGGCCGATGCAGTCTTGATTTCGACGAAACCCGGCTTGCTGTTTGCAGATCTAGCTTTCCCGAGTGCCAGTCAGTCTGTGGAGAACGACAGAGGCAAGCAGTTTAGAGGCAATTGAGATCAGACTAATCCCTCCATGGTTGCCGCATTCCGAACGGGAGCCTCCCTTGAAAATTGGGACAATGACGGAACGGCTCCAGTCTGTCCGGACAGTTTCCTGCTCCCAAAGTTCCATTAGCGACTCGTGAAAATCATCCACAAGAGCAGGTTATCCTAATTTGAAGAGAGCTGGGGGAATTCTATCTGACCCTGCGGCCTTATGCAATTTCAACAGTCTGATCTCACGTTCGACTTCTGCGCGTGAGGGCGGATCTAAGGAGAAGGCCCATGGAGAATGGCACTCAATGCCCGAAAAAGAAGGCGATAACTCAGGTTGGTTAAATTGCCTTGCAAAGTGTTCGGCTCAACGCTCCAAGCGTTTTGACAGGCTGTGGATCAGCTGTCCACTCTCGTCGCGTATTGTCTCGCTAACACCAGGTCTCGTGCTGCCTTTTTCCCGTATCAGACGGAATAACTTATGATGATTACCAACGGCAGCGGCTGTTTCCATATCCGAGGCATGATGATACCACCAGGATTCGCAATCTCTCTTCAGGCTAGCACGCAGTTTTGCTCTGAGATTTTTTGCGAGCCTCATTATATTCGCTTCCAGCCGGAATACGTCGGCGAGCATCTATAAGTTCCAGAGACTCTGTAGAGACCCAATGTCCAGTTTGGCAATTTGATTTGCCACATGAAGACATGTCTGCTGATAGTAACGTTTGACGAATATGCGACCAGTGATCTTCGACGGTGTTCAGTGAGCACTTACTCAACCCGGATGTCAGCGCACTTTGATACACATTCAGAACACCTGGTTTCTCCAGCTGGCTGGTGTCAATCGGTTCGAATTGGCGTTGCGGACGTCCACCGAAACGCACCTGAAGGTAGGCGCAGATAAGTGCGGGGTCAGAGTCCGCGCTCGTGCTCCAAATCGAGCGACAGTTTTGGACATAATCTGTCCAGCAGCAACTAATCGCGATGTGATCGATTTGCGTCCAGGGCTGGCCCGAGGCTGGTGGGCGCCAAGTCACTCCTCTGTGGGTGCTATGTCGAAAGTGCTCGCGAGAAAGAGACGAGCATCTTCACACAGCTGTAGCAAACGTTCATGTTATCATTACGGGAGCCTACACCTTGTTGGCCGCCCAGATGAAGCTCATCAGAGGACAATTTTCTGACTTGGGCGTTTAGATCACTAGCCAACACCACAGCATCCGTGCTTCTTCTGTAATGAAGGAGGTCGTGAAGTTGCTGATAGAAATTATCTTTCACCGAATCAGTGCCACAGTTTGTAGGAGCGTAGGCCGCAATGACAAACAGGCACCGTTTGTTCGCGCGACTTCGTAGCATGGAACCAATTAGCCATCCTAACGGCGCACATCTGACTGTTGACCGGGATCCAGTCGATCAGGGCAGCTTCAGCCCGGGGATTCAAAACAATGCCGACGCCGGCTTGACCTTCATTGGAAGCTGCGTCATTTACCAGACAAGCGCAGTGAGAATGTGCCGCCAGTGTCGCATGTGGGGGATCCCAGAGTAAGCACTGAGCTCTAATCTTACAGGTGGGTTTCTGATAAACAGCAAATAGCGATCGATAGGATCTCTAGTGTGCAAGCAAGTGCTGCCTGTTGGTCAATCTGTAGCAAATTGCGCATGTTGAGGCATGACAATCTTAGCGAGACGCGAGGACTCTGAAGGGAACCGGATGAACTGACGTTGTCCGCTTGGTTGAAGATTGTTGCTGTTTTATCCGTTTTTTCTTGCCATCACCCCGAACGCTTTGTACTTGTCTACAACTGCACAATTGTGTCACCAGAGTGAGCACAAACTCTCAGTGTTTCTTTTCTTTCTTCCTCTCCTGCTCTTCACAGCGGAGTTGATGGATTGCTACAGGCTGGGTTTTAGGGAGATTTGAGAACTGCTGATTGTTGTAGTTATTTGGTAACTCATCCCTTTTTGACGCAAAGCTCCGTCATTTTAGCCGAGCCAATACACGTATGAAGTGCTGGTGGGTTTAAACGGGCAACTTATTACGGATGGGGCGGCGGTGTATAGGAAACCGTCCGTATAATGAACGCGTATACATTGGTCAAACAGCGGAAGACCTGCGAACAAGTCTTAGGACACGAAAGATGCATTTCGCGACCACCGAGGGATGAGTTTGAACGCAGTGCTATCTTAAAAGTGCCTCAGCGATTTATGCCCTGTGCAGAGGACATGCGATCGATTTTTCTTCTTACTGGTTGTAAGCCGCAAGAGAAACTATCACTGTGTAGCTGCGTCTAATATCACTCACGTACAAAGACCTGTTATGTTGGATTCCGCTCGGTATATTTTAGATCGGCAAACGGTTTGTCCAGGAATTTCCTTAATTCCGACACCGACTTTGCCTCGACTAGGTGCTGCGGCAGGCTGTTCCATATATTCACCACTCGGTTCGAAACAGAGTTGTTGGGTTACCCTGTTCAAATCCGGCACTATAAGCTTGTACCGGTGTTTCGTGTGCTGCTTGATGTGCGCAGATGCAGCAGCGGCCTCAACATGTGGCAAGCACCCAGATGTAATACACGGTGCGTCATGATGATTTCAATCCGCAGTCGACGATAATCAAGTGTGTACAGCCCTAGTTTCTTACACCGGTCTTCATACGGCACACCTCCTTAATTGGGAATCAGTATGCTGGCCACATGCTTCACTCGCTCAATTTTGTCTACTTCGCCCCGGGTGATACGACAATACGCGAGAGAGCCATACTCTATAATTGGTCGTGTTATTGAGACGAAGAGGCGAGTGGCAATCACTTCGGACCAAGTGCTGAAGCTGCGCCTGAGCGCCCGTTTTGGTAAAGCCTATTTTTGTTGTCCATGGACTTTAGGTCGTAGTGTGTGAGTACACCAGGGTCTCGCACGATAGGCAGGGGATGCAACGGTTGACCGGCCGCCATGTAGGTTCGACTGTGCTTACAACTACGCAGCTTTACGAATTGCGTCTTGACCGCGTCGATCGGAAGGGTGACCTCTGCAGACCACATGGAGAGGCGGTTGAGGTCCTGCTGATGCAGGTCACAGTCATTGGGTGCGCGGATTAGTCTCCACACCTTCAAGCCATCTGCCAATAATGTACAAGGTGATTGGAGTAACCGAGGCACATCGTTTGCATGGATCAGGGACAAAATGGGCTCCAGTACAGTGCCTTGGGGCACGCCACTGCTAGCTGGATACCAGTCGGTCAAATGGTTGTAGACATGGACCCTCCACTTTTGACCAACAAGGAAATTTCTGATTCATCGGTGCAGCGAGTCGCCAATACCGCATACCCTCAGCCTGTGTAGGAGGACCTCATGATTTACCTTGTCAGAACCCTTACTGAACTCAATGTAAATGCCGTCGACTGACTTGCCTTGGTTCAGCGCTTGCAACCATTCATGCCTCCTTAACAATAGGTTAGTGATGCACGAACGACCTTTCACAAAACCCTGCTATGCGGGGGTCAAGAGGCTTTTCGACTCTAGAAACTGCGGAAAATTCTTCTTCACGATCTTTTCAAGCGTCTTTGCCAAAATGGCAGTCAGGCATATCGGCCGGTAATTTTCCACATTGCTTGGGTTACCAAAAACAACAAACAATTGGCAGAGGGATTCGAGTAGCCGGATTCAGAGTCCAGAGTGTGAGCGATGCTGCAGACATTGATTGCCTAGATGGCGGAAAGTAGACGGCAAAGTCGATATCATCATCATCGTCGTCGCCAAGATTATGGTTGTCAACGCGACGGATGATGAAACCCCAAGCCAACTGGATCACCTGAGTCGACTTTTCAACATGTACTAGTCCCTTAATTCATATGTCAGTTGTCTCGCTATAAAATATCACGCCAATCACTGACCACTTCTGACGAAGGTTTTTGCGTCCAACCGAAAATTTGCAAAATAGCTGTATCGACTGGGCATTCCCTATCGGTTCCTGGTGTATTCCAAGATTTCGAACATTGCTACGGCCGCTAATATTGAACATTCCCTCAAATTATCTCCCATATCGGTCCCGACACACACACATATTGACCAGTATTACTTGGAGTTATCTTGTTTACCTCTTTCTCATGCTTATTTACACTAGTATTCTTCTGAAATCGATAGATGTTCCCGCACCAGCAAATTTCTTTCCTGTCCTCGGCCATTCAATAGGGAACACAGTTAAAAATATTTCCAACTCCGTAAACACTACAAAAATGTTTGACGTCTGGATTAGAAGCTGTGTTCTAAACTAAATCACTTAGGGAGCATATGCATGCTCATATCATCACCACGAATATTTTTTCGCTTCTATGGTTCAAAAACCATACTGTTTTACCGTGCTTATTCGCGTCCGAACATCATGATTCATCAGAATGACACCTAGACTCTCTGGAAGACGGAGTTTGGCCGACGTCCGATTACTGTAGGACGTCTGCCTTGTAACCCAAAGGCCACTGGTTCCAGTCTGCTTAGTTGGCGGCGACTTGAGACCGAGACTATATTTAAGAGCAAGTAGAAAGGTTTCTTTGCAACTCTATCGAATTATGACAATTCAAAAACATTTAATTGCGAATCGTCAGCGGTAGTGTTTTGTCAGTTAATCACTTATTCCTGTTCGGTTAGGAATTCGTATTAGTGTCATTATTTCCGGGTATAGGATGTATTTTTTGCATTGTATGTGTACTGTTTCACGAAAACTGGTTTCCGAAATAATGGTCGATACGTGTTTTAAAACACTTCTCAGAATCGGCCTCTATTAGTCCTTTTGATAGTGTATTCCATAAGCTTACCATTCTTCTTTCTATACAAAGCTGATGTGATACCTTGTTCATGCAGGGAACCCCGAGTTCGTAACGGTGTCCTCGGGTGTTACAGGGTTCCCGCAGGCCGTAGTATTGGAGTGATTCAGGCGTAGTATTCGATGGGTCATAATAAGTTCAATTCGTACTCGGCGGTAGGACAGCGTGTAGAGTTCAAGCCTTTCACAACGTCTTTCATGCGGAAGCATTCGTAGACTGGGTATCGTTCTAGTTGTGATGTGCTGTATCTTCTCCAGCTTTTCAGTTTCCCACTGGGTTATCGGATAGTAAGCTAGGGCGCCTTATTTAAAGATTTGGTCTGATGAGCCAGGTGAATGGGCGAGGGACGGTTTCTTCAGACCATGTAGAGAAACTGCGTCGTAATGCCCAGAGCATACGAAGTCCCGCACGGTACAGTTTCTCTGTATTTTCTAGTGATCATGTCATGAGAGAACTCCTAAGTCTCTGACAGATTTGTTGGGGCCGAGCAACTGACCATCCAAGGTGTATGGTCGAGTGGCTGGACGTCTGGTGATACTGATGAACTCAGATTTGCTGGCGTTAAGAGGGAGTTGCATTTCAGTGGACCACCTTGACAGTCGATCAAAGTCATGCTGGAGGTAAGCGCAATCGTCTTGCTTCTCAATGATCCTCCAGATTTTCAACTCATTTGTAAACAGTGCACATGGTGACTGGAGCTGCTGTGGAAGATCGTTAATATGCATAAGAAATAACACTGGCCCATTGGTCGATGGGAATCCGTCTGTCAGGTAGTCATTGATCCGCACTCTAAACTTTCGTCCCACAATAAGCTCGTGTAACCACTGAAGTGGTGTGACACCGATGCCGTGGGTCCTCAGTTTACGAAGGAGTACATTGTGGTTTAAACTGTCAAACGCCTTACTAAAGTCGGTGTACACCACATCAACTTCCTTCCGTTCGTTGAGAGCTTGTACCCACTGGGGATGGCATACATTAACTTGGTGATGCAGGATCGGCCTTTCGTGAAGCCGTGTTGCGCTGGCGTCAATACGTCCATCGATTCGAAGGACGACAACCTTCTCGCGAACTTTGGACAATATCGTAGTCAAACAGATCGGTCTGTTGTTTTCTATTTAACTCGGATCACCACCCGTAGGAAGCGGTCTCACTATCGAGCATTTCCAGTCGTTGGGGATAGATCCTTCAGTGACTGATTTGTTGAATAGGTTTGTCACATCTGGTGTTGCAACCCGGTACTAATAGAATGGACATATTGCGAGAATCCATGTATTTGACCAAGTTGGTCTACAGGCCTGAATTTGTACAACCTTATTACGTCGGCCCACGATGCCAAATACTAACGCTGCTCTGGCTATGACGGAGTTGTCAATACAGTGATCGATAGCGGATGATCGATGATCATGGTGGTTGGGTTAGTTAGGATTGTTCCAATCATAACACCTCCCCCTCAAAGAAAATGTGTTAGTTGCTTGGCTTTCCTGAGGGGCTTCTGACACTTGGACTGTTGCAGCTGCAAGGGAACTGGGACTGTTGCTGTCCCTTATTTGGAGCTCGGAACATTTGCTGTAAGCCATGGTTGCTTTCTGCGTCAACTGAAGGCTTTTCGGTATTCTGACACCAGTCGAGTGGAGAGGCAAATGTCGAGTGACTGTCCCGATCATTCGTAATTGCCTGAGGACTGCCGGCTGAAAATATAGTTGTCCACTGACGGTGTCGATAATGATTAAGTGCCGAATTCCCACTTGGCTGGACAGATAAGTGTCTGGTGAAATTCAGGTCATGTGTAACTGTGCGGCTCCAAATTGCTCACGCTGTGAAAAAATACATTCCAACTCATTGTAAAAACACCGCCTTGATCAATCCCGCCTCGGTCGCCAAATTGTTGCAACCCGGTACTAATATAATGGACACATTGCGCGAATCCATGCATTTGATCTAGTTGGACTACATGCCTGAAGTTGTACAACCGTACTACATCAGCCCATGATGCTGAATACTGGCGCTGCTCTGGCTATGACGGAGTTGTCAATACAGTGATCGATAGCGGTTGATCGATGATCATGGTGGATGGTTTAGTTAGGATTGTTCTAACCATAACATCTGGTGTGACGGCATTCGATAGGAACTTAAGTATTAGGTGGGGAAGTCCGTCTGGTCCGGGGGGCTTTGTACCATCGAGGTTGACGTGTAGCTGATACACTTCGTCTGCGTCACATTGTAGCTGTTTATACCGACTGCTAGATTCTGCATCACTTTACAACTCAATGAGCTCCAGTTGCAGGTGTCCTAGAGCATTATCAGGGTACACAGAAGAATGTGAAGCAAAACCCCCGATCTCTTTTTCAGTTGCCCCAAACTCCTTTCAGGCGCCTCTTCAACCAGGGTTGCAGTATCTGCGACCCATTTCTGCATATGTGCATTGCTGTTGCTTTCTGGAAGACCTGTCATGATTTCCTGTAGTAATGCAAAATGTGTAGTATTGGGCTGTGTTTGAGACATTTTCTTCGAAGATGTTGCAGCTTATTCCTAAGGTCTTTGATGTATATATATATAAATATATATATATGCGCAAAAGTCTGCTAACAGACATAATGCCATCAGAAACCATGGGATTCAAACGAAGGTACAGAAACAGTATAATAAAACACAACACAACAATGTCCATGGTTTCGTCAGAGGGCGAGATACTACCCGGTTGCCCAAGCCGAATTAGGGTGTTGACTTAGGGGACACCACCCCGAGCCTTTGGCTGAATAGCCTGCCCTCAAGGCAGCGGAGCGAATTCAGAGAATCGCACCCATTGGGAGCCGGTGACTGATTGCTCAGTTCATACATACAGTTCATACAATTGGTTAACCACTGCATTTTGACCCTGAAGGCTCGTATCCAACGTGTTCAGGTGCCGTGTAATGTCAACCAACAATGTAAAGTCAGCCAGCCAGACAGGATCAGATAGTTCTGGCACTGATTTTCCTTTAATTTCCACGAATTATCCAATTTTTCCCCTAAGAGAGTAGAGGCGATGAAGTGCAGTCTCCCGACTGAACCATCTTACATCATTGTGATACACAACCTCTGCGTAATAACCCTGGATGTTGAGTAGAAACTGCTGAAACTGACGATGAATTAGGGCTTTAAAGTAAGACATTTGTTATTTTTTCTCACTTACTTCATAACGTGATCACACCTAAGATATTTGGCACAAAAACTTATTGCTGAATGATACTGTGGAGTTTAATGACTTTGCTTTCCTCTTCGTTGCTTTTGTTACTGACAAGTCATAGCCCGGGTACTGTCAGTAATAATTCCAGCTTTTCCATGATAGTTTAATGTCATTGATTGATGAAGCGACAGTTGTTTGGTCCTTAAGACTCTGCAGGTCTTGTAATTCCTTACTCACACACATGTGATCTTTAACCCTCTAAAAAAATGAGTAGCTGGGCAGTATCAGCTGCATCAGTGCTTTCAGCCCAGGCTATCGAAAAAATGTCATACTCTGCTCTTTTTGTTTCGAATTGTCTATTAATATCAGAGATGTCTTCAATTCTGCGAACCATAGTGTTGCGCGCCAGGCAAGCACTAGCAAACTCTTGCTTTTTTCTCAGGACAGATATTCTACACAAGTTTCCTCATACATTCTTTGACAAGTTTACCTTCAGTAAACGGTTTGCAGTGTTTCGCTATTAGTTTTGCCACCTCATAACTTGCCCTTGCCGCATTTTCATTCGACTGACCAATTCTTACAAACAAGGATTGCTGTGAGGTTATTCCAGCTTCCAGATGCTTCAGTCTTTTCAACTCGATCATTTTTAGTCAACTCGTCCTAGTTAGGTTGCTTCGTTTGAAAACAGTCACACTCCCAACAAATCAAGCACACACGCTTGTTCAGTCCTTCAGTGAAAAAGTACTCCAGTTTCCACTTTTCCTGGAAGCGGTGCTCTTCATCATTAACTCTCTTTTTTAGTCGCGTTATTCGTTGTAGAACAGGAATGCAAATCATACTAATAAGAAGTTAACGAATCCCACTTTTTATTTTTTCCAGTTTAGCTAAAAGCACTTTATCATAGGAGTTATGTAAGTGGGGTGGAACAATTTAGCTTTTTGTAGAATTAAATAATCAGTACAGTGAAACTGTTGTGGCTAAGGATGTTCCTTAAAATTGATTGTAGTATAATAAAAGATTTTTGACTGGGATATTCTATAACACAAAAATTCTGTTCTCAGAACGGGCTAGCTTCTGCTAGTCATATATATGAAAAGTTAACGAACCCATCTTTTTATATTTTTATTTGGACAAGACCCTTTTAGTAATGTCAATAGATAGACTTTTCTTAGTTGGTTAAAAATAAAATTACATCATTGATTTTTTGCCAGTATCGGACGCCATTGAACTTTCTACTCATAACGTTCCTACTTTTTAATATGTATAATGTCGTTTGCGCAGAAAAAATCCAAGTTGAATGTATTATTATCATGATGAGGCCGTGGGCCAGTTCAAATGTTAACTCGGGTCGCATTTAGCCTGCGGTCCGGACTTTGGACATCCCTACACCAGTCCGCACGCAGCTGGTGGTGGTCGCATGGTAACAAAGCGTGGATTTTAATCGTGACTTCTACTTTCTACAAACTTTACACTGCTCACAAACCTCCAAAATTAATCTACCATCGCCCATTGGACATTCGAAGGACAGGTACTTCGGTCCATTGGGAAGTGACGGGTGAGTGAGCCAATCTGCAACACCAGGACAGGTACTGTGAGCTCATTGGCAATACGTCGTGCACCAGGCAGAAGTCATATATTAAAATTTGCGCACCTAATCGTCAGCCCTCGGTAGCTCAGTGGTAGAGCAGCGGACCAGAAATTCGTGGACCGGGGTCCGATTCCCCGTCGAGGCGCATTATTGTGCATGGATTTTAATCGTGACTTCTACTTTCTACAAACTTTACACTAACAAACATCCAAAGCGTTCTGTTTGTTGCTATCATAAATGTTATTCGTGATATATTTCGTGGACAAGGACTTAAATTTAGCCGAAATCAAAAGGTTGTATATGACGATTACATCGGAATGTTAGCAGGAAAATGGCAGCAGAAACTTTGACGAATTTGCACGGTTCTGTCTTAGAGGCTCTCGAATTCTATCTCGCGGTAAGGACCCTGGAGTCATTGATCATCTGGAGGATTCAGCTTACATTCTTGTTAGTGCGAGTTCATCACCTTTGGAGCTATTGTAAACTCGCTAGTAGTTAAAATTTTCACTTCTCTGGCCGTGTTTCACTTGGTTGCTCAATGGACCCCATGCCAAAGCTTCCCTGTTATCCACAATGAGACTAATCCTATGATTACAACTCACTGCATTGCTTTTTGGTTTCGGCGAAAACAATGCTTGCTTCGGCACTTTGTCCGATTACAGCTTATTTTTTGCACGCAAATGTTATATTTTTGTCTGAAATTCTGTTATGACATCTGCTGTACACGACAATAGGATTTTATCAATGTACGCAGGTTTTCCTCCAAACACACCAAACTTATGCACATTAGTCAGATTTTCCTTCTCAGAGCTATTACGAATTGTTATATCTCAGTCATGCGACACCTGATGCCAAAATAAACACTAGCAAGCAACCAGGCAGGTGCTTGCCCTACCACAAATTTTGCCACACATGTGTGCGAAACTTACTACAGCTTCAATCATTCCAACATCATTTCCATAAGGTGGCTTAAATTCTGTTATCCGATTCCGTGGACTCATCGCTTGCGCACGGAAAATTGTTGACGGGGTCCGATTGCGGATTTGACTATCACCGCGGCCTTCATGAGACAACCGCAGTACGCCTGCGCCTACAGTGCGAGTATGGAGTGCTTGCGCTGCACACCACAGCTCCATCCACATACCTCATGTCTGGTGTAAAACCGAAGGCCAGGAGTCATGTGGATGGGAGTCACGTTTCCTCAACGGAGCCGGCCCACCCTCCTTCAACATGCGCGCCATTCATTTGAACAGGAGGAAACGTGCACACCAGACGTACACAGGCCGTAGCCCGTTTCACATTGGATGGAACAACTTTTTGAGACCAGCACTGTCACCAAGATCGGGCACTCGGTCCGCGCCAGCAATGATTAACAGTCTTTTGAAGCCAGCAATCGAGGTGGTGGTTTTCAACTGGTAGGCACCTTATCGACATTCTCATCCAGTCCAACCAAAGTTGGACTATCATTCGACAGGCGCTGTCAAACATGCGACAGCACAGACTGCGGGTGGTTTGGGGCTATATCCGACCACGAATGCTCTCGAATTATTGCTCATATTTGGCTGGAGAACTGAGCGCATGATATTTAACTTCGTCGTTTGATGTTTAACGGAGCCGCAAATCGCGGAAACCGTACCAGTCGCACATCGGTACCTGGATCACTGTTCAACGGAACTGTACTAAACTGTTGACCCTTTGTTGTTGTGCTGTAGTGTCTGTTAGACTCGAACAGCCTGTGCTTTGTTTGTGTTTCCTGCAATCTTGTTAGCCGGCTACCTGTGTGTGTTACGTTGGCTAACATTACATCTCATTGGTTGGAGCCCCTAAGTGCTCAGTCGATGAAATGGCACAATGCGTGAAGAGGCGGTTTGTTCTCGGTAGTCCTTTCGATTACAACTGATTTACTCTAATTGTCTGCTTTACCCATGAAGCGACGTATGTCACTACAATCGGCGGTCGTTGTCTCGTTGCTATCTGCCTTTTTCGTAAACATTCCACGCGTAAACTCCACATGTGTGTAAACTAATAACTTTCACCATCTATCGAGCTGACCTTAGTAGATTGCCATCACTCAATTTGGATTGTGTTCTTCGTTTGCAGTTCGGCAGGGTCGTCTCTTTAGAATACCTTCACCATGTTGATCACGGATTGAAAAGTAGTGTATATGGGAGCCTGTGTAAGTTTCACACGAGATTGTCAGCTTCTAGTCTCCGATGGCAGATGAGATACAGTAGTCCATGTGTATGCGCTCGCTATCTTCCACAGCTCTGTTTGATCCTAGTGATCTGGAACCAAAATTGGTAGCACCACACTTCAAGACTTTTATTCTTTAATTGACCCACCATACTGTGTGAAAAGCACAACCACTATCGTTGTGTGGTGCTTCATATGGTGTCGCTATATATCATATAGTTTCCAAAGCTGCCATCTAACGTCACTACTTAGTGTTTTGTTAGGGCGCTGGTCTACTGGTTGATGTACCCCGCCTTGTACCGTATGCTTTTTAGAGGTGGCGCTGCAGTTTATCGGGACTTGACTTTGTGATCTCTACTGATGTTGAATGCATCAATTTACATTGTAGTGATTCACACGCGGTAGAAGTGCAACAACTACCCCAAAATTCTCTGCCCCAGCTTCTTTGAAATGAATGTCCAATGCTGGTTTGACTCGCTTTTTGAGTTAGGACGCCAATTTCTTCCTCTCCTTCACATTGCTAGTCAAGTCAGCTTCCTTCACGTGTTCCCTCAATTACCTTATTTGCATCTTCCATATCGGAACACAACTTGTCTATCCATCATTTATCTGGTTATCTATACAAGCGTTTACTTTTCTTCCCTATTTCTGAAGCGTCATATTTAACCTTCACGTAGTGTGGTGGCTATCGAATCAGACTACTACCCAACCATTAAGTAGCATCTTTCTGGTCTTCGTATGGATCCAGGTAATCTAGTGTTAACCGACCGCTATGCCACATTTGGTGGCGCGGGGTCACCAGTGCCGATTTATGCACGCAAAGCGATGCTAAAACGTTGGTCGGTTATAAGTTGTGTGCATTGAAAGATCCAGAAATTTTCGTTCCTGTATTCTCTAAGGGCATTGGCTCCTGATAAGTTACGAACTTCACACACATGAGTAGTATCTTGCATGACGTTTAACGGATTCCCCAATTCTGGCCAGCGTTTCGCTCTGCCCATTTTTCTTCCGCTGAAGAGACCACACGGCTCATCTACATCATCATCGTCCTTTCCAAACAATCTGCTGATGGATTGCCATTTGCGACGTTACTACTTCACTTTTCTCTGTGTTTTGTTTTCCGTACTCTCATGGTGGACGGTGCAGCTTGTACACACACTTTTGTCATCCTCAGCAGCCACTTCACCCCACCTCGAGCCGGCATCCTCGTGCTACCATTTCGATTGATTCGAACTGTTCTACCATCGGTTGCAACGCACTCTGAATGTTGACTGTTTTCTTCGCACTTGCGAAGTATTAACTGTTGTTTGTTTCTGATCCACTACCGAAAATGCTGGACAAACGCACCTCTAACCAACTACAGCAGCACTTCACGAAACCCATCACACTTTTGAATCAAAATATTGCACACTGTGGATGGCGATTACTCTCCCGTGATTTTCGTTTACAGGGTGAATCTCAGAAGATCGTTCATCTTCTTACTGAATTTCAAAGCGCATACGTTGAGCAAAACGCGGACCGGGTGAAAGATCAATTTCGGAACCCGGATTCTGTCATGATTCTGGCCTACGCCATTGTCATGCTTCACACGGACATGTACAGTCCTAGTGTTCGACCACAGTCTAAAATGACGAAGGAGGAATTCGTGCGCAACCTACGCGGCGTCGATGCAGGTAAGCTCGCATGCATGCAGTGTAAAAGGTATCCGGCTACTCGTGTGCCGCCATTTTTCCAACGCTGTTTGTGCGTTGCGTTTCCTGCCATGAGGAGAATGTTGGATTTGTATGAGTTTCTGGATAGTCCACACCCTCAGTAACTCATTTTCAAGCAAATACATCGATTGCGGTACACTTGAATGGTGATTCTAAGGAGCAATTTTAGCATGTTAAGTTTTTTTCACTATGTGCACGGTTTACCTACAGCTTTGCTTTTTGCTCTTTCTTTGAGCTGGTGCGGTCATTTCTGTCCGGTGGTTCACTACATACCACATACTATCTCTAAGCCTACATCCTACTGAATCTCTTAAATCCTGAACGTCGCAGCTGACTAAATCAATTGCCTTTTCCTAGTGGTCACAACCCACGTGCTATTGCTGTCTAAGGATGGTGGATTGACCATCTGCGAAACTTTGTACCATCTAAAGGATCTGGTAGGGAATTCTATTTCTTATGTACCATTTTCAATTTAATTTGGATTTTTTTTCGAACCAACCTGACCATTTTTTGAATCGAACTGGTAGCGGTTTATTATTATTTTTCTATAGAACATGCGCAGTTTATTAACAACACAACTAACGATAACGCTAAGGATAGCAAGTTGTTGCGAGGCTGTCCCATCGTCAAGTTCACGATCATATTTTGAGCGCAATTCTTGCCTTTCTGCAGCATTATCATTGTGATGTTCTCTTGAGTGATCAACCTTAGCGCCTTATCAAGCATCAGGTTCGCCGATCATTTGACCTACGAAAACACGTTTTCTACTGTGTTTGACATGTAAGAGTGAGGCGACAACAGTTTTAGCTAATACGGCGAACACCAAGACCAGAGATTAAGAAATGTTTTCAGGTAAAATCTCTTTAGATCCAAACGTTTACATGGTAAGCATTACGTCTTGTATGTATCAGATCGGGCTGGGGATTGATTTTTAAGTCAAATGGATACATTAAGACAGGACTCTTGACGGTAGGCCAAATGAATAAAGGGATATTAGTAGATAAAAGCTCAGCAATCTCAGGTGACAATCACACAACCAAGTAATAGTTTCCATTGTCCACGTCAGTATTGTCGGCTGTATGAGCCACTTTTACACACAAAATTCCACCTTCAGATGATGGTTGAATTGCTTGCCGAAGCCTTACAAGAAGCGTTCATGGAATTATGTGTGTGTATGTGTGTCAGCTGTACGCCGTAACGGCGCTTCACTGCCGCGCGACCACCACCAGTCGCGCGCGGGCTGAGTATACCGCGAGGACGCCCACCCCTACGCGGATTCGAACCGGTGACCTTATGGTTGCAAACCAAACGCGCAGACCACTCGACCACCGGCTTGTAGAACTTATTTCACCCTTATAGAACCACACCGCAATATGCTCGCGAATCCTCCGAGCTAGGCGTTTCATGTCGTGCACCAGGAGGACATTCTATCTCAAGGGTTTTGCAAGCAATGGCTTGTTGTAGTAAACAATTCTAAAGCTTGCCACGGAAAGCGTTTTCTCAATTGCGTCTTTCACGCGTCGACTTAGGATGCCAGCAGCAGAATCGTTCTTATAGGATACTTTATAAATAGCTCTTTCTTAGGAGCAATGCTCTTAGTTGACTTTTATTTGCGTTACCTGAGATGGTTCATAGTAGATTTGTCGGGGTAACCATTTTCTCTCCGGACGTCTGATTTCCTGTAGTCCCTCGTTGACGGTAGCCGGTGAACAAAAGACCCTCCTTAGATCGTCCAACAAAAGGATTCTGGCTTTGTCCATGATCCATGTGCCGTTCATTTACACTCCGCAACGTATAGTGCCACAAGCCTTTCGACGAACATGCAGGACTTTATGCCATTGAGATGTCATGGTTGACCGCCCTCGAGTGAACTATACTTTGATTTTTCATCCTCACAATTAGCGTCACTATCCGGTCTTTGACTGAAGCAAGATGATGTTTTCGCGCGCACCTCTTGAACGCGCCTGTGTCCGTCGTAGATGGACGTCGAACCACTTCTGTCGATGAGGGTGCACGCCCCTTGCTTTGTTCTGTATGGGGCAGGTAGTCAATAGCATAAACCTCCGCGGAAAGTCCTTAAGATTGGATGCCGGAACGTGCGCACACTCTTGCACCAAAACGCGAATGAGCGCCACATTCGACGCACAGCACTCGTCACAATGGAATTCGCTCGCCACGAGATCGACATTGCCGCACTCAAGCAGCTGGTTAACCATGGCAAGCTGCATGAAGTTGGTTCTGGGTACACCTTCTATTGGTTGAAAAACGTCACTACAGCACCACGTGAAAATGAAGTCGGATTTGCGCTATTCGAACGTCTTATTGGCCAGATGGTGGGAGAGCCGAAGGGCATCAATCCACACTTGCCAACGCTCCCCTGCGACTTAAAAGTGGTAAATCTCCAACTTTAAGTAGCCCGTATGGTCCCGCCATGCGTTCTCCTGATGATACAAAAGACCAGTTTTGCACTCAGTTGCCCTCCGTGATGCGGTCTGTACCGTGGAGCGTGGATGATTTCAATACACACGTGGGGTTTGGTGCCGCTTTATGGACGGACCTAAACTGTGCGTATGGTATTGGAGCAGCCCATGTGAACGGTGACCGACTGCGCTCACTGTGCGCCACTCAGGGCCTGACGATCACAAACATCCAGCTTACAATGGGTGCGAGTGATACAGTTACTGTGACGCACCCACGGTGTGGTCACGTTCATTTGCTCGACTTTGTCATCGTATACCGGCTTGACATGTGTGAAGTGCGCATGACACTTCTACTGCGGGGAGCTGAGTGTGGTGCTGATCACAAATTGATGCGGACCCAATTGTACATGTTTTAGTAAATTTATTTATTGCTCGCCTGCCATTAATCGGCGCAAACTTTATGTCTTTTTCCTATGTACTGCTAAGAAGAGAATAAAACTGGTGAAGGCGATGGCTACCCGCGTTGGCGATGTTGACTCTACCGCCTCAGCCAGGGATCTGTGACTCCACGTTAAAGGACAGCTGCGACCGAAGAAACAATCGGGTGCGCAAACTGTAAACGTACCGATTGCTATGAGGACAACACATTGCGGCCATTGGCGCATTAGTGTCGGCGAAGAATGCAGCTTTCTCTGTGCATGTGTAGGACTCTGCTGACTATCAGAAGAAGTGTCAGTTTAGCAAATTTCGCGAACTCCGTCACATCGGAAGTACGTGGTGAACGGAAAAGTCAGAGTACATGGAATGCTACACTGAACGCCGCCAACATAAAGTATTCTTTAATTCATTAAAGGCGGTGTTTGGGTCCACATTACAGCCACTGAGGACGCGGGTTCATGTTACCTCAGGTGCTGCCTGTACATATACTACAGACATAATGCAGATCTGGCGAACGCACTTTGATTATCTCTCGAACCAACGTTTAGAGATTGACTAGGAAACGTTGCATGGGATACAACAACACAAAATGTAGATGTGTCGCTGACACACTGACATTGGATGATACGCAGAGAGCTCTTGTTCAGCTACGAAACCGCAAGTGTGCCCGAGCCGACGGAATACCACCAGAAGGGTTAAAACACGGCGGACTCACGTTGATACATTCGTTGCACCACTTGGTGCAACGCGTGTGAATTGAAGTGGAAGTGCCGGCTGATTTGAAGGATGTCCTTGCGTTACTACCGTTCCAGAGTAAAAAGAGCAAACAATGCGCCACGAATTATTGGGGCATCAACCTGCTGAGTTATGTTGGTAAATTGATAGCACAAATCATGCTTGTTCAAGCGCACTTGGCGGACGAGCAATGCGGATTTCATTCAGGCTGCAGCACTACAATTATGGTGTTTGTGGCTCTCCAGTTACAGAAGAAATGCGGAGTGCGACGGCAGCCACTGTACTAACTGTTTGTAGACTACCCCAAGGCATTTAGCACGGTGAACCGCGATACACTGTGACTGACGTTGGGTAAGTTTGCTTGTCCGCTTAATTTTTCAGGTTTTATTTGTCTGCACAGTGGCATGTGGGCGAGGACACAGCCGAGTGGACAAACCTCAGATGACTTTGATATGAAACAAGGCTGTCCTAGCCTCTGCCCTGTTTAAAAATAAATGCAGTGATATATTGTACTTTCGATGCTGCTAGTGATTACGGTGTCCGTATGGAACACCGTATTGATGGTGCTTTGCTGAACATCCGTCATTTCGGGGCCAGAACCCTAGTGTGTCGGACAACCATTCACATATTTCTCTTTGCCGACGATTGCGTGTTGTTTGCACACAGTGTGGATGAGTTGCAACGCATGATGACAGTTCTCGCTTCGACAGCGGCCAATTTCGGGCTCACCATTAACACAAGGAAGACTGTTTGTCCTGTTCGGCCCCCACCATAAACCTAATCCCTGTGTGGGCCCCAAATCCACATTGGTGCCGACGTGATGGAAAGCACTTTCCGCTTTTTCTACCTGGGTAGTGTTCTTTCGACCGACTTGCAGATGATGATCGAGCTGTGCACTCGCGTATCGATGACGGCTGCATTTGATAAGCTGGAATATTGTGTGGACTAAGCACCGGCTTACTTTTGGCACGAAGCTGAATCTAGACTAGTCGATGGTTCTGTCCGACATCGAAACTTAGACTCTATGGGAAGGACGTCGGTTATCTGGAGCGCTTCCAGCGACAGTGCCTGCAACGGATTCTGCACATGGGCTGGGGTGAACGAGTTCCAGACACGGAAGTGCAGCATTAGCATGTATGCTTTGGACCGTGTACTTATGCTGCGTCACCTGAGATGAAAGAAAGGCATCAGCAGTACGCCGGTACGCAGTACGGACGCTTCGCTGCCGCGCAACCACCGGTCGCACGTTGGCTAAGGACACTGCGAGGGTCGCCCTGCCTCTACGCAAATTCGTAGCCGCGCCGCCATATTGCGAGACAAGCTCGTTACCTTTTAGACTACAGGCCTACGTCACCTGAGATGGATCGGATAAGTCCGGCATACGGATTCAACGAGGATACCCAAGCAGAGCAGCGGCAGTGGGAAAACCGATATTACATACCAGGGTGTGATCAAAGTGATAATATCACAAATTAATGCTGATTTTAGATGTTGCGGAGCGATGTCAGTGGATCGGTGCCAATCTCGTACCCACATAAACAATGCGTTTTTCCATCTGCACGAGGTAGTGTTACTGCATCTGGAAGAGAAACACCGAATACGGAAGCGACGGACACCAACGGAGTCTGGTTGACTGACGTCAAACGCATGGTACTGTAGCACACACGGTCGCGAGTCCCACAGCAAAGCCGGTCTGGCAGACCACCAGCGGGGCCACTAGTAGTAGTATTAACAGTATTTGCAACAGCCGAACGAATAGACATGGAGCTATACGAAAACCATGGAAATCACTAGATTAATCACCACATCATCAACATGGCACATTAGCTGAAGGTGGGCAGCACACTTCAGCTACTGTGCCACACTCCACACTCCATTTCTTCGTTTTTATCTTTTTCAATTGTTAAACATCTGAATCTAAATAGTTATGTACACAGATCTTCCACTGGATTCGATTTCGCGCCATATCCCGAATTGTTTCCAGCCATGGGCACTCCTCGTCCTTTGGTCACCAAACAGGCAGACGTGTGGATTCAACGGTAACAAGACGTGTAGTCAACGATTTCATATTCTCTCGCTAAGTGAACGGCTGACCGCCACGCGGTCTCTTCCTGCCAGGTCCTGCACGAGCGAAAAGGGCGCAATGTGGCAAGCGCTCAGCTGACATACGCAGGACGTGACTGAGCCATCTTAACTGATGAAGCAAAACCAGTTTGTTGAAGGTAATACTCGCATCCCCTAAGACACGACGTCTGACTTCACTGTTGCGGATGTTGTTTCCCCCACATACGAGCAATCCTCCTCAAACACCCACTGTCGTAGGTCGAGAGCCGGTGCATGTCATCTACGCGAACTGGCCACGACTAGCTTTCATGTAGCAACACCGCCCGAACGGTGGCACTGTAAACCTTTACCAAGAGGGAGATATCCCGATGAGGCCACAATTGCTTCAGGTTAACGAACGCTGACCAAGCTTTGGCTATACATAGAGAAACTTCCTTCAATATAGTGCCACCAGCAGACACGCAGCTGCCTAGATAAGCAAAGCTATCTATTTCTTCAAGCTGTCTACCATAATAGTGATCACGGGAACGGTCTAGTGATAACCCTGGAGCATCAGTTTACACTTTGACGGGGCGAAGCACATTCCGTACTAACATGCCTCAATCGCCAAACGGTTTAGAATGGTTTACATGCTTTGTGAGTCGTCGCCAAGCAAAGCGGTGTCATCGGCGAAATCTAAGTTGGTCGCTCACTTGCACGGCAGTAGCTGCAGACCTAATTTTGACAACCTTTCAGAGTTTTCGGCAGGACGTCTTCAATCGCCAAATTGAAGAGAAAGGGGACATAGGGCAGTCCTATCGTACACCGCTATTGACAGCGAATGACGACGAAAACTTGCCGAAGACCCTCACTGCCAGAGCTGCGGAGGTAGTATGCGTGTTGGATGGCAGTGTACTTTTCAGGGACCCTATTCTCGAGCAAGAAACGCCGTAGCGCTGGTCGATCAACCTAGTCGAATGCTGCAAAAATGTCTAAGAATGCAATGATGGTAGGCCTCTGGTAAAAGTGGCGGTGTTCGAGGATTGGGCTGAGTGTGAATATTTGAACCACACACCCGCGGCCAGGACGGAAGCCAGTTTGTTCTTCCCGGTACTTCGTTTCACGAATTGGGGATAGTCTACGGAGCAGAATTTATGCCAATAGCTTAGAGGCAGCCGAAATGAGACTAATCCCCTGGTGGTTGGTGCATGAAGTGCGAGAACCTTTCTTAAAAATCGGAACAAAAACTGATTCGCCCCAGGAAGAAGGCACCTTTTCCTCAATCCAGATTTTGGAGAACGAGGTTAGCTGGCTGATACCAACTGCGCCACCATATTTGAACAACCCGGAGGAAGTCCGTCCGAACCGGCAGAACGGCGCACTTCATTATGGTTAGGTCCCGCTGGGCTATTCCTGAAGCGTTCAATTAGATCCAGAGAGCGCGTGGAGATCCAGACCTCAATAGGGTGCTGAATAAGACCACAAACTAACTGCCCGGAAGAGACCATAGTCCACTGCAATAACGCCCAATGTTCATCAATGTCTTACGGAGGGTCACAGCTAAGCGCATCGGCCAAGGAAGCATGATAGCTCTGCTGAACCGAGAGAGTAAATAGTTCATTTGTATCCATCTTACTGTTCTTCGCTTTCGGTGACCCTCCGAAACTCATGCAGATATTCGCACAAACAAGAGCATGGTCTGAGTCAAGAAAGATGGACCAGATTTATTTGCAATCGTTTACACTACCACACCATCTGAAACTGATTGCGATATGATCAATCAGAGACCTAGCTTGGGACGCCAAAAAAGGGGTCACCCAAGTAGTGGAACGTCTCATCGAATGCCGTAAGCTGGTGTTCAACAGAAATAAACGATTGTCTTCGCACAATGTGAGAAGTCTCCCCCTTATCCTAATGGCTCTCATCGAGCACATGGTGATCACCGAGGTGACTTTCGCATGACAATAGACAACCGACCCGTGCCTTGAGAGCCTCAGCAAAGACAACAATGTCGTATTTGCAGGCTCTGCTCAAGAGCTGATGAAGTTCACGATAAAAATCCTCTTTGACTGAGTCGGAACTGCAGTCAATGGGAGCGTAAGCAGAGACCAGAAACAAGTTGCCTCTCTTCCCACTATATCTGTTGATTTTGCATGATCTCTGAAGCCGAACTACACACAGTCGGTTATTAAATGGAAACCAGTCCAGCAGCGCGGCTTCATCTTGGCTGCTTAGCGCTACATCGACGCCCGCTGCAACTGCCTCTGTGTCACCAGATAGACGTAGGTGAAATGCAGCTTCGTGGTCGGTGGGAGATCTCAACTCAATCACCGTACTGGGGTCTTGCAAGCGTGTTTCAGAAAGACAGCGAACATCGATGGCAAGGGATTCCAAGGTGTGCGCAAGACCAGCTTGCTTCCCGATCTGCATGAGTGTACGTACATTGAAGCATGTCAGGTGGAACGAGGATCGAGGCTGAAGGTGGGTTACTGGACGAACTCTGTTGATGTCGACGAAACCATCGGGAATGGAGTAATGGAAACAGGAATCAGCTGGTAACGCATAACAGTGATTGCTAACAAGTGATCAGGTAACGTGTGAATAAGGTGTGTAGGTAGCAGAAGTTAAGGTAACTAAACGCGACCACCAGGGGCCGATAACAAAAAGGCGATGAGCCAGTCGAATGGGTAGGCATCGTCAGCGCGGCGATTGGTAATTACGCTGCCTCCGTTGCGATTTACTATCCCGTACCAGTAATGCGATCGATGTGACAGGTGTGCTTCATTATCGCTGAAGTTGATACGCCCTCGAGTCGAGCCACTGCAATGTGAGTCGGCAGCACAGAAGAGCAGCGGGAAAAGAATTGCCCTATGTAACATGTATTGGCCCAGGTTAAGCTGGTGCGGTTGTAACAGAAGTGCGGATGCGTATCGTCTTGTTGGCTTATTTGTCTCACTGAATATAGCGGAGTTCTATTATAACCGAAGTGTGTAGAAACTGGGGTTAAAAGATATGGGAGATGCTTCTGCTGTCAGGCCAGCCCAAGTTCGACATTTCGTCACGAGGTGTAGAGACGGTCGAGTTGACGACGAACCATAATTACTCAATTCTGGCATCCACATACCCGGTAAGGCATTTTGTTTTTCTATAAGTTGTGTATTTGTGCGGTGTTCATATGGTGGCATAAATGTGTTATTTCACGTGATAAATTTTTTTGGGAGAATTCCATCCATCTCCTTGGTTTTATCGAGAAATCTCTGCGATTGTGACAGCAATGACCGATATAATCTTATGTAGTCAGATCTTGTCACCACTTGACCCTTTCGATCCTCTGCTCCGGCTATTCTCACCCCATACCCACGATTATTCGGTCACTGGGCTTAGTAAGCATGTTTGCCGGAGCGTTGCCAGAGTCCCAACGCTTCAAAGCACATTTAACTCACTCTGGATTGCATGCATTCGTTGTTCGACGTCTGAGGCCTCACGGTTGCGTCTCACATTTGTTCGTTTTCGCACCCAAGCTGTTAGGCGATTTTTGTTTTGAGTGGGATGAGATACTGTCAGTTTCCCTTGTCATATTCACGTACCAATTGCAGACAATTCTGTTCGACCTTGTGCATATCTGCACACACAATGTTGGTGATGAATTTCGACACTTTTGCTTTTGTCTTTTGACTGCAACGACTTGCCAACTTATCCTCCGATTTTGTTCTCAGGAGAGGATATAAACCGCGACATGCTGTCGGCTATTTACGATCGAATAAAACAAGCCGAAATGTCCGTATTACCAGATCACACTGATCAGGTGAGGAAGATCCAGCTGCATCTCATGGGTCCGAATTGCCCGACCAGTCTAGCTGTCCCACAACGCCGCCTTGTATGCTACTGTCGGTTATACGAGGTACGTTCCTATGCATCTTACCGCACATATTTTGTCTTGCACGTACACTGCTTGCCTAAGTGTATTGATTCAGACAGCAGGAGTGCATGCGATGATTTCAGAACATTGGTAGGATTCTTGGTCTACTTGTAAAGAGCTGATGTGTCATCTAGTTAGCTAGTTTTGCATCGATTATCCTGACCCACACTTGCATATAGCATAATGCTTTTCCGGAACCTTATTTGAAGTGCAACCTCACACGGTTGATAGTGAATGTGTTACTTCCTAGATAACGCTGATGAATTCATTATACTTGTCTCTTCGCTTCTCTTTTATTTTCTTTTATTCTGCTACTCACTCGTGTTTGTTACAAGGACCTCTCTCATTCATATTGTTGCTTCCGTATATAGTGCATGTGGTGACACCTCACGTCAATCGGTAACCGGTTCTCCTAATGTATGTTCTTAAGGGCTGCGTTTATGCTGGTATGTACTATGGACCATCAGTAACGTGGAGCGCTTTGTTCTCATAAACAGCAACAGAGGCGACAACGGCAATACACGAGTTCTTCGTGCTGACACCTCGCTTCCACGCAGCCATAAGCCCGCGGTGGCGTCCTTGTTGCTTTGCAATAGGGACTGTGCTAAGGGGAGTTGCCACAAGACTTACACCCATTAAGCTCATGATCAAGGTGCTCCACCACCATGCGAAAAATTTACCAACCACAATCAGCTGAGCATCGTGCGCTGGCCTGCAACAGTCTATGTATGTTGAAGATCACATTTGACTCGGTTGATCACGCATGTACGTGATGCTATCTTTGAACGGCATCCTGCGAGTAGCCTCTCAGTGGTCTGCAAAAAATAAGATGCATCATAACTATCGTTCCTCTTTTTTTTTCTCAATTTCCTTATCGAAATGCTTGCGAATGAAGGTCCGTTCTGCTTCTTCTGAGACGCGGATTTTCCCAGGCAACCGATCGACTAACGTGGACAGTATAATATTTTTATGGTCGTATCCAATCTTTGTGTAGGTGTTTCCGGGCAACCTGATGCAGCGCACTGCACACTACTGTCCCCACGTCGCACATTCAGAGAGGATACCAGTGCGGGACTGGGCCGACACGCCGCTAGTTCGCGCGGTTACTGAACATCCGCCGGGGATCATTAGTCGGTTTACTCATCTGGGTAATTTTACTTACTCTAACCTGGGTATCTTTTCAATGCCTGACCCATTTATGGGGACAGCACTATATTACTAGCAGTCAAGAGAGGGTGTGCTGTTGTATGCATTAGAAACTGGCTTCTTGGTGCGGAGGCCATAATGGGATTGGTCATCTTTGACTACCGGCGCTTACGCAACGTCGTTCGCACCTAATGGGATTGCTGAGCTATCGATGTGACGAGGCACCACACATTTGACAGCACATGGAATCGTCCTGTGAAGGTTAACTTTTCGCATCGGATGTGCTGTTGTTTCTCTGAATTCCCGTGCATCGGCCATCCAGGTTTGTATTGTTTGACTATACTGGGTGGGTCCTCATGGTGTTCGACCGCTGATATTGGAAATGGTATCAGGAAATTGCTCGAGAAACACGGTCAAGTCCGTCCATACCGTCCACACGGAAGTGACATTACGCAGTTGCAAGCTGTTTCTCTTTTGCCCATAATGTTTTATTTGTCCCCCACGAAGTAATTGTCCCCCTACCTAATTACGACCTCTTTCTCTCCACAGTTTATTCATTTTTTGCTAAACTTTATTCTCATTACAATAGGATTCATATCAAATGAAGCATTAGCAGCTCCATGTTGTCCCATATTTCGGTGAAAGAGCAAACTATAATGAGCAAATTAATTTTTGTCCCCACTTCACACCATTTCATTTGTATAGTTCCATTTGCAACCTTGAGAATGTGCCAAGACTAGATAGACTTAACAATGTGCTCGCACATGAACCTGTGAGTTGACGTGTTAATTACCAGCGACAAAGCTAGTATTCTGTTAGTCAGCACAACGTTCCATGTACCTGCAACTGTCTATAAGGATGACGGATTATAATCTTATTTTGGTACTCCAAAAAACTACGAGTTTTACGCTATTTAACGGTTTAATGAGACCGCTACACGACCTTTGTGTACTACTGTCGCGTCTGAAGTTATCGACGCACCAGACACTTTTTCTTAGTGAGCAACTCAGATCGGATGGCCAATGGTGACAAACACCATCATCGTCATCCTTTTACACCTTAGCTAATGGTGAGAAACACCTCAGCTATTGTGCCGAAACACATGAGAGAAAAGAAATCGCAACACAAGCACGCCAGTTGGACAACCAGTAGCAGGTGGACATCGTTCCGGAAAGTTAATAGCCGACTTTTATGCCGCAAATATAAAGTTATGTGTCAGAAATGAGATCGGGGCTAGAGCTGAAGCTGAGCGCGGGGGGGGGAGAGAACGTCAAAGGAACCCACAATACAAACACCATTGTGTTTAGCTCCTAGCAATGTCAACAAGTTTATCCGGCACAGCGTATTCATTACCTTTCGGGCCCCAACCATGGAGCCGAGACGTTACGACTGAGGCCAAATTCGAAGTAAGAGCCTTCATTCCTCTTGATCAAGCCATTACTTGGCCTCCTTTTCTCTTCTTCCATCCACATCCACTGCGCGCAAATAATGCACGTCACTGAAGTCGGTGTGATGGCATGCGCATCACGTGGCACAGCCATCGGAGGCTGTTTCCTGAAGTAACGGCTGCGCGGTTCACTTCATCTTCCTGTGCCATAAACAAGGCGTACAACAGACTGCTCACACGGTGTTCGCACCAGATGTGAGCCAAACTGCGAAGGCAACGGTAGTCGAGTGTAACTAGCCTCTATATGTCTGCCGACCTAATAGACCAGGTTTCACAACCGTACAGTAGGGTCGAATGTACCGCTGCATTGTACACTCTGCCCTTCGTGACGAGAGTGATGTGCCGGCGCCATAGGTGGTGAAGGTTATCAACAAGCGCCTCGAGCTATTGTTATACGGTACGTGAGCTACCCTTCCATTTCAAAAGCGCTGATATAACTGCCCAGGTAGTAAAATTTTTGAACGACTTCTAACTGATCCTCACCAAGGGTCAGCGCAGGAGGCGCTGCCTGCTAGTCTTGGAGTAAAGCCTTGCACTTTTAGAGTGCAAAACAAAGCCCGAAACGGCTGATAGTCAGTGCTAATATGTCCATTGCCGCTTAGCACGTTGGGGTGCTGTCACAGATGAGGGCAATATCGTCAGCATACTCCAAGTCAAGAAGTCGTTCTCCTGGGAGCAGCTCCACACCTCAGTCGTGTCTTGTGAACCTGGTCTCTATGACTTCGTCAGTGTCGAAGTCGAATAAGGAAGGTGACAGTGGGCATCCTTACCTTACATCGCTGGCGACATTGAATGTCAGCGACAGCTTGCCGTAAACCCTCACTCTACCCGAACTAAGCGTGTACAGCGGTTTTATGACATTGGCATGTTTCTCGAGCGCACCTTTCAAGGGTAGTCAGTCCTAAAGGACACATTGATCAATCGGATCGAAAGCACCTTTGATGTCGACTAACGCAACAACGGCGAGTCTTCAGTATATGTGACGGTGCTCCGACATTTGATGCAGTGAATATGTGCTAAATGCAGTAGTGACCTCACGAATCTTACTTTCACGAAGTCCGGTCAGTTTGTGAAGGATGACAGACAAGCAATTTTGAGGAGATGGTAATCAGAGTGCTTCCTCTGTGCTTGCTGCATTCCGAACGGGAGCATCTCTTGAAGATCGGGACAATAACGCATCGGCTCCAGTCGGTTGGGACATTTTCTTGCTCCGTGTTTCACCAGTAACTCGTCAATACGAGCAGGCCCCCCAAATATGAAGAGAGCTGTATGGAGGTCATCTGTTCCCGCATCCTTGGTCAGCTTCGGCAGTTCGATCGCACTTTCGACTTCTAAGCGAGTGGGCAGATCCAAAGGGGCAGCTCAGGAAGCAGGGCGATCACTGGCCCGTGAAGGATCTAACAATTCCGTTCGATTACATGCTTTTCAAATTACTCAGCCCAATGCTCCAAACCTTTTGACGAGTTGTGGATAGACTGTCCATTTTGGTCATAAATTGTTTCACTAAAACCAGCTCTTCTGCTGCCCGTTTCCCGGATCAGACGAAATAATTTCGATGGTTACCAAGAGCAGCGGCCGCTTCCATCTCCGACGCACGATGCGACCACCAAGATTCGCGTTCTTTTCAGGCTAACACGGAGTTTTGCCTGGAACTCCTGGTGAGTCTCAATGGTTTCGCTTCCAGTCCTAACGTGCCTCCTAGGATAGATAAGTTCGAGATTGCGTTGACCATTAGATTTACCACATAAGGATTTGCCCGCTGCTAGTAAGGTTTAATGAACATGCGACCATTGACCTTCAACTGTTTTTAGTGATCACTTGCTCAGCCCGAATGTCAGCGTACTTCGATACGCATTCAGAAGATCTGGCTTCGCCAGTTGGCTGATGTCTATGCGCTCACAGCGTCGCCGCGAGCGTCCACCAAAACGCATCCGCATATCACAGCACATACAAGTGCATAGTCACTTTCCACACATGTACTCTAAATCGAGCGACAGTTTTGGGCGCAGCCTCTCCAACGATAACTAATTGCGATGTGGTCTATTTGCGTCCAATGCTGTCGGGCGCCATGTCACCCTCGGGCAGATGCTGTGTCGGAAGTTAGCGCTCGCAAGAAATAAGCTGGCATCTTCACACAAATGAAGTAACCACTCACCGTTATCATTACGGGAGCCTACACCGTGTTGGCCCCCCAGATGCAACTCATCAGTGGACAATTTCACAACTTGAGCGTTCAGATCCCCCGCCAGCACAACAGTGTCCGTGCTTCTTCTGTGCCGAAGAATTTCGTTCAGTTGGCGATAGAACTAGTCTTTCACTGAGTCAGCACTGGAGTTTGTGAGCGCATAGATCGCAATGATAAGCAGGCACATATTAGTCCCTCGAAACTTTGAACTCTTGAACGAGCCAGCCAGTCGGACGACACACATCCGACTACCGATTGGGATCCAATCAATCAGAGCAGCTCCAGCCCTAGGACTCAGAGCAATGCCAATACCGGCTTGGCAGTTACTCGAAACTGCATCATCTCCGAATAGACGCCGGGAGAAAGTACTGCTGGTGTCACCTAAAGGGGATTGCTGAGTGAGCACATAGCTCGTGTCTTGCAGATGGGTTTCCGATAAGCAGCAGATATCGATCGAGAGGGTCTCTAATGTTCGGGAAAGTGATGCCTGTTCATCGATCTGTGACACTTTGCATACCTTGAGGCATGCTGCTCTGATGGATGGTCTAGGGCTCCAAATAGGAGCCTTTGTACTGGACTTGTCCGCTTGGTTTGACATGGGCTTGTGGATGGGGCATGAGGCCCCCCTTATTTGCGTGTGAGTTGAAACCAGAGGATAAACAAACGCCTATCAAAGCAAGATGGCGGGGTCCAAGAATTGTAAGGTTGAAAACGGGGGTAGATATATGTGAAGTTGGAACGGAACGGGTGAAAAAGTGTAAGAGGGGGCTTGGGCAGTAGCATCCAAACTCCGCTCCACCTCGCTCGGTGCAGTAGATAGGTCGACGTTGCTTACCCTCTGCGACGGCCAGAGCTTCAAGAAAGTGTTTTAGGAAAGATCCATTCTTGGCCGGTCTAACATTGCTCGGGTATTTGGTGGTTGTATTAATGAGACCAGCGCAACGGCACTAGTAGAGATCCGATATGCTCTTCATTCATGTTCCTGAGCCTCCGTAGAAGTGGGAGGCGAGTACCTTGGCCTAAACACAGAGGAGCTAATCACTTAGTGTTCGGCACGTTTCGTTAGGCTATATCGCATTTAGCTAACAATTCATGATAGTCAGATACCGTCCTCCATGGCGCAGTTACATAAGCTGCGGGCTAGTTGGCAGGAGCCACTAGCAGTCATGGGTTCGATCCTCCGCAGAGGACCGAAGGATGCGCACCACTGATGAGCCCCAATAGGGCGAAACGGCCGTCTGGTGCTTTTCCGGATAGCTGGTCGACATATCTGAATTGTCGGCTGATTGCGACGAACAAAAATACCAAAATCCTTCCATTCATAAGTAAATTAGTTCATTTCAGTTCAGAGCACCAAGGTGCGGTGGATCCAGTAGTTACGCCTCACCGTAAGAATAACTAATAAACAACAATAAATAACAACGACAAGAAAGTGCGGCTAAAGGCAGCTAGAGTATACAGAAAATGCAAACCCATAACCACCACCACACCAAACCACCAAAAACAAACCACACAAAAAAAACTAAAAAACACACAAACCTAACCCCCACAAACAACACACAAAAAACAAACAATACAAACCAAAAACACCAAAAAAAAACAAAAAAACCAACAAAACAAACAAAAACAAACAACACAAAATCAACCATACCATACCCTCTCTAAACTCAACCAATCATCACCCACCAACCACCCAACCCCCCCCACAATCAACCCCCCCCCACCCCCCCCCCCACCCCCCCCCCCCCCCCCCCCCCCCCCAACCACCCCCCCCCCCCCCCCCCCCCCCCCCCCCCCCCCCCCCCCCCCCCCCCCCCCCCCCCCCCCCCCCCCCCCCCCCCCCCCCCCCCCCCCCCCCCCCCCCCCCCCCCCCCCCCCCCCCCCCCCCCCCCCCCCCCCCCCCCCCCCCCCCCCCCCCCCCCCCCCCCCCCCCCCCCCACCCCCCCCCCCCCCCCCCCCCCCCCCCCCCCCCCCCCCCCCCCCCCCCCCCCCCCCCCCCCCCCCCCCCCCCCCCCCCCCCCCCCCCCCCCCCCCCCCCCCCCCCCCCCCCCCCCCCAACAAAAAAAAACACACACACACACATATTCCCCCCTCCTCTCTACACCATCCCCTATTCCCCCCTTTCTGACACTAACGGTGACAGCTATTAAGGTAAGTGAACCGATCCACCACTTCCAGTGGCTGTTCGGTGATAGCCGGAATCGGAGGTGTGCCGGTACAGTCTCGCAGCAGTACGTTGCACTTTGAACGTGCAAAGCGCATGCCGAAGCGTGCAGCGCTACGCGTCAGTCTCTCCAGTAGTGTTTGCATAGCCACTGCGTCAGCCCCAGAAAGAGCTTTATCGTCCGCATACTCCAGATTTGTCGGTCAGTTACTTGACAGAACTTCCATTCCGGTAGAGTGAGAGAAGCGAATCATTCTTGATCCTTTACATCTCAATTGAATAATTATATATATATATATATATGTATATATATATATATATATATCTGCATTGGCGATATCCATGTCCGAATGTACCAGTCACTGTGGCCTCCACATTGACAGCCACAGAACACCTGCGACTACAGAGGGACTGTGGGTGGTTTGCGATGCACCACTCACAGTTCCAACTACACACCCCATATCCGGTGTAAACCCGAAGGAATAAGACCGGGAGGCGTGTGGATGAGAGCAACGTTTTATCAGCGGAGCCGGCCCACGCCTTATACAAGCAGAACAGAAGCATTCGTGCCTAATTAGGAAATCCTGCGTACCGGACGTACACAAGGCGGTGACTTGGCCCTAGCCCGTTCAACACTGGATGCATGGAATCACTCTTCGAGCGTAGCTCAGTCATGAGAACCGTGCATCCCATCCCCTCCGGCAAGTACCATCTGTCTCCTGGAGCTGTTATGGACGATGTGTGGGTAATAGACAGGTGAGTACCTTGTCAACATTCACATCAGTCACAACCACACCGGGGAGCTTAAACAACATCTACTTCTGAGATGCAAGAATACTCAGTAGGCAGACAAACGTAACACATACGCCGCCTTATTGGCCTGGATTAGTAAATCGAATGGGGGCGTACACATCGTGCTTCTATTCCGCGTGCATTAGTGCCTTCTACACCTGGGCAACCGCCCCCTTGATCAGTCCACGAAATTCGCATCGATCAAATTTGCCTTGGATTCGAAACACCTGAACTCAACATCAGTTCGTCATAAACTCACCTTCTTCTTGTTCTGGTAATGTTATTTTCGGTTTGCCCCAGTACCGCTTCTCTGCACTAAGTTGGCCGTACAAAAGCGGTATGAGTATCCTCGTCGAATCCATTCGGTATACATATATGCATGGATTGGCGTCATCCGTGTCCAACGGCAGTTCGAATACAACATATGCACATGCGTTTGTCCAAAGTTAACTATGAACTGCCACAAAATGGATAAAAGAGACACATTAAACCTTATGAACAATAGTACTAAAAACGTGAATGGGTTTCCTTTGGAAGTCAGGCTAACAGCCACTTGCGCAGGTATGAGAATAAGTACCCCATAAGAACTGTTGGCGTTTTCTTTAGCATTTAGACGTGAACACAAATGACAGCCTTAATTCTTGGGCATCCATATCTGAACGGAACCGATATAGGAATAATCAAGCAACTGCTATCAGTACGGTTACTAGGTAGAATGATACAGAAACAAGTGGTACAGAAAATTAGTGTGTGCTTATGTGTTGCCGTCTATATGTGCAGTCTGGTTTACGTAGCTGATAGGGGAGATTGCACAATGTTCGAATGCGATGCGGTGTTCACTTCAGGCTCTCGGTGTCGCGAACCGGTCCTGTCATCTGCTGCCTGAGCTACATGCGAATTCTCAAAAAACGATTGTTGCGCAACCTTAAGCATTGACAGATGGCAATACCACATATTCGCCGGCCTCGTCGGCCCGACAACTACCACAGTACTACATCAACTAAGTCCCGTTACCGACTGTCAAACATGCGGCTTTCCACACAGTGTTCCCATTGTTTTGTAAATGTCCGAGACATTGCCTGGCTGTCATCCAAGTACTCAGCCGTTTGCACCTACCGCTGCGTACTCTGTTGTAGCCATAAGCTATTTGCCAACGATCTGCACCATACTTTTCGGTTGCAGCCATTTCAGTGCTCCTAAACCAATTGTCGCCATGTGCCGATTCCTTTCCGATGTCATCTACTACGACCTTGACGTACCATTACCGTTGGACTTAACCTTAGTCTATCCAAAAGATTGACCATGTCCAGTTCAACTTCTGGTGAGCGTATCTGCGGTTCCGCCTTCAATCCGCTTGGTACTTGCGTTTTCATAGGCCCCGGTAAATTCAGTATGGCTGATGAACAACGGGAAATATAACTATGCTCACTCTCATCACTAACATGTGGAGCGGAACATGAACTGTCGACAACATGATAAACGCTAACCACTTACTTAATTGTCGGAATTGTTTACTTGCCCTGGATGATCATCCAGGGCGATTTCTGTTCGCATGCATGGTCCGACGTGGTCATACGCGGGAGAAACGTTGAGCATTATATTCCAAATGGTCAACTTTACGTTTTATGCGTACTCCTGTAAGCGGCCAAGCGCTGGTAAACTCTTGATTCAGGCGTATCCACCGAACTGGAAACACCCAATAATTTGCTACCCTAGCATCGATCCGCATCAACAAATCAGTTCGCTCGGAAACTGCGCGCCACGCAAACTACGAATGTGCTCATGGGTGAACTGAACCTTTATCCTGCGATATACCGGCTCTCTAAGCGCCGTGCTAGTTAGCATTGAGCAGCTGGTCAAGTTAGGATCATGTACTCTACCAATCGATTTCAAGGAGCAAAAGAGATAGTGGCAGCCTCGCATAGTCTGGTGAGCAGTACCATGGAGCTTACATAATGATGTGATTGGCGGACGAATAATAATTCGAAGGGGAGGATGCCGTAGTTCTCCGTCTCGGTATGTCACCGTACTAGTATCCACTTGAGTAGGTAGCAAGGGTATCATATGTCACGAAGAGTGCAAAAGTGTAGTGCGCAACACGTGAGGTAATCGCGAAATGCAACCGAGTTAAGTAAGCCCAATAAAAGGGAGGTTACATGTGCCTCTTCCATCTTATACAGGTACAATGAAAATACTGTATTGCACCAAGTCAGTAGTTAATCGTTCTAGGGCGAAACTGTACCCAAGCGAGATTTACCTTAGCGATGGAATAAGGATGACACAAAGAAGATGACGGAGCGTGAGTAGGCAACTTTTCAAGTTTGCAGGGAAATGGTGCGCTTGAGTCAACTGATTTTCATAAGCTCAGATCAGTTAAACTTGGCGGATAAAGAACGGGAATCACAGCTTTAAGCACTCTAACGAATAACCTGAAACAGAACATGAAACATCAACATCATGTTAATCGCTAGTCAGTTACTTGCCGGGACTGTTCACTTTCCATGGATGTTCCGGAGCGATTTATCTTTGGATGCATGGTCCAACTTGGACATGTCCACCAGATTACAAATGTGCCACCAAAGCGAGGAAGCTTTGCTTTTGGATACTGTAATATGTAAGGTGTTTGGAAGCATTGGTAATGGTAAGGTACGGTAAGATAAGCTGAGGTGGGGTAAGTCAGTGTAGCCCAACTGCGGTGAAGAAGCATGGTATATGCAACATCAAATGTCAGCATAGAGGCACTGTACATCATATATATATATATATATATATATATATATATATATATATATATATATATCAACTGAGAACATTCTCTTCTCCTTCACCTTCCCATCTCTCATGTGCTCTACGAATGTAAAACTATCCAAGTCAGCTTGACAATTGGTATCTATAACAGATTGTTGAACGCCAGTAAACAGGGTCAGTACAATACGGTTTTTTTTGGGGGGGGGGGTTGTGTGATGCCACTTAGGACAATCAATAGTTGCTTGTGTAATAGCGAACGATGGCGCTAAGTTGCTAAGCCAAATGCTCTCCATAATTCTTGTCCCAAATTTCATTTCGGGGGATTGCATGTAAGCTAACACCCCCGTCCTCTTAACTTGTGCCACACTGAAACCTTCCGTAAACTGCTGTTTCAGAAGGTTGGAGCAACGTTCGTTTGTTCTCAGTGGCATTAATCGTTCTCATCCCACGAGCTTTTACCAGCCAGTTGCGCTCTAATTTAGTCCTCAGACTCGATCAGACTCATTTTCTGTGTGCTGTACGTCAGTCAATTTTTCACTACTTTGGCTGTTTCGTAATGGTTTGCTTACTCACAATGAAATCTCGTACTTGATGCTTCGCACTCCATTCCGCTTAGCTGCAACGCTTACATCTTGTGTCACGATCCGTCATTTCGCGTTGCTCCAAATGAAAGCAACACCATCATCAATGCCACCACATGTTTCGGTGCATTGCGACGGAGATTCCAACCTCACCGTGCTGATGGTTATTACACCCATTTGCTTTATCCATTCCGGAGATATGTACGCAGCTCTTCTATTTCGGAGAGCTACTACCTAATCGTAATCAGTTTGTCAAACTTTTCAATTATGTTAGATTTATATTTTATCAATACTTCACTGGCAATCTGACTGTCCCTCAATGGAATTCCTTTGCATCATACTCTCATAATATTGACCTACAACTTAGTGGTCATCAATATTTCAGAACTCTGTATTCTGTCTTATTAAACTCTATTTACGCGATTTACCACTGGTTTATTTTCAGGTTCCAGACAGACACAAAAAGGAACGACCCGGTGCGCATCAACGTGAAGTGTTTCTCTTCAACGATATTTTATTAATCACCAAAGCTGTGCAAAAACGGCGGCGGGACGCTACGGTTGCATACCAAGTCCGTATGTGCCTCAGCTTGTTGGGCATGCATTTGTCTACATTTGAAGCTGCACACTATCCGTATGGATTGGAACTTGCAACTTCTCCAACCGATAGCGGTCCACGGAGCTCAGGTGAACCCAACGCTGTGTGCTCTGCACTACCCTCTGCAGGTATTCATACTCGCATTCTTGTGGCCATGAATACCAAGACGGCTTCGGATCGGGCCCGGTTCCTGGAAGATTTGCAAGAGTGTATATTGGAAGTGGCTGAGATGGATCGTATACGGCTGGAGGAAGAGAAGGCAAAAGCGGTGCCGAATCAGAAGAGAATCCCCAAAAAAAGCTCAGGGACGAACGGGGAGCGATTTTATAACAAACCGCCTGATATCATAATGAACCATGTCTCACTGCCTTCACAGTCGAAAACGCAGCTCTCTTGCACTGTTAAGCCAATCAGTGTTCCGTTCCTCACCAACTCACAACACAATGGGGTCTTCATCCGAAAAGCACTTGGTCGAGACTCTCATGATATGGAGTACCGGGGGATACTCTCTAAAACCTCAATATCCGCTGTGGATTTCCCGATATCCAGTCATCACCGAATCGCCACTTGCTCGCCTTACGTGATCGTACCAGGAGCACAGCTGAGTCAGCTGGCAGAGCGAGAGATGAAACACTCTGGCTTGTTGGATGCATCCCAGCATTTAAGCAATGATAGCGGCCTACCGACCGATTTAGAACGCCCTGTGTCACTTCTGACGCAAGTGTCCGTATCCTCCCCATGCAGCTCACCGATTTAACCCCTGGCCACCCCACCCCAATCTCGACTTCAAACTGTAAATTCATCATTTTGATGCGCTTTTTCTCGGGTGCTTTTAACATCCTTGCTAGGTTGCTATTGGTGATACGCTTTCCGATTCCGTTCAGCACTGACGCTAATCTGTGATACTTTGGAGTCCCCCTTAGTCCAACTGTTTTTGGATTCTTTGGAAGCTTTATTTCAATCCATTGCTAACTTTATTATTTATTACAAATCCAGCACCCTTGAGGCTGTAAAATGTTAAACCGTATGTACCACTAGCGGTTGAACGTTATTACCTCACTTAAACCCTTTCTCAGCATTTAAATACAGCCTATGTTTTCTATTCAAAGTTAACAACTATGGCTTACCCAACCAACAGGTGTCAAATTCCTGCAGTTACTGAACAATTCTGTCCGCGTAACTGGTATTTTCAAATTGTCTAACTTGGACGAGTTGGTATGAGAAACTTCAGAAACGCAATGTTTACATGTTCACAAGCCAATCCACGTTCTGGCGTCTCTGGTACTACCCAACTTGGTGCTCCATGCATTTACACTGTTTCTGTATACTGGGAAAACTCATCCGAATGCATTTTTGAGCATGTCGACTGCCGATGTGAGCCCGAGGCCGATGTATATGTTCATATAAGAAAGTAAACTCGGCCCCCAATATAGTATGGAGACGACAAACACTATGACAATATGCTAACGCAAATAAACCTGAGGACATCAGTCTCTGTTGACCATACTGAGTTGCTCTTGAACTTGTGAAGAAAATATTCGTATAAATAGGCAAGAGACTCCACGGCTCACAGAGACTTGTAGGGGCTAGATGCTGACAGATTGTTGACCTGGTGCTGTTAGTGTTGTACCGTGGACTCATGTCCTGGATACATCCTCCTGGCGACCGCTAGGTGAGGGTTGCGTTATACCTTTCTTCTAGCTAAGAACCGCCTGAGTCGGTTCACTGACTGATGGTGCCCGGCCTGATGTCTTTTGGGTGTACATTTTATCAAAGGCTTTGGCTGAGGACTCAATTGGCTTTCCTGTCAAGTGTGGAAGCTCTCTCAGTACACCGCTCCAAACCCAAGCCGTAAAATACACACATACTGGTAATATCATGCTTCATCGGCAGTGGTGGGGAGCAATAACGGCCGCCTTATTTTCTGCATACAGCGAGGTAGACAAACACAAACCTGCCGCCGCTGACGCCTCCCCTCTTCTTCCCTGTCCGCATTTCAACTAATTCACTGTTTCCTCCAGTGAAGATGACCACGCTTGCGATGGCTCATCAACGCAATCGTATGTCTCCATGCAAAACGCCAAACATCGGATACTGGAACTTGCGCACCCTACTCGACCGGAATACGAGTGAGTGTCCCGAGCGACGCACTGCACTGGTCACAATGAAATTCGCTAGCTGCGGGACCAACATTGCCGCCCTCAGTGTCACACGGTTAGCTGCCTGAGGGAAGTTGTATGAGGCTGGTTCTGTGTGCAAGTTCTACTGGGTGAAAATCGCCACCTCAGCACCACGTGTATATGTGGTCGGATTTGCACTATTCGAACGTCTTGCAGCCAGAGGATGGGAGAGCCGACTGGCATCAGCACAAGATCGATTCCTCTCCACTGCGACTTAGAAGAGGTAATTCTTCAACTTTTGTTTGCACGTATGGCCCCATCATGCATTCTGATGAAACAAGGGACCAGTATTACACACATTACTCCTCTGTGATAAGGTCTGTGTCGTGTAACGCCCTCCGAGAATCAAAAACAACGACTGGACTACGATCAGAATCTAGTTGGATCAGAAGGCAACGTAATATAACCAGCGTAACCAGCGCTCCGTTCTACTCCGATTTGCTCTTCCTCGATGGGCTGCGACTGGCGAAAACCCACCATATACATTGATCGAGCCAGTTGGTCATGCGAGCATAACAAGCGACTCGCCCACCCGTGCAGGCGTTGCTGTTTTACTATACCATTTTACAGGCATGTTAGCGCATTGTACCAAGCTTTTAGGGTGACATTTTCGAAATCCCATGCTGTGCTTTCAAGTTAGCGAGGCAAAGAACGCTGTTTTGGCGTTGTTGACACTTTCATTGGTCATGGGACGTTAGCCAATGGGACACCGGTTGGAAGCCCCGAGCATAAGCGACAGACAGTCCAATGAAAGTGCTCGAGCACCACCTTCTGTTTTGTCTTACTGCCCATCTGAAGTAAACCTCGATGATTGGTCTCCAAACTGAAACCGTCCAATGGGCAATTTGTGATGCCTGTCTAAGGAGGAGATCCTAGCTACCACATGAGCCGAAACTTACGCCGTAACCAGTGCGGACAGACATAGTAACCAGCACATGAAGCGGTCGATACTTAGTGATCGTTAGCGGCTACCTGGTGGTAGCTTATTCAGCGGCCTAACCATGGTGGCGTAGACAGGCAATTTTCTAACTGGTATTCCGCAGTCCCTGAGGTCTGGGGGAGTCAGGCAGGCCTGCATTTGCGGTTAGTCAGGCATGCGTTTTGACTTGGGCACTGCATACTCAAACCTGAATCAGCAATAGCTGCTAGGCGGTTAGACAATTTTGTGCGATTGTTATTGCGACGATCATGGGGGACATTGTTCCCCTTGAAGTTGGTAGATCAACCTGAAGCTGAACAACGAAAATTCTATGGGTGCTTACTTCTATCACAGTTGATGACTAAACACAAACTAAGAGGATTCCAAGTGTGGCGTTGACACGACTTTAGTGATTGTTCGTTTGTTTCCATACCCATGGGCGACTGGGTTAATCAGTTATAGCTTCAGTGTCTCCATGTATGGCGTTATTCAAAGGTTATAGGAACCTATGTGTTCATAGGATAATTAGGCTTTACTTCCATATGGTCGCTCATACGTGTTGAGATGCTTTGACAAGTGGTTCTCCGAATGTAGATGGAACCTCCCTATAACGTGCAAGGACTGGAATGCTATCCTCATGAAATCGGCATTACTCAACAAAGAAACACCTGAAAGGGCTACTATGACTACCGTATTTATACATGACACATTGTCCTGCTAGAGAAAACGCAAGGCAGATAATTAGTGGCGACGCAGGCATTTTACTCTGGTAATTCAGGTGAGTATTTGGAACAGACAAACACTGTTGTCTCACCTACGGGCGTCCCTACAATGTGTTTGCAATCATTTACAAAGGCAATCGCGCCCACTAATCCTGCTGTGGACCACTGTTTCAGCCGGTCTTAGAAGCACTCATGTGTGCACGCCGTGACACACGTTGTTATCGACTTAGCAACTACTCGGAAACATTTTGCCATTAGAAAGTAGGTAATTCCGGAGGCATTATTGAGTGAGGAGAATTGTTCTAAATCTTATGCTTACAGTACGTATGCGCTGCTTGTTGGCAGGTCATATCAGGGCCGTGCAGTCACATGGTATTTCAAGCTCATCAATCACATGGAAGTGGGGCGTAAATATCATGTTGAAAAGTAGGATTGACATGCATCTACGACCTTTAGATAACGGCAGATCCATGGGTATTGAAGCGGTAACTGATTACCGAAGGGACCCACAGGTGTGGAGACGAATGAACACTCACTAATGTCGTGTCACCGCCACACTAGGAACCCTCCTCTTTGAAACAATGGCTACAGATCCACTAATGGTCTTACTTATGCAGCGAACTTGACCTTAGTAGACAATGCGCCGACTACATCAGCAGAACGTAGCTACACAATTCACATGAGTGTACGACCAACGGAAACAAAGCACAGGAAGCTTGTAGCTGTAAAGGCTTGAAAATTTCGATTTGCGAACAAGTCCTACCTGTACCTCCTTTATACGTAGTACTGCAGTACTGCATGCACCGCTTGAAGTACCGCTCGAAAGACCCCCTTAAAAACACTTATTGTAGTTCAAAATCTCCCTTAGATGTAGTTGTCCACCTCGTATGTCCTATACCGTGATTACTTGGCAAAAGAAACTGATCAACTCCTTAGTGTTTTCTTGAATACAACAACGCATTCCGCTATGTAAACCGCAAAATGCTGTCGAAAGAACTACTCATTCGTTGTCGGGCTCCCTGTATTAGGCACGACTTAGCCGCTTCAGGGAAAGCGAGTAGTCCGCATACGAGCACAATCAACGTATACGTCAATAACCTAACAAATCGTCTGTTTTACGTTAAGGATCGACATTCTTCCATCATGTGCCTCATCGACATGGGAGCGGAAGTCAGCGTCCTCCTTGCGAACGCGAACGACAAGCACTCAGAGCCTACGTACAATTTGGGTGCGGCCAACATTTCTCCGATAGCTTCATTCGGTCATTGCATGATGAACCTGGACCTCAATCTTTGCCGAGATTTTCAGTGAGTCCTCATGTTTGCGTCCGTACCCTTCGCAATTATCGGTATCGACCTCCTGCGACATTTTGGGTTGCTTGTTGATGTCGGTCGCCACAGACTTTTAGGTGACCGTACTAAATTAGGGTTCGAAGGCGTTCTTACAGACGCTCCGATAATCAGTCCCGGATTTCTGAATCGCCGATGTACCTTCAGATTATGCGAACCTACTGTCTGAATACCCGCGACTGGTACGACCAGCTGCAGATCTTCTGCCAGTCACGACAGAGGTCGCCCATCACATTGTCACGCTTAGTACGTCAATGGGTACCCGACCAAGAGGACTCGCCCCTGACAACTTATGTGCCGCCAGAGCTGAATTCGACCGCATGTTTTAGGTCGGTATCATACGACCATCCAACAGCCCATGGGCGTCACCTCTCCACAATGTTCCGAAAAAGACTATGGGAGACTGGCGTCCTTGTGGCGGTTATCGATCTCTAAGCAACATACCCACGCGTGATCGCTATACTATCCCAGATATCGTGAACCTCACTGCTAGTCTTGGAAGTGAAAACGTTTTCAGTAAAATCGACTTACAACCAAATTCCGGTAGCTGGATCGGGCATCGCTAAAACTGCCCTGCTGACTCCATTTGGTTTGTTCGAGTTTCTGCACGTGCGATTTATTCTTAAGAATACCGCGTAACCGTTTAACCGTTCCATCGACTAAGTTTGTCGTGGCCTATACTTCGGTTATGCGTACCTCGACGACACAATAGTTACAATGCGCACGTTTGCAACTTTTGGTCTTCCGGCAACACTAGTGTCACATAATGGAACAGCATTCACTAATGCCAAATTTTCGGCCTTTCTTACCCCGAACTGCAGTAACCAAGTAACCACTGCGACTCATCATCCATAATCCAACGAATTGGCTGAGAGGGTTGTACAGACTGGGTAGCATATGATACTGAAGCGACCAGCAGCCCCGCTGCGTGTGCCTCTAGACCGTGCCCTTTTTGCTAACCAAAACGGCAAACGAAAACACCGGTAGAAGCTCCACGGAATTGATGTTCGGCAACCGGTTGCGTGCACGTTTGGATTCCTTGAGCAGTCCCCTTGGGTTGCCGGTTTGTGAAAAACGGGGAGAAAGAACGCTCTGACAATTGCAGCAGAGACGGACTCGCAGGAGAATCAGAGCCCATCTATGTCTGTTTACCTAGAGATTACCGGGTGGCAACCATCCGCTGTTAAAACAGCCAATGGGTAGAAACTGAGGACGGCAGGATTGTCCGAGGTCATTTAGACTAAATGCGACCGAGACCGTCGACCTCGGGAACAAGCGGTGAGTCGGACGTGCAAAGGCCGACGTTGTTCGATTCACACGTGGCCGACCCTGAATTACCGCACCAAATGCCTCTAGATTGCGTTAACCGCCAATGCCGGCCAGCGAATCGTTTCCAGGCTGCATAGCTCAAACTGCAGAAAGGAGGGGTGATACGCTGTGTCAAGCGCGCACCGTGTGCGTGCGTACGAGTGTGTGTGCTGCGGCCATTGATCGCCTGCCATAGCTCTTGTTTGGTGATTTTTCTCTAGCGTCCATGGGACTCATGTAACTTTCGACTATGCTGCGTTTCCCTTCCGGTGTAGTTTTTCATGTTGTTTACGCGAATAACGGTCTCACTACGCAGCTGTGTTTTCTGATTTCGCTTCGGCGTAAGAGATAACCTTCTGATAATGCGTCCACGCTTCAGTGCAGTAAACGGATTGGTATATCATAAGCATCGTCCTAATGGTCACTTGACGATTGTTCCACACACGACTATCCAGCTTTCCAAATGCGGCAGCTGCCTTCCATACGCACATGTAGAGCTCGCTCATCATCTGCAGGTCTGTCGAAAGAACACTACCCAGGTAGAAAAAGCGGAAAGTGCTGTCCAACACGTTGGCACCAATGTGGATTTGAGGCCCACACAGGGATTAGGTTTATGGTGGGGGCCGAACAGGACAAACAGTCTTCCTTGTGTTGATGGTGAGCCCGAAATTGGCTGCTGTCGGAGTGAGAGCTGTTGTCATGCGCTGCAACTCATCCTCATTGTGTGCAAACAACACGCAATCGTCGGTAAAGAGAAATATGTGGATGGTTGTCCGACACACTAGGGTTCTGGCCCCGAAATGACGGATGTTCAGCAAAGCACCATCAATACGATGTTCCACACGGACACCGTAATCACTAGCAGCATCGAAAGCACAATATATCACTGCATTTAAAGCAATAAACTGTTCCTTATTGACTACGCGAGGTACGCCCGCACAGAGATGATCATGGTAAGAGTACAACAAGTGAGCAAGTAATGTACAACAGTATAATAGGGCTGGCATATATGTGGATCCATTAAGGTAATTAGGCGTGTGCAGCTGTGTTGCTTAGGTTAATAAATGTGCTGCTGCACTTTTGGCTGTGTTGATCGTGGCGCAAGATCTGCATTATGTCTGCAGTTGGTGTGCAGGCAGCACCTGAAGTAGTATCCACCATGGTCCCCAGCGGCGACAAGGTGTCAATAGACTGCCTTCAGAGTAAAGAACTCCTTATGCTGGTGGTATTCCGTGTAGCATTCTGCTGCGGTTACCGCTGATAGTACGGATAACTTGCAACAATTGCGCCTACTGACCGACCGACTTCCCAGATCAGAAGGCATGGGCCTCTGGTAAAAACTGTATTGATCACCCGGCAAACAGCATGGGCAAGCAAATAATGGGGTCAAAGGAATGAGTGATTGACCTAAATAGAAGTTCCTGAATTTCGGCATCCACTAGATGCCCCCAATGCAGTTATTGGCTGCCGAAATAATGCGCTCTCTGGCTGGGTTCAAAATAGATCACCGTCATTGCTAGCTTTCAAAATGAAACGTCTTCAATGACCCGCTCACATTAGCCACTGAATAAGCTTCGGGCTGCGTCTGGGTCAAACTGCTCTTGGCTGCTCGTGAAGCGGGGGCGGCTCCAAAGGCTGTTATGGGCAGGCTCCCTTAACACCCACCTCATGAAAATTGACATACGAATTCCTTCTTTGATCCAAGTGCATCCTGATGACGGATCTCTGTACTCGATCAGTGCAGCGTCGTGGTTGCATGTTGGGCTCTACTGGAACTTCTTCCGAAACGTTTTGAGTATTCGACACTATATCGAAACTCTCCAGTAGTATATGTAGCGGTAGTAGCTGATCACTTGCGCTTGCCGGGATGCTAGTTTGTCGCAACTGATTAGCATGCGTATTCCAAAGCAAGTACCAGCTCTGATATCATAGATTACCTTGCAAAATCTTCTGCGGATCGATCCTGTCGCCCATGCGATAGTCTCTGACCAAAACACGTGGTCCTGTGGGAAATCGACTTGCTTGAGTTCTGTGTCGCTCACTGTAGTACCTATCCAATCGTCAGTATATGCCTCGGGAGCAGCAAGGAATGCACAGTATGGAACTTTCTTCCCATTAGTGTCTCTGTTGGCGACAATTAGTTTTGAGTGGTTGAGGTCGATCAGTATATTAGCCGGAAAGTGTCCAGTATTGCTTGTCAAGTTCCTTCTCCCTCCCCATCTGTAGTATCCATCGCTTAAACGTGCCGACGAAGCACTTTGTTGGTCCATTTAACTGAGGTTGATACGGCGGTGAGCGCAGTTGCGTAATACTATTCTGTGCGCAAAACTCGACAAAGTTGGAAGAAGTAAACTGAGAACCATTGTCGGCGACTAGGATTTCAGGTAGTCCGTGTTGACTTTGAATTCCTCATAATGTTACTTGTTGCGTTACTTGTTTATGATCCAGACAGAAGATCTCAAGCCACTCGCTGAAGGGGTCAACAACGACCAGATACTGCTGACCTTTCACAGGACTAAAGAAATCAATGTTCACTTATTCCCATGGTTTTGTTATCCTCGGTCAGGAAGATAGTTCGATCCTTTTGGGTGCTCTTGCCTTGTGTGGTTGAATGCTTGTATAAGTCTGGTTGATGGAAGCATCCAGCAAGTTCAGGCGCTCCATGCAATCTAGCTCAATTAGGTTCAAGTTCTCATGACTTATAATGAGCACATTTCCCCAAGTGGTGAAATCGGCAAAGCGGTACACACAGTCAATCGGACCGATCAAGTTTAACTTGGTGCCTGATATGCTCGTCATTTGATGGCCGGTCAGTTGAATGTCGGATGCACCAAACCTTTTCCGCAAGTTTTCCAAAATGGCACCTATGCCCGATACCGTGTCAATTTGCAAATGCGCCATTGGCGTTTTGGTGCTGATAGTGACAAATATTCTTCTGACTTTAACATCATCGATGAAGTTGGCGTTTGCCCATATTGCAAACCTTCGAGAACCTTGTCTTTAGATAGAATTTGCTGACCTGAACGACAGGTTGGACCTGCCATGGTGTCAACGTCTATGGCACCTCTGGCAGACGTGCCTGCTGAAAAGGTATCATCACACAAAATACAAACCTCTGCATTGCCAGCAAACTGACAGGGGTTTAGCTGGTGGACATGTCCCGTGCTGTTGCAGGGGTGTTGCTCCCGGAAACTTGCTGGATAGTGATATCATCAGGATAAAACTTTGAATCCTCCCCGATAGATGTGTCATGCTTTAAATTCATGATCTTCAACAACGACATTTTGTAATATGAAAGCCAAGTTGCGTTCCAACATCCCAAGCAGTCCGGTCCGGGTTTCGGCATCTTTGGGGGACTGCAAACTGTTTGACAACATCAGACACTCGAAATAATCATCGATAAGTTTGAATTTTAGGCATTCACGCTTCACTGTCGCTGCATAAGTAACAAGACTGTCACTGTCTTTTTGCACAGCTTCGAACAATTGCACGGATTATTAGAAAGAGACGACTGGTCTCCAAACATTTCGCTGAGCTTGGCAAATGTGTCATCAAAGCTGAAGTAATGGCCACTTTTTTGGCAATATGTGGTTTATATATGTGTCGCGCTCAACTGTTCCCAGTTTTCGCCACAGCTATCGCATCTTTGGTACATTGTTGAAAATGGACAACCCAGTGTTGAAAATATTTTCATAGCGCCTAAACCATGCATCAAAGGTGAATTCTGAATCAGGATCGAAAACGAACACCTTAACGGCGCCGATCACAACATTCGTGAAGAGCTTCCTAGTTCCCAGAGAACAGTCTCCTAAAAAGATAATGTTCGCGTGAAACTCAATCATCCGCAGCAATGGGGAAGCGAGTTCTAGTGTTGGCCATGACTACAGCGGTGTCCCCCAAGGTTCGGTACTGGGCCCATTGCTGTTTCTTATGTTTATAAATGACCTAGCTCCTCTTCTTGAGGATCCCTGCTATATCTTCGCAGATGACTTGAAGCTAGTCAGTAGGGGAAACCGAGCGACATTGGCTAAGGACATCATCACTGTGGTGAATTGGTCAAGCCAATGGGATCTACCTCTAAATGCCACTAAATGTCAACTATTGACTAGTAGTGGTAGCGGAATTGCAGTTCAGTCTCCTGTGGGATCTCTATCATTGCGGTGTACTGACGAAGCCCGTGATCTAGGTGTCATCGTAGCGAACAATTTTAAGCCTTCGGCACAGTGTCGCCATGCTGCCAATAAAGCGCGACACGAGTTATTTCGTCTTAGGAGGGCGCTGAGTAACACTAAAGCAGAAGTATTCTTGCCGTTATATAAAGCAGTGGTTAGGCCACATCTGGAGTATTGTGTTCAGGCCTGGTCACCGTACCTCCGGAGTGACATCATTTGTATAGAAAAGATTCAGAAACTTGCGACCAGGATGATCGAAGGTCAACGAGGGAAGTCTTACGAAGATCGTCTAAGTAGCTTAGGATTATTTTCCTTGGAACGGCGTAGGTTGAGAGGGGATTTGATAGAGACGTTTAAGATCATTAAGGGACTTAGTGGTATTAGTTCCACCCATCTGTTTGAGTTGGCTATGTCAGACCATCTGCGCGGGCATCGCCTGAAGCTCAAACATCATAGAGCTCGTTTGGACATCAGGGCAAAGTTTTTACGAACCGAGTAGTTAACTTCTGGAATAAACTTCCTTCTGATTTAGTGGAGTCTGAGACCGTAGAAGCCTTCAAAATGGGCTTAGACGATTGTTGGTCTATCCTATTTCCAAAGGTATTGTAGCTGTACTGAAATATGTAGTGTATTTTGATGCTGGCATATGAAAGTGCAAAGATTGCTCTTGTTCTTGCTTCATTCCATTGCAGAAACAAGAAGAGACAATCCAACGTCGAAGTGCCGGGGCCGCTTCACTTACCGGCACAAGAACTGGACGCTTGTTAGGCGGAAGCCTCTATCGTCCGTTTGACCTGACCTGCCTTCAGGTCTCCCGATGAGATTGACATAACTAAGATCACTTACAGCCCGTCCGGGAAATGTCTACCGATTTTAATTGACGCACCATAAATTGCTGCACATTACACACCCTTAGAAAAATCCCAGGAATAATAACGGCAGTCCGGATATCCAATCGGACCTCACGCGACGCAACGACGCACACAATCGCGGCGTCTGTCTACCACAAATTTCACGACGCTGCATGATTTTCCGCGACGAGACGAAGACTATCCACTTGCGAACGATCGATACATCCTGGTCTGTGTTTGAGGTCAAATGTTTCGTGGAAAACTGCATGCCTGTAAGCTCTGTACTGACCGATGTTTAGCCGTAGCACTGAAGTCACCGTTACGTACAGGGTCTACTGTGGTAAGAATTGGGCATCGCCTTGTCGGACGAACGTAAACGAGATGCACAACTGCCGCACACCTGAGTAATAAGTTTTCGATGTGCCCGTATTTGTATCAAAGATAATGTTAAAACATAGTTATTGTGTCCCGAAAAAGCAACAGATCAGTGCAGCCCGGAACGTATGTATGGAGGAAACTCACCCCACACACGCGCAGTACAATTAAATCGATGGAGGTTCGCATTGCAACCAATCAAATGCAAGATCACATGATAGGCCAACAAGTGCTAAATAGAAGTGTGAGTAGGATAAGCGAATCGAGGACAAAAACAAAGCAAAATATTTGAACACGACAGGGACAGTCTGAATAGGCACCACAAAGCGCCAGTCAACATTTTGGAATCCTACTGATGGATTCTGGAAATTTTAAGCCATCAGTCTTTCCGCAAATACTGTCAGATCGTTCTGAAACGTACACATGATTGAGCTTGCTTTCAACTCCGGCACATTAAAACCTATTATGCTTAGAGTTATGTTGCTTTTTAGTGTTCACAGTTATACAAATAGGTGTGCTTTCTTGCTTTAGCGGTTGTGATAATCGGCTTTCTCTGTGCCGCAGTAGCGTTCGTGTTATTTTTAGCGATTTGTGAGGTGGTTACCGACGTGGCCATTCGCTAAGGTTGGCCTTTGAGCGCAGCGACAACAGACGTGTTTTTTAGGTTTTCGTCGGCCGCGGATTAGCGTGGATGCAATGGTTTAGCGTGTGACACAGTTTCACTTCTGGGAACAACTGCTTCAGCAACGGTTGGGGTAACCGCGATAGGCTGAGCCAGGTTGTTCCCCAAGTTGTTGAAGTACCCACCTGACCAAGTCTGTCGATCATACAGGTAGGTGCCCACAAACGTAGACATGACGGAGCAAAATATGGATCACCGAGATTGCATAGACCAAGCGCATTGACACGGATCGGTAAGCTGCACGGTACCCAAACGGAGGCCACTGCTACTAGCAAGAAGCTCGGTGTGCAATACCACCATAGCGTTCGGAGTGGCGCAGACTGCTGAAGAAGCAGACAATGCTCATAGAATTAACTTCGGCCCGACCTATCATTGGCACAATTCGTCCGGAGACCAATTTAATCTTCATGTGCAATCGATGATATCTTTACAGAAGCAGGGTTAGACGGACATAGATATCATGGAAGGAGATGTTGACAGTGTACATCTGCATTCTGCAATATTTCGATACGTCCGCATCAATCATTGTCGGGTGGTTTGCCAGTCTAAATGTAGCTATGTGAACTGACGCGTCTGCATAGGGAGATGCGTGTAATAGGTTCTTGTTCGTCGTTCTTGAACTTCTTGGTGCAGATTGCTGGAAGCTCCCGATCCTCGCCAGTGAATCTACCAGAGATGATGAGTTTCCTTAACGGGTCCAAATACAGATGGAAATGTAAAACAGGACAATTTGAAAGCGACTATCAGCGGCCTTAACCAATACAACCTGAATGTGGATGAGGTTTGATTCTACTTCACGCCTAACGCGTGCCGTCTGTAGGTTGATAGTATATGACCAGTGCAGACGAAAGCCATGTTGCTTCAACACATTTATGATTTCCATCATCTTTGAGACCAACGAGGGTTGGATCACAGGGTTAGAGTTTCGAGCTCTGAACGGTGAGCACTTTTAACCACTGGAGTAATGATACCGCATTAGGGGATTACCAATGTTGAGTACTTTGCGCACCAAACGCACACCAAGCAGCGGAAGGGACACCGGTTCAAGCGTGTAGTATCGGATTTAAAGTGTCGTTCTCCAAGTATGCTTCGAACGGGGAGTACTGCATGTACGGAACAATTTGCCGCGGCATGTAGATTAGGTGTGGAAATTTCTGAGCTGAACATTACCGACATGAAATATCGAGAATGTTCACCAACATGCAGCTACACAGAGATCTCTTTTTCTCCACTTTCCTATCTTAATCAGCATTCTCATGGTAGAGGAATCATTTTCTTCCAAGCGAATTTGATATGTTACGATTGTGTCTTCATTAGCCTTACAGCGGTCACTATTCGATAATGGCAAAATGTTGGTTTTCTCTGTTGGTGTTGGCTAAGCGATAAACTTGGTTTTCTTTTCCGCATTTTGCATGTGGATATCGTCACGGCAACGTGAGATCGTTGGAGTGTACGTCGAGTGATTTTATGCTTTACGATAAGATGAACCACGCAAATGTATTGCGTTGAAACATTCCACCTTACGTGACCCGAAGACAGATGGTATCTGCCTCGTGTTGAGCGGCACGATGTATGGCGCAGACATAATTTTGCCTCATTTGCACGCACATCGTTGCCAACAGGATACACGGTCATTATTGTTGTATTCGCTAACCACAAAGTAACATGTACAATACGCCTATTTGTTGCACTAGACCAGGGAGTAATTGATTGTGTCTGCGACTGGAAGTATCGGTTGATGGAGGAATTCAGTGTTATAGAACAGGCTTCTGTTATCAGACAATCCGAAAAAGTGGGAACATATATGCCAGGAAATCGGAATCCAACCTAAACCGGCCAACTTGGTTCGCTTTGTCCGCCACGCTAACTTGACTCTCTATGGGGAACCAAGATTATCTCAAGTGGCACTTCAGTCTGCAGACGAGGTGGAGACAGTTGCTTTGTCAGTTCACCATTTCGGTGATTCGATCTGGTCGGAACACATGGTGAGCAATGCTGAGGTCCGCCAGTTGGTCTTTGGCAAGTAACACTCTGGTGCCTCACTTCAGTGTCTGTCAAATTTGCATTGCTAACGTTGGTAAGGTCATATAATCCGTACACCAGTCAACCGCCTTCCTCGGCGAGCATTATACGCGGTCGCTGCATCAAGTTGGGTGAAACCACGAGGTGTTCATTCGATGACGTGGCATAGGGGTATGAAGAAATTGACTGTGAGACTTGGTCAGGCAGGTACGTTCCGTCTTCGTGGATGGGGGCAACGTGCCAGTACAAACCAATGGTTAGACTTTATCGGACGTGGCGCGTTGTAGGAGTCAGTGTTGCCACTGCTTTCGTTCTCTTGCGTTTAACTGTCCATACTTCAATGCGATTAGCTTCACGCACCTCGTTCTTGCTTCCATTCTGCTAAGACCATATTTAATCTAACTGCATTTACTTAACCCTGTTTCTTATTGCCAACCTGGCGACGCGAGTCGTGGCAAATGTATCCACGGCACTTTGGTGCCCGGATCATGGTTTATCAACTGCATAGAACTGAACTGAAACAACCGGGTCATCTTTAAGTATCGTAAGTTATTTAGGAAAGAGAAATTCCAGATAGGACTTGGCTCACTTAACAGGAACGAAAAATACTAAAAGCGAGAAAATACTCCTCTACAAAGTCGTTATTATTCCTAATGTGAAAGGTCTAGTTGAAAGTGGTGCCTTGTTTCGTACAGTGGTTCTTTGGAGGCTTGTTTTCAGTCTATTGGCGTGCCCACCATAACTGTGTTTTAATATTACCTTTGATACAAATACGGGCACATCGAAAACTTATTACTTAGGTGTGCGGCAGTTGTGCATCACGTGTACATTCGTCCGACAATGCGATGTTCAATTTTTACCACAGTAGATCCTGTACGTAACAGTGCTACGGCCAAACATCGGTCAGTACAGAGCTCACAGGCATCCAGTTTTCCACGAAACATTTGACCTCAAACACAGACCAGGATGTATCGATCGTTCGCAAGTGGATAGTCTTCGTCTCGTCGCGGAAAATCATGCAGCGCCGTGAAATTTGTGGTAGACAGACGCCGCGATTGTGTGCGTCGTTGCGTCGCGTGAGGTCCGATTGGATATCCGGACTGCCGTTATTATTCCTCGGAGTTTTCTAAGGGCGTGTAATGTGCAGCACTTTATGGTGCGTCAATTAAAATCGGTGGACATTTCCAAGACGAGCTGGAGTTCGTCAATTCTGTTGTGCTTTCCGTAGACTGCAGGGACAACCTGCTCCAATTTTGCAAGCTGACTAGCGGACTTCCTAGATAAGAAAACATGGGCGTCGGGAATAAGCGATATTGAACACCTGGTAAACAATATGGGTAAGCAAATAATATAGGTATACACACGTACATTTCTCGAAAGTGTGAGAAAGTGTTCTTAAAATAGGAGCAGGTCAATGTGTACAGTAATGATTATTGTTTTACATGAGTGTGTTGACGCCACTTTTTCGCTTCTTATAAATAATTTGACCCTCCTGGAATATTGCATTAGGGGAATAGTGGGATGTGTACATGGAACATAACACTACTGAAATTGTGAACTTGTCGATTTTGTTGAGCAATTATTCAAGTTTTGTGGTATTAGTTGTATGTATGGATAACCTGCCGCTACCGCGCAGCTGACCGTCGCCTGAAATCTATTGTGCTTTTTGCCACTGTATGGATAACCTCAAAGAAACTGCTGTGCCACCCCCAACCAGTTCAACCCCCCACGAAATGAGAATGCCAAGACCAGTCGGACCGAGAGTTTGTATTGTATGAGAGCACAGCGAAATAAATAGGTTGAAGGTGTAGCGCCCAAAATAACAAATGCTATCTTTTATGTACTATTTAATTGTTGACCAATTGTACATTATTCTTTCTTGTTTTAATCTTTATTGAAATTTGGTGGCGATTGCATTGGGATTTCATCACACAGTAAAACCAAAAGCTGACCACTCAAGGGACACACACACTATACACGTTAGTTAGAGTTGGGAAAGACTTCAGCTACTGTGCCGCAATACCTAAAAGTAAAGAAGGGAATAAAAGGATACAGTTGCAAGCCAGCTGAGCTAACGGTAACGGATGGGCATCGTTCCGGTAAGCTGTCTGCCGGCTACTATGCAGCAAAAAAGTAATTTTCTATGCGAAATTTGTAAAATGTTAAATAATGAGATCGTGGTTGGAGGAGGAGGCTAAGAGGGATGGGGGGGGACAAAGAAACTCACAACACGGACGCCACTGAGGTCGGCTCCTTGCCATGTCAGCAAGTGTATCCAGCCAAACGTGTTCTTCGCCTTTCAGACCCTAACCAAGGAGCCGAAACGGTCCAACTGAGGTCAGCTTCGAAGTGAGGGCCTTCATTCCTCTCGACCAAGTCATCGCATGGCCACCCCTCCTCTTCTTCCATTCACACCCCCAGGGAGCAAACCACGCACGTCGCGGGAGTCGGTGGGTTGGCATGCGCAACACGTGGCCGAGCCATCGGAGCCTGGTGCTTGAAACGATGGTGCTGAGCGGTTCACTTCCTTCTCCTGTGCCATAAACTGGGCGTCGAACACGCTCGTTACTCACGCGGTGTTCCCACCAGATGTGAGCCAAACTGCGAAGGCACGGGTGGTCAAGCGTAACTAGCCTCTTTATGTCTGCTAGTCTAAGGGTCCATGTTTCGCAACCGTACAGTAAGATCGAACGTACCGCTGTATTGTACACTCTACCCTTCAGGGCGAGAGTGATGTCGCGCCGGCGCCATAAGTAGCGAAGGTTAGCAAAACCGCCTCGAGCTTTTGCTATACGGTTCATGATCTCATCTTCAATCCCACGGGCGCTGATACAACTTGCCAGGTAGTTGAATGTTTGAACGATATCTAGCTGATCCTCACCAAGGGTCAGAGAAGGACGCGGTCCAGGCCAATCTTGGAGAAACGCTTTGCACTTCGATGATGCATAGCAAAGCCCCAAACGGCTGACAGTCAGTGCTAATCTATCCACTGCAGCTTGGCACGTTTGGGAGCTGTCACATATGAGGGTACTATCGTCATCATACTAATTCAAGCCGTCGTTCTCTTGGGAGCAGATCCACATCTTCTAAGTCGTGTCCTGTGAGAGCGATTTCCAAGACTTCGTTAATAGCGAAGTTGAAGAGGAAAGGTGACAGCGGGCATCCTTGTCTCACACCGCTGGAGATATTGAAGGGCGGCGACAGCTTGCCGTAAGCCCTCACTCTGCCAGTTCTACGCGCTTATAATGCTCAGATAATATTTACATATTTCTGGGGCACACCTTTCCTGAGTAGATGTTCCAAAGGGCACATCGATCAACCGAATCGAAGGCACCTTTGATGTCGATGAACACGACTACGGTGGGCCACTAATATGTGTGAAGGTGCTCCAACAATTCACGCGAAGTGAAGATGTGGTCGATGCCGCCACGAGTCTGACGAAACCGGCTTGCTCCTCACCAATCTGGCTTTCACGAGCACCAGTCAGTCTGTGAAGGATTATGGAGGCGAGTAATTTGGAGGCGATGGGGATCAGACTGATTCCCCTATGGTTGCCGCATTCCGAGCGCGAGCCTCCTTTGAAGATGAGAACACGAACGGAGCGGCTCCAGTCGGTTGGGACAGTTTCCTGCTCCCACATTTCACTAGTAATTCGTGTAAATCATCAACAAGTGCAGGGTCCCCGAATTTGAAGGGGGCTGACGGAAGACCATCTGGTCCCGCGGTTTTATTCAACTTCAACAGCCTGATCTCACGTTTCACTTTTGATCGATTGGGCGGATCCAAAGGGAGAGCCCACCGAGCAGGGCGATCACTGGCCGGTGAGGAATCGAATATTTCCGGCCAATTAAATTGCTTTTCAAAATGCTCAGCCCAACGCTCCAAACGTTTTGACAAATTGTGGATAGAGTGTCCACTCTCGTCACCAATTGTTTCACTAACACCAGGTCTCCTGCTGCCCGTTTCCCGTATCAAACTGAATAACTTTCGATGGTTATCAAAGGCAGCGACTACTTCCACCTCTGGCGCACGAAAGGACCACCAACATTCGCGGTCTCTCTTCCGGCTAGCACGGATTTTTGCCCAGAGCTCTTTGCGAGTTTCATTGTGTTCGCTCCCAGCCGGAATATACCGGCGAGCATCGATAAGTTCCAGAGACCTCCAAGAGACCCAATAGCCCTTTTGGCTATTAGACTTACCAGATGAGGATTTACCTGCTGCTAGTAAGGTCTGGTGAACATGCGACCAATGACCTTCAATTGTCTCCAGTGAGCGCTTATTCAACTCGCATGTCAGCGTACTTTGATAGGTATTCAGAACAGCTGGCTTCGTCAGTTGGCTGGTGTCAATGCGCTCACAACGTCGTCGTGGGCGTCCGCCAAAACGCATCCGTAGGTCAGCACATACAAGTGCATGTTCGGTGTCTACACATGTGCTCCCAATTGAACGACAGATTTGAATGCAGCCTCTTCAGCGGTAACTGATTGCAATGTGATCGATTTGCGTCCAGGGCTGGTGGGCGCCAAGTCACCCTCCGGCGGGTGCTGTGTCGGAAGTTAGTGCTCGCAAGAAATAAGCGGCCATCTTCACACAAATGAAGTAACCGCTCACCGTTATCATTACGGGAGCCTATACCATGTTGGCCGCCCAGATGCATTTTATCAGTGGACAACTTTCCACCTTGAGCGTTCAGAGCCCCGCCAGCCCAGCAGTGTCCGTGCTTCTTCTGTGGCGAAGGAGCACGGTAATTTGGCGGTAGAAGTCGATTTTTATCCTATCATCGTTACGGTTTGTGGGCGCATAGGTAGCGATGATGAATAGACACCTATTAGTCCAGCGCGACTTCGAAGCTTTAAACGAGCCAGCCAATCGGACCGCACACATCCGGCTACTGACTGGGATCCAATCAACCAGAACAGTTTCAGCCCGGGGACTCAGGGCAATGCCAACACCAGTTTGGCCGGTGCTCGAAGCTGCATCGTCACCGGATAGGCGCAATGGCAAACTGCTGCTGGTGTCACCTGAAAGGGATCACAGAGCGAGCACAGAGCTCGAGTCTTGCAGGCAGGTCTCTGATAAGCATCAGATATCGACGGAGAGGGTCTCCAATGTTCGGGAAAGTGGGGCCTGTTAACCGATCTGTAGTAATGTGCGTAGATTGAGGCATGACAGTCTGAAGGAGGATCGAGGGCTCCAAATGCAAACCGATGAACTGGGGTGGACCGCTTGGTTGGACATGGACTTGTCGACAGGACAGGAATGATGCTCCGCGTTCACATGTGAGTTGAAACTAGAAGATAAACGCCTAGCAAAGCAAGCTGGGGGAGGGCCCAGGATCTTGGGGTTGAAAACAGGGGGGATAAAAGGGAAGTTGGAACGGGACCATAAGGGAGCAAAGGCGTAAGAGGGCGTAAGAAGGCGGGAAAGCTTGAGCAGTAGCATCCAAACCCCTGTCCACCCTGCTCGATGCAGCAGATAGAGCACCGTTGATTATCCTCTGCGGTGGTCAGAGCATGAGGAATTTGTCTTACATTTGTTTCATAGTATTGCGTGGGCAGGATACTGTCAGGTTGCCCAGGCCTAGACAGGAGAAGGATTAGGGTTCTCAACCAAACGCTTTGGTTCAAAAACCCGACCTCAAGGCAGCGGGTTTGGCGTTGTGCTACAAGGAGTCTGTTTTATGGAATAAGGAGTTATCCTCATTCCAACTCCCAACCTGGAGGACCAGGAGGTTGAGTTTATCTGGCCTCTAGCCATTCACCAATCTGGTATGAGTGGCTCTAAAGGTGCAAAAAAAAGCACCACCCAACATAGCTCAATGGATTGCTGAGACACACAAACCATCGCACCACGGTAAGATCCAGCCTCACTGCGACGGACTGAAACGCATCACGACATAACCAAACTACGTACACCAGTGAAACATCGGTGACTTCACCAATATGTGCTACATTTGTTATTTTGATACATTCATATTCGGTGTCACTATTTATCATCGGGAATTGTGATAATTTGCATTTTTACCACTGATTAACCCATTGATCCACTGATACGACCGCTTCGTGCACCTAAGCGTGCTTCTGGATTCAACCCCCTTCTAGACTCAGCCTTACGAGGATGATCACCCCATAAATCAGGCCACTGGAGTGAAATACGATGGCGACTGACAAGCAGCTCGGTCGCAGCTACTGCAACAACCATTTTGACGCCCTTCCATGTGACATTTTCATCTCAAACCTGTGTTTCATCGATCTAAACCAGGCTCTCCTACCCCAACTGTCAAACGCGTCCGACATTCATCATCATTAAGACCCACGCAACCTTAGAATTCATTGCACTACCTTACGCAAGTGGTATTTCCGATGACAGTATGGTTTTTGAACATGAGTGTAAGCGCGGCTGACAGTTGCTACACCACATCCATGTTCCAAACATGTGAGTATACTAAAAGTACTATGCGGTGTGACGTCAAATGTACCGGTTGGCACTGAATATTTAACGTAACCAGATGGCGCACCATTTGTGGATACAGACGAATAATGGCATACTTACCTGAAGTGTACGACCGCATCGTGCTTGCAAATTCTGCAGTTTCAGGGTTAGGACGACTTCGAAATGGGAACACGACTGCACACGATCGGTGTATCCGGATATCGACGCGCACAGATAAATGACTACGATTTATGGTTAACTGTAGTCCTATAATGTTCTGAGGTTCTTGTGAGTAAAGTGCCAAAAGGGTCCTGCGCAAATTGAGAGTGAAATGCGGATTGGAAGGTGGCCGCCTGTGTTTCAGCTCACAAGTGCTATCTGCAGCGTAACTGGCCGTCACACTACGTGCAGTATGGCACTGCACCCAATGTGGAGCGGGCTAATGATATAGCATCGGTTCTCATTTGCTGGTCTGTACGGTGTCCCATGGGACGATAAATTAGCTGACCGGGCGGCTTGCAGACTGCGGACTTGTACAGCCCCTGTGCAGTCGCGAGTACCATCCGGTTTGGTACGTATTAATAACACACACAGGCCAAACTGGTTATCACAACTGTTTAGGGCCTTCGATCCTAGCTTGTACAGAGTAATTACCCGTGACGAAATGGCTCATTGTAGATAATTTGAAGCTTTGACTAACTTTCTCACCACCATCATCTCCCGCAAAGATGTTTTGCCAGAAATGGCCAAGTTTTGGAAAACAAAGGATGGTACAGCTCTTTTGAAAAGGAGACCAAACCACTCAAACTTGTCCATAGTGTAGTTAGCAACCAACATTTTGCGTTCGACACGAAAACTTCTTCAGACCAAGTGAAGGAGGGGGAAAATAATTGCGGTTATCGAGTTGGTGGCAGGATGTTAACCACCTTACAGGTCAAAGCGTTATTTTAAGTGGCACATTAACCATGGTAACATCGCAAGTGCTTCATTGCACGAGGTCATCACACTAAACCTCTGTCTGTTACGTCAGGGGGAGTGCTTCGATGGTGGCGCTCTGCCTCAGGTCAGTCCGCTAACGCCCGTCAGACTGGTCGGTTGAGACAGCTCACCACACACTCGATAACTACACAACATCTACTCTGTCTACTCGGCCGTTGGCTTTGTCAATTTCCGACGCTTCAGCACTCAGTCTTTGGAGGATGGATCGCAAACCCTTGCTAAAAATTTCTACATTATGTAAGTCGATTTCATGCCCCAAGTCCTCCTATCTGTGGGAAGTGAGTCATTCAAATGCACCGGTGTCGAACGGACCGTTTGACCCTTCTAGTAAATCACCCTTATTATTTCTTTGTTTAGTATCCTACGGATGGCCTCTGAAGTTCCCCCTTCATAAGGACAGCCATCACAGGTAGCTGATCGAACCAATGCTGTTACGACACTGCACTTCGACGGTGCAAATCACATGCCGAAGCGTGCAACGTTGCGCACTAGTGGATTCCGTTCTCTTACATAGACCCCGGGTCAGACCCAAAGGGTGTTATGTCGTACACGTACGCAAGGTTTGTCAGTCGGTTATCTGGCAGAAATTCAAGTACCATACCTAGGTACTTCACTGATGTATCAGAATGAAATCCAACAGTCACTAAGCTGCTTGGGACAATATGTAGGGAGCTACTCGTAACTGGCTTCTCTGTGTAAAGAAAAAAGCATGTTATGACACCCTGATGCATTGAGAGACAGATGAGGAGCTTTGGACCAAATAATGAAATCGCTCAGATGATTTTTATCTGAAAGAGCAATCGGCGTTTCGATGGTTAATACCAAGGACGATGTCGTCAGCATATTTTACTAAGGTTGCTTCTGCTGGGCTATTATTGAGCTAGTATAAGTAGGTTCCTGTGGAGGCACGACTCTTCACAAAATATCCATCGACCTCGTGGAATGGTTTCATCCACATACGTTTGTATATCTTTTGACTCTGACATGTCCAAATATTGTGACAACTTGACTAGCTATTTAAATTGTTGTTTTGACATGCACTGTCCTTGAAAATCTCTCAACGCCTGCGCAGACAGGTTCTCGTCCCCCATCTGAAGAGGCTGGGTCGACTTAAGGAGAATGGGTTTAAAGACAAAGGCGGCATCTTAGTGAGGTCTCTCACTGTTCGAACCAAGGAAGAGCTACACCTCTCCATCAACTGCATATCTAGTCTATTCTTGGGACCGGCAGCATCGCACCGGTACCAAGAAAAGGGTCCAACAAATGTCGACCTATCGCTTTGTATTCCGTTGCCCAGAAGCTTCCAGGGGAAAATCATTCTTGTAATGATGCTGTCACAAACCCGCTCGAAAGACCCCCTTAAAAACACTTATTGTAGTTCGAAATCTCCCGTAGATGCAGTTGTCCACCTCGTATGTCCTATACCGTGATTACTTGACAAAAGAAACAGATCAACTCCTTAGTGTTTTCTTGAATACAACAACGCATTCCGCTGTGTAAACTGCAAAATGTTGTCGAAAGAACTACTCATTCAGAATAAATCCCTCCATAATGCGTTTGCTGTGATCAGTTTACTGGACGCATCCAGATTATACGAGTCAGTGTCAAATAATCCTAAACACTGACCACAAACTAGGGTGCTTTCCAGGAAGATATTCTGTCGCCTTATCACTTTCTACTTACACCAGCTCAATAATAGCCTACGAGTAATTGGCGCCTGCTGTAACAAAGCATTGCCTACTCACCTTGTAACAAACTTGCTGCTGTCGTATTCGGTATTAGTGCTGTCAATGGAGCGCCGCTCAAAACATTGATATCTTAAGGAAGGGGGTCACGGTCAACCCAGAGTTCAGTGGCAAGTTGAGCAGGCCACTTAGATCGCTTTCTTCACAAGCACGTTATAACCTTTTGTCACCCAAGAACCCGATCGATCGCAGTCATACACCTGTGACTGTCTTGATATCCGGACACACCGAACCTGCCCGAGCGATGGTAGGTCTGTAGCGCCCCAAAAGATAACTATTATCTTTTGTGTACAATTTCACTGTTGACCAACCGTACACTATTCTTTCTTGTTTTAATCTCCTTTACATTACGTCCATGTCGACCTACATGCGGCTCAACACTTTACTGTCTTGTAAGTTCCCGCGCTCACCTGTTTGCACTTGTCTCGCTTCATCCGTCCGCGTCTACTTGTAGCCCATTGAATACAGTCCGCTGTGTCCGAGTCCAATTGCCTTCTGATATCCGCGCCTAATTTCGTGCACCGTCTCGGTGTGGTATTCACTAGTCCTATAAATTGATGACCCCGATTCGCACGCGCGAATTAAAACGTTTTTCGTCGTTTGTATTTTTTGGTGAGTGCGTTCCTTTTTCTCGATTATATACGTCTACTCATTTGGTTCTTGTGTAATTTTAGTAGTTTCATCGTGTTTTTATTCACCCTTGATCTTTTCGATTCACCTTTTGAGTTACATCTGAGTCGTTTCACAGCATCAACATCCTTAATTTGGCTGTCCCAACTTTCAGGAAACACAGCCCAGAGGTTTGGTTTTCGATATTCGAGATCGAACTGGAAAATAAGGGCATTACGACGGACTGTCCGAGGTACGACCAGCTCGTTGCACGGTTTCCTTCGTTGGTTGTGACGCTGGTTAAAGACATTCTACTCTGTCCATCAAATGAGGCAAAGTATGAAACGATGAAGCAAGCGATTCTTAAGGAGTTCCAGCCCAGCGCACGAGCTCAATTTTAACAGCTCAATGGTTTCAAGCTTGGAGATGGCAAGCCATCGGTGTTGCTCCGTGAACTTCAGCGCATCGCTGGTCCGTTATTCTTGTGCGAAGAAGGGATAAAGGAACTTTGATTTGCACGTCTCCCAGAGTCATTGCCGGTAATGCTGCTCACGTTTCTGGATATGCTCCTGAAGGCACTAGCGACCAAGGCAGACGCTGCGTTTGAAAGCCTTTCGCAGCAAACTACCAGTAGCTCCGGTGACGTACTCTCATCGATGAAAACCGTATCTCCTTGTTGCTCCCAGTCGTCAGGCCGATCTGAGCCTAAATACGAGGAAATGGCGCTACTTCGCAGCAGGATAGCAGCAATGAAAGCTTCGAAGCAGTGTGTGCAACGGTCAGATGCTGACCACGTTTTGGCTACCGTTCATTGCGGCTCGTCTGTGTCTGCATCGAGTATGTCTCGTTCGATGGAAAAGCGCAGCATTTTCTCTGCACGTTCTCAGTCAGGTAATACGAAACCCGTCGAAGAGGTATGTTGGTATCACCGGCAATCTGGTGGAAGAGTTAGACGTTGTCGGGCTCCGTGTATTAGGTACGACTTAGCCGCTTCAGGGAAAGCGAATAGCCCGCATACTAGCACGATCAACGTATACGTCAATAACCTAACAAATCGTCTGTTTTACGTTAAGGATCGACATTCTTCCATCATGTGCCTCATCGACATGGGAGCGGAAGTCAGCGTCCTCCTTACGAACGCGAACGACAAGCACGCAGAGCCTACGTACAATTTGGGTGCGGCCAACGTTTCTCCGATAGCTTCCTTCGGTCATCGCATGATGAACCTGGACCTCGATCTTCACCGAGATTTTCAGTGAGTCCTCATGTTTGCGTCCGTACCCTTCGCAATTATCGGTATCGACCTCCTGCGACATTTTGGGTTGCTTGTTGATGTCGGTCGCCACAGACTTTTAGGCGATCGTACTAAACTAGGGTTCGAAGGCGTTCTTACAGACGCTCCGATAATCAGTCCCGGATTTCTGAATCGCCGATGTACCTTCAGATTATGCGAACCTACTGTCTGAATACCCGCGACTGGTATGACTAGCTGCAGATCTTCTGTCAGTCACGACAGAGGTCGCCCATCACATTATCACGCGCAGTACGTCAACGGGTGCCCGACCAAGAGGACTCGCCTCTGACAAATTATGTGCCGCCAGAGCTGAATTCGACCGCATGCTTTAGGTCGGTATCATACGACCATCCAACAGACCATGGGCGTCACCTCTCCACAATGTTCCGAAAAAGACTATGGGAGACTGGCGTCCTTGTGGCTGTTATCGATCTCTGAGCAACTTCCACACACGCGTGATCGCTATCCTATCGCATATGTCGTGCACCTCACTGCTAGTCTTGGAAGTGAAAACGTTTTCAGTAAAATCGACTTGCAACCAAATTCCGGTAGCTGGATCGGGCATCGCTAAAACTGCCCTGATGACTCCATTTGGTTTGTTCGAGCTTCTGCAGGTGCTATTTATTCTTAAGAATACCGCGTAACCGTTTAACCGTTCTATCGACTAAGTTTGTCGTGGCCTATACTTCGCTTATGCGTACCTCGACGACACAATAGTTACAATGCGCACGTTTGCAACTTTTGGTCTTCCGGAAACACTAGTGTCACATAATGGAACAGCATTCACTAATGCCAAATTTTCGGCCTTTCTTACCCCGAACTGCAGTAACCAAGTAACCACTGCGACTCATCATTCATAATCCAACGAATTGGCTGAGAGGGTTGTACAGACTGGGTAGCATATGATACTGAAACGACCAGCATCCCCGCTGCGTGTGCCTCTAGACCGTGCCCTTTTTGCTAACCAAAACGGCAAACGAAAACACCGGTAGACGCTCCACGGAATTGATGTTCGGCAACCGGTTGCGTGCACGTTTGGATTCCTTGAGCAGTCCCCTTGGGTTGCCGGTTTGTGAAAAACGGGGAGAAAGAACGCTCTGACAATTGCAGCAGAGACGGACTCGCAGGAGAATCAGAGCCCATCTATGTCTGTTTACCTAGAGATTACCGGGTGGCAACTATCCGCTGTTAAAACAGCCAATGGGTAGAAACTGAGGACGGCAGGATTGTCCGCGGTCGTTTAGACTACATGCGACCGAGACCGTCGACCTCGGGAACAAGCGGTGAGTCGGACGTGCAAAGGCCGACGTTGTTCGATTCACACGTGGCCGACCCTGAATTACCGCACCAAATGCCTCTAGATTGCGTTAACCGCCAATGCCGGCCAGCGAATCGTTTCCAGGCTGCATAGCTCAAACTGCAGAAAGGAGGGGTGATACGCTGTGTCAAGCGCGCACCGTGTGCGTGCGTACGAGTGTGTGTGCTGCGGCCATTGGTCGCCTGCCATAGCTCTTGTTTGGTGATTTTTCTCTAGCGTCCATGGGACTCATGTAACTTTCGACTATGCTGCGTTTCCCTTCCGGTGTAGTTTTTCATATTGTTTACGCGAATAACGGTCTCACTACGCAGCTGTGTTTTCTGATTTCGCTTCGGCGTAAGAGATAACCTTCTGATAATGCGTCCACGCTTCAGTGCAGTAAACGGATTGGTATATCATAAGCATCGTCCTAATGGTCACTTGACGATTGTTCCACACACGACTATCCAGCTTTCCAAATGCGGCAGCTGCCTTCCATACGCACATGTAGAGCTCGCTCATCATCTGCAGGTCTGTCGAAAGAACACTACCCAGGTAGAAAAAGCGGAAAGTGCTGTCCAACACGTTGGCACCAATGTGGATTTGAGGCCCACACAGGGATTAGGTTTATGGTGGGGGCCGAACAGGACAAACAGTCTTCCTTGTGTTGATGGTGAGCCCGAAATTGGCTGCTGTCGGAGTGAGAGCTGTTGTCATGCGCTGCAACTCATCCTCATTGTGTGCAAACAACACGCAATCGTCGGCAAAGAGAAATATGTGGATGGTTGTCCGACACACTAGGGTTCTGGCCCCGAAATGACGGATGTTCAGCAAAGCACCATCAATACGATGTTCCACACGGACACCGTAATCACTAGCAGCATCGAAAGCACAATATATCACTGCATTTAAAGCAATAAACTGTTCCTTATTGACTACGCGAGGTACGCCCGCACAGAGATGATCATGGTAAGAGTACAACAAGTGAGCAAGTAATGTACAACAGTATAATAGGGCTGGCATATATGTGGACCCATTAAGGTAATTAGGCGTGTGCAGCTGTGTTGCTTAGGTTAATAAATGTGCTGCTGCACTTTTGGCTGTGTTGATCGCGTCGCAAGATCTGCATTATGTCTGCAGTTGGTGTGCAGGCAGCACCTGAAGTAGTATCCACCATGGTCCCCAGCGGCTGCAAGGTGTCAATAGACTGCCTTCAGAGTAAAGAACTCCCTATACTGGTGGTATTCCGTGTAGCATTCTGTTGCGGTTACCGCTGATAGTACGGATAACTTGCAACAATTGCGCCTACTGACCGACCGACTTCCCAGATCAGAAGGCATGGGCCTCTGGTAAAAACTGTATTGATCACCCGGCAAACAGCATGGGCAAGCAAATAATGGGGTCAAAGGAATGAGTGATTGACCTAAATAGAAGTTCCTGAATTTCGGCATCCACTAGATGCCCCCAATGCAGTTATTGGCTGCCGAAATAATGCGCTCTCTGGCTGGGTTCAAAATAGATCACCATCATTGCTAGCTTTCAAATTAAAACGTCTTCAATGACCCGCTCACATTGGCCACTGAATAAGCTTCGGGCTGCGTCTGGGTCAAACTGCTCTTGGCTGCTCGTGAAGCGGGGGCGGCTCCAAAGGCTGTTATGGGCAGGCTCCCTTAACACCCACCTCATGAAAATTGACATACGAATTCCTTCTTTGATCCAAGTGCATCCTGATGACGGATCTCTGTACTCGATCAGTGCAGCGTCGTGGTTGCATGTTGGGCTCTACTGGAACTTCTTCCGAAACGTTTTGAGTATTCGACACTATATCGAAACTCTCCAGTAGTATATGTAGCGGTAGTAGCTGATCACTTGCGCTTGCCGGGATGCTAGTTTGTCGCAACTGATTAGCATGCGTATTCCAAAGCAAGTACCAGCTCTGATATCATAGATTACCTTGCAAAATCTTCTGCGGATCGATCCTGTCGCCCATGCGATAGTCTCTGACCAAAACACGTGGTCCTGTGGGAAATCGACTTGCTTGAGTTCTGTGTCGCTCACTGTAGTACCTATCCATGCGTCAGTATATGCCTCGGGAGCAGCAAGGAATGCACAGTATGGAACTTTCTTCCCATTAGTGTCTCTGTTGGCGACAATTAGTTTTGAGTGGTTGAGGTCGATCAGTATATTAGCCGGAAAGTGTCCAGTATTGCTTGTCAAGTTCCTTCTCCCTCCCCATCTGTAGTATCCATCGCTTAAACGTGCCGACGAAGCACTTTGTTGGTCCATTTAACTGAGGTTGATACGGCGGTGAGCGCAGTTGCGTAATACTATTCTGTGCGCAAAACTCGACAAAGTTGGAAGAAGTAAACTGAGAACCATTGTCGGCGACTAGGATTTCAGGTAGTCCGTGTTGACTTTGAATTCCTCATAATGTTACTTGTTGCGTTACTTGTTTATGATCCAGACAGAAGATCTCAAGCCACTCGCTGAAGGGGTCAACAACGACCAGATACTGCTGACCTTTCACAGGACTAAAGAAATCAATGTTCACTTATTCCCATGATTTTGTTATCCTCGGTCAGGAAGATAGTTTGATCCTTTTGGATGCTCTTGGCTTGTGTGGTTGAATGCTTGTATAAGTCTGGTTGATGGAAGCATCCAGAAAGTTCAGGCGTTCCATGCAATCTAGCTCAATTAGGTTCAAGTTCTCATGACTTATAATGAGCACATTTCCCCAAGTGGTGAAATCGGCAAAGCGGTACACACAGTCAATCGGACCGATCAAGTTTAACTTGGTGCCTGAAATGCTCGTCACTTGGTAGCCGGTCAGTTGAATGTCGGATGCACCAAACCTTTTCCGCAAATTTTCCAAAATGGCACCTATGCCCGATGCCGTGTCAATTTGCAAATGCGCCATCGGCGTTTTGGTGCTGATAGTGACAAATATTCTTCTGACTTTAACATCATCGATGAAGTTGGCGTTTGCCCATATTGCAAACCTTCGAGAACCTTGTCTTTAGATAGAATTTGCTGACCTGAACGACAGGTTGGACCTGCCATGGTGTCAACGTCTATGGCACCTCTGGCAGACGTGCCTGCTGAAAAGGTATCATCACACAAAATACAAACCTCTGCATTGCCAGCAAACTGACAGGGGTTTAGCTGGTGGACATGTCCCGTGCTGTTGCAGGGGTGTTGCTCCCGGAAACTTGCTGGATAGTGATATCATCAGGATAAAACTTTGAATCCTCCCCGATAGATGCCATGCTTTAAATTCATGATCTTCAACAACGACATTTTGTAATATGAAAGCCAAGTTGCGTTCCAACATCCCAAGCAGTCTGGTCCGGGTTTCGGCATCTTTGGGGGACTGCAAACTGTTTGACAACATCAGACACTCGAAATAATCATCGATAAGTTTGAATTTTAGGCATTCACGCTTCACTGTCGCTGCATAAGTAACAAGACTGTCACTGTCTTTTTGCACAGCTTCGAACAATTGCACGGATTATTAGAAAGAGACGACTGGTCTCCAAACATTTCGCTGAGCTTGGCAAATGTGTCATCAAAGCTGAAGTAATGGCCACTTTTTTTGGCAATATGTGGTTTATATATGTGTCGCGCTCAACTGTTCCCAGCTTTCGCCACAGCTATCGCATCTTTGATACATTGTTGAAAATTGACAACCCAGTGTTGAAAATATCTTCATAGCGCCTAAACCATGCATCATATGTGAATTCTGAATCAGGATCGAAAACGAACACCTTAACGGCGCCAATCACAACATTCGTGAA
>OX104064.1:80868234-80893857 GCA_944474145.2 Dicrocoelium dendriticum | reverse complement strand
AACGCGAACGACAAGCACTCAGAGCCTACGTACAATTTGTGTGCGGCCAACGTTTCTCCGATAGCTTCATTCGGTCATTGCATGATGAATCTGGACCTCAATCTTTGCTGAGATTTTCAGTGAGTCCTCATGTTTGCGTCCGTACCCTTCCCAATTATCGGTATCGACCTCCTGCGATATTTTGGGTTGCTTGTTGATGTCGGTCGCCACAGACTTTTAGGCGACCGTACTAAACTAGGGTTCGAAGGCATTCTTACGGACGCTCCGATAATCAGTCCCGGTTTTCTGAATCGCCGATGTACCTTCAGATGATTCGAACCTACTGTCTGAATATCAGCGACTGGTACGACCAGCTGCAGATCTTCCGCCAGTCACGACAGAGGTCGCCAATCACATTGTCACGCGCAGTACGTCAACGGGTGCCCGACCAAGAGGAGTCGCCTCTGACAAATTATGTGCCGCCAGAGCTGAATTCGACGGCATGCTTTAGCTCGGTATCATAAGACCATCCAACTGCCCATGGGCGTCACCTCTCCATATGGTTCCGAAAAAGAATATGGGAGACTGGCGTCCTTGTGGCGGTTATCGATCTCTAAGCAACTTAACCACGCGTGACCGCTATCCTATCCCTGATATCGTGGACCTCACTGCTAGTCTTGGAAGTAAAAATGTTTTCAGTAAAATCGACTTACAACCAAATTCCGCTAGCTGGATCTGACGTCGGTAAAACTGCCCTGCTGACCCCATTTGGTTTGTTCGAATTCCTGCACGTGCTATTTATTCTTAAGAATACCGCGTAACCGTTTAACCGTTCTATCGACTAAGTTTGTCGTGGCCTATACTTCGCTTATGCCTACCTCGACGACAACTTAGTCGCGAGCTCCTCACGCGTGAAGCAATTACTCTACAGTCGCACGCTTTTTGATCTTTTATTTCAACACGGGTTGACAATCAACACAGAAAAGTTTTCCTTTTGTGTCTATTCGGTCAGTTTTCTCGGCCACCATATCTCTCCTGCAGGTGTGCCACGACAGGATCAAAATAAGGCCATTATCGACTATCCCGAGTCTCACTCTTTCAAACAGCCTAGACGCTTTTATGGCCTCGTCAATTTTATCGCCGTTTCATACCTAGTTGCGCTTCGCTTATGCAACCGCTCACGGACCTTCTCCAGGGGAAGCTTAAGAAGTTCGCTTTTCCTGCTGCAGCACGCGCCGCCTTCCAGGCTTTGAAAGACGCTATCGCCAACATAGCTTCTATGGCGCATCACGAGCCGTCAGCCCCACTGTCGCTCTGTACCGACGCTTCTGACGTAGCAAGTTGGGGCGGTCTTATAACAAAAAGTAAGTGACGTTTGACAGAAGTTGTCATTTTTCTCCTAATGTTTGCAGCCTGCTGAATCTCGTTACAGTGGTTTCGGTAGCGAACTATTAGCCATTTATTCATTCATACGTCATTTCCGACATGTGTTAGAAGGCCGCTCCTTTGCTATCTTCATGGACCACAAACCCCTGACTTACGTGCTTAGCTTGACTACCGGCCGATACTCTCCTAGAGAGTCGCACCACCTAGACTACATCGCTCAGTTTACGACCAATCTACGATATGTCTCAGGTGTGCACAACACTGTCGCTGACGCGCTTTCCCGAATTCAAGCTATCTCTCCGGACGCCGGCACCGCTATCGACTTGACAGCCATGGCCGCAGCGCAACTCAGTGATCCTGAGGTTGATGTAATACGCAGGTCTCCCTCACTGGACATACGACCCATTTCGCTGACATCATCAGATGGAACTATACTTTGCGATTTATCTCTGAGCGCGCCGCACCCAGTCGTCCCACACGAGTTTCGGCAGACCGTGTTCGACACGTTGCACGACATGTCTCATCCAGGCGTTCGTGCATCGGTTAAACTCGTAACCACACTCTTCGTCTGGCGCAATCTCAATCGTGACGTTCGTACTTGGGCAGCTGCTTGCCTTCCGTGTCAACGCGCGAAAGTGCATAAGCGCACGAAAAGCCCAGTAGGAACATTTCCCACATCAGATGTACGTTTTCACCATGTGTACGTCAAGCTCGTAGGTTCTCTGCTGCCTTCGAAAGGCTCTGTATATCTATTTATTTGTGTCAATCTATTCATTAGATGGCCGGAAGTTATTCCCTTGCTTAACTACTCTTCGGAAACGGTAGCGAAAGCTTTTCTGGAACGCTGGGTACCTCAATACAGCTGTCCCGCCATCGTGACCACCGATCGAGGGTCACATTTCTCGTCAACATTTGCCACGTTGCTTAAGGATTTAGGCTGTCGCCACGTCCAGACGACAGCGTATCATCCGGCCGCTAACGGCATGGTGGAGCGTTTTCACCGCCAGTTGAAGGCAGCGCTACGTGCGCACGCAGATCCTTCATGGTCTGAAACGCCGCCCCTCGTTCTCCTAGGCTTAAGAAACACTGTTAAAACCGATTTCGACGCAACACCAGCGCAGCTAGTTTACGGTTGCACCCTGCGGTTTCCCGGACAGCTTGAAGCACTAGCTCCGTTTACTTCTTCTTTGGACTACGGAAGTTGCACCGATCTATTGGCACACCAGATGCGTGAGCTGCGTCCACCCGCTCCTCGATCGCAGAAGACACCATTGTACATGTCCGAGAACTTGTCTACGTGTTCACACGTCCTTCTTCGCGCAGACAGTGTTCGACAGCCTCTTCAGTCGCCGTACATAGGACCTTTCAAATTGCTACACCGCGCGAATAAGACATACACTATTGACCGCGGTGGCCGACGCGAAGTCGTCACAATCGACCGTCTGAAGCCTGCCTTTAAATAAATAAATAAATGGTATATTCTCGGTAAAACGAGACACACCTGTAAAGGCGTGATCAAATATGCATACAAGCATAGCTTCTTTGGAATGTTAAAACATTTCGTTTTAATGAAAGGTATAAACGAAAAGATGTAGTCCATATGAGTGAGCATATTGTCAGGTAATAGTCAGACCAAGGAACATGATGGCGCTGTGGCGCGCAAAAATCAGTCAAGATACAAGTTGGGGGTAATTTCGCCATGTAGTGATCCGTGAGCACAGGAGCCCAAACAAGGTTTTGGTGCAACCAATGACCATTACGAAGTCGGGATGATCTGTGCTCCATCAAAGCATTCTTCATAGTAAAATCAGTTGCACAGGTTGGATGTAGAAGGCTGAGGACTGCGTCAGTGTGAAATGTTTAGCTGTGACTTTATTTTGTGGCGAGTCACATCCGCCACGTTGCAGTGTTGTTAAGCGGACATTTGTGGCTTTTTATAGGGAGAACGCTTGCCAGGCGAAAACCCACCACGTCCTGGAACACTGCCGTAGCTTCCGTTGAACAGTAGTGCTAGTCGGCTATGCATCGTATAGACCGATTTTGCACTCTATTATTCGCAGTCGGTTGACAGCCAAAATTCTTCCTTGGTTGGCCGAATGGCTTAGTAATGATCCGGCAGTAGTCGTTGAAGCCGGTCAATGATGCAAAAGAGTCGCAGAGTCGAATGATAAATGATGCAGGTGAGTAAACACATTGTTAATAGAGGCCGGCTTTTTCTATTATATTCTTGTCCGGCTCGCAAACCGTGTCCAGCTATCCACGCTGGACTTGTCATGGGGACGGTGAGTGCAGTTGTTTCTTGTGGCTGAATATGTCCATAACAGGCGAAAATGCCATTCTCCGCAAAGTGGATTCGGAATTCCTTCAAATGTAAGTAAGTGTAACTGTCTCCATGGCCAAGTGAAAACTCCATGAAAGGCCATCGGAAAAGCCACTTATACGAGCGCAACGCTGTCCGTGAAATGACATCAGAAAAGCTCCAGGTGACTGGAGAATCGGAATGTTTGAGGCAGTGAAGGTAATCACGCCAGAATTGTTTGTCTTCGGTTGTGGAACAGGGGATCCATGTAAATATATTATTCCAGGTGAGTAAATTGTTCTACTGTGAGTACGAGGCGAGCTAAACCCATTTGTTTAGACCCCGTGAAGGTAGCGTCTCCAGAATGGCGGAAAGAGCTCCATTTGGAACGATGTGTGGGTTCTTCATCTCCCGGAGAAAGGATCAAGCGTTTAAAACAGCTGGCTATTGAGGATGGGTCGACCAGTCCCAGTGGATAAACCTTCTTGTTTTGGCGGATGTAACTGTGGAAATCTCGGGAAAAAACGGGCAACGGACAAGAGGCAGCCAAACAGAGAGACAGCAATGAATCAAGAAGCACTAACACAGACTGGTGGCGCGCAACGGTGCCTATGATACATTAAAACTTATGTAATTTTGTTTAGTATACATGCTTTGCAAGCGCGTTCTTTACATCACGTCGCTGGTGTGACTCAGACTACAACTACTAGGTAGGAAGAAGGTTCTGCACGCGCAGGGTCAAGAGACCGATATAACAAAGCGTGTTGACAAAAGTTAAGCGAATGATGCGATGGTTGGAGAGAAACAGGTAAACCGATGATGATGACAGCAGTCCGAATGCGAGAGGCATCTTAGGTGAAACTAAGGACAACTAGGTTGAGACCGAATGCGGGAGCAAAATAGGTAAAGCAACGTTCCAAGAGGAAAAGGAAATTCAAAGAATCGGCTAGGAGCGGATGAATGCGGACGGCAGTGCGAAGAGTAATTCGTGAGAGTAATTACGCTAAAGCGCTCATGATTCCACAGTCCAAAAGCCGTCAGAATCTAGAGAAAAGGGTCACAGGGGGCCAAAACTGCCGTGCATTGGGAGTCGTTATGCCACGTACGGTCTCACTAATAGACAAATGCGAACATAAGGTAAAGAGCAGAGGCATATGAAGAGTGGTAAGATGAGCATACTAATGGAAGTACTAGTCAAGAAACACTTAGCAATGATCCGAGTGCCGCCAGTAATCAGGAGCGAGGTCGGAGCGGAGGAGACCATACGCACGAAGATAACTTGGATAGGCGCAATGAGTGTAAGCCGTGGGAATAAAAATGGAGCGCAATAACAGAGAAGGCCATGGATAAGAGGAAAATAAAAGCAACAGGGGTCTAGACGCAAGTGGAAGAGAGCGAAGTCGCTGCCAGACCCTGGTCGGAAATGGCAGTGACATCTAGCAGTAATAGGAGGGCAGAAGAACGTTCAGATAAGAATAGATTAGTCGGCGCACTGAGATTGGGTCGTACAATTGTGGTGAGAACAACTGTGGACTGGTCAAGTAAGTTATGGAAGAAACCATCTCGCCTATTTCGTCCAGTAGTGCTTCCTGCAACGTCACAACTCACCGCACCAGCTTCCAGCATCCTAGTGTAGTTCAACTAGACCACGACTTCGTTCTACAAGCATCAGCCGTCTCGACTTCTCCCGAACGTAGTCCGCCGCCTCCCACGACCAATCGCCGTGGTCGGGAGGTGCGAAAGGCGGTTCGTTTCTCCGACTATGTACGGTATAAATACGTTTAGATTTGTAGCTATTGTATATATTTGCCCCGTTTTTAGTCGATTAACGTATGGAAAACAAAAAAATCAAAATCTTCTGAATAATCTTTTGTACAAAAATATTCGAAAACCAAAGATCTAAACACGCGGATCATTGGTTCGTTCTTTCTGGTGTTTTCTGCACGTGTTTTTCTATTTTCTCTTCTCTACACGCTCCAACCCTCCCCTTCGATCGAGCGGCCCATACAAGTACTTTTTTCGAGGATCGGTGCAGTCAACGCGAATCCCGACGCGAACGCTGGTCGTTTCTCCGCGAGACGAGTGTCGCTTCCTCGCGGGACGAGGGTCATTTTGGCGCGGTGTGGGGTGAAGCGGGGGGAGAGACCACTCCCATGCGCACCGTTTGGCAGCAGCGGTGGTTGACGTCCTGTCGGCCTTTATCTGAGTTAGCCAGTTTTGTGTAGTCCGACAAGCCCACTCCAACAACTCGCCGAAATGCACCCTGTCCTGCAATCAATAAATAATAAAGCAAAAACGGCACAGCGCGCTCCGGCCTCCGGCGAACCTTCTTTTGACCTGAACGCCCACTCGGCACGATTTTGCCCAACCAACTTCGATTCACCCGTCATTTTCGACATCGAAGGCTTCTTTTATTCAGCCTTCTAGGGAGGAGCTCTGTAGCGCCCCAAAAGATAACTATTATCTTTTGTGTACAATTTCACTGTTGACCAACCGTACACTATTCTTTCTTGTTTTAATCTCCTTTACATTACGTCCATGTCGACCTACATCCGGCTCGACACTACCGTCTTGTAAGTTCCCGCGCTCACCTGTTTGCACTTGTCTCGCTTCATCCGTCCGCGTCTTCTTGTAGCCCATTGAATACAGTCCGCTGTGTCCGAGTCCAATTGCCTTCTGATATCCGCGCTTAATTTCGCGCACCGTCTCGGACTAGTATTCACTAGTCTTGCAGATCCTCCTAACAATATCATCCCAGGACCTTGACCTTATGATGTTCTTGTTTGGAATTATAAAAGTGTTTTTATGTATACAATTATGTTCTCGAACTTCCCTCTTCGTGCCGAAGTTGCGAATTATGGCGAGCGTTTAGTTACAGCTGACTGAACATATACGTTACCATGTAAAAATCTCTGCTAAATCACCATGTCAAGCTCCCTTTTATTGGTACGTTCCTTATTTACTCTTTTCATTACGACCATCCTACGGGGCATGTCAAGCGTTATCTACTTGACCCATTATATACCTTTGTACTACCATCTGCGATTGTGGACTGCGTGTTCACAGGTCGTTAGGTTGGAAATTGTGGGTTATCCACCTTGCGGAATTTTGGGCTTCGCAAATACAAATGCCGTAGGAGGAAACTGAACTGTTGCTTGCCTATATGCTGTGTCGACCAAGTATCTTTGCTGGAAAAGAGGTGGTGAAATGGACAGACAAAATGCCGAGCAACGATGGAGTGACTCCCATGTGCGAACGTACCATTAAACTGCGTATGGGATGTGAATTCAGTTGATGCGCACCGACTTGCGTATCAGTTGCAATTACGTTCAGTCCGCACCAGTCCGCCCATGCATTTGCGTACAGATCAGTCGATGCAAAATTCCGACAGCCCAGCCGCAGTATCTCATTTGATTCAGGGACCATCAAGTCAGGGTACTGCATCCACCATGAGGGTAAGCGACGTCTGCTGTAACAAAGCAGGGCCTATTCACTTTGTAGCCGCAGTTGTACTTCGGCACTGGCCCTCTCGGCAGACCGTCCCTCAAGACGGCTCTCTATAACCTAAGGCGGCCACCTTCCAACCCATAGTTCGGTCGCGCCGACTCCTTTTGTCGCTCTTCCCGCAAGCCCGTCATACGCAGCCATGCATATTTGACTACCTCGCTATCCGCATACAGTACCGTGGTATGCTCAAGCGTTGGTAGGTCGTCCAAATCCTTGGGCTGCGCCAGTAGCAATCTAGCGTTAAGATGGCTAATAGGGTGTCGCATTACCTTGTTCGCAGCCCCCACCCCAACTTGTGCCATTCGCAAGGCATGCTTTACATGGTAGTCCACTTACGCACACTGAACCTTTCACCCAGTCGCATCACGTGTTTGGACATCCTTCTGTCCTATAAACTGCTTGGAACTAGCTTCAGATTAGGCACTGTTGCTGGAGGGAGGCTAGAGCGCCCACGCGTCCCCATCACACTACACCAACTCACACATTTATGCAAGTTTTATTGCAGCTACCGTCATTGGCTGCTTTGGACTAACTCCATTCCAAGTTCACTGCGCGCTTGGTTCGTCGAAATGATACTGGATGCAATTAAATGCGTTAAACATGATATTCGATTGGCTTGTGGATGCAAAGCAGAGCTTTTGGGAGCAATTCCATTGCATTATGGCAGGCTCAAATCCAATTCCTCCTTTGTGCACAAGTATGGTAATATTCCGTTTCCACTGTGACGGAACTATGTTTAGTTCCAAACAAAGCTAACAAAATCCAGCAAGTGTTTCGGTCAGGCGCATGTCTGCTACCAAGAGTGAATGTTGAGATGCTGCAAGGAGCCGATGGTGAGTGGAAACGTTATGATATGGGTAGGCATATGGCCAATCAAACGCCGCGCAGCATTTCGCGGAGTGCTGAACAGATGCAACAGCCCGAAGGAAAGTTAGCATGTCATCGGAAGCGTATTGGTTAGCCGAGCATCGAGTGGTTGGCGCAAGTTCACGTCGGGTTCTGCGAGGACAGTCATCCGACTGAGTAAACATCCACCTAGTGTGCAGGTGGTCAATCAGGCGCCAGCTGGTTCCAAACGTACAGAACCAATTCAGTTTGGGGATAAAGCGCGTCTTCGTGAGAAGCGGAGTGGCGGATTGATTTGCTTGCCCACAATGGACTGGACGCACTTTTACTTTTCGACGTATCCACCACGGTAGTTCACAAGCTACAAAGCACAACCCAATCCGGGAGAGCACGAGAAGCGTTTCACCCTATTGGGGCTCGTCAGTGGTGCGCATTGCATCGGTCCCCTACTGGGGATCGAACCCATGGGCGCTAGAGGCAGATGCCAACTAGCCAGAGACTTAAGCCATTGAGCCGTGGGGGACTTTGGCTGGGCTACACAAGTTGCAAGCTAACTGGGATATAGCACCACTTATCTTCCACTGTCACTGACAGTTGCTAGCCTTCGAGCTGATGACGTTCTCTCGCTAGACGCCATATCCATAGGATTTGGAATTGGGAGTGGCTATTTATTTTATATTACTCGTAAGTAGTAGGATTTTAGCTGTAATTTTTAAGGTAATCCTGCTACTTACGAGTACTACGAAATAAATAGTCTCTCCCGGTTTCATAAGCTATAGATATAGCGTCTAGCGAGAGGACGTCATCAGCTCGCAGGCTTGACACTGTCAGTGACAGTGGAAGATAGGTGGTGCTATATCCCAGTTAGCTTGCAAATTGTGTAGCCCAGCCAGAGTCCCCCACGGCTCAATGGCTTAACTCTCTGGCTAGTTGGCATCTGCCTCTAGTGGCCATGGCTTCGGTCCCCAGTAGGGGAGCGATGGAATGCGCACCACTGACAAGGCCCAACAGGGCGAAACGCGTCCTGTGGTTTTTCGGACTGAGCTGTGCTATGTAGCTTGGGAACTATGGGGATGAATACCTTAAAATTTACAACTAAAATTCTGCTACTTACGTGTAACGGACGCACTTGTGTCAAGGTTTGTTGTAACACCGGACCCATGGAAGGACCGTGTGACTAGGTGGACGAGCGACCAACTTAGCCACTCGTACAATCCGCCCAGAAAAGCAACAATGCAGCTCGAAGTAATTTTATACAGGATGAACATTGAGAACAATGTTAAACCAAGAGGAATGGAGCCAGCCATATAGTACAAATAACAAGGGTGAGCCAGTGGAAAGAGCTCTCTTTATAAGTATCCATACCAAATCTCAATAAACGACTATGTGTTCGCGGACCAGTCTTCTTGATTTACCTAGTCTGCTCAAGAAGTATTATTCCGCCATTGATTACTGTGTGTGCGCATATCTATACCAACTTCTTCAACCCCCGTTTCCGCAGTGAATATGACACTGATTAAACATGTGGTTAGATTCATCGAAATGGCGGTAGCGTTCGAGCCCTGTATTCATTTGAATATCGGTTCTACTGGGCGCGTATGGCTTTGGACGTTTTTCGGTTTGTTTGTAAATATCCAACACCCGTAGTGAGTGGCGGGAGTCTGCATTACACTTCAGCAGGGTTATTGTATTACGTTTATAGATGCTTGTAATGTAAATGGAATCTTTTCATCAGTTCCTTTTCAATAAAAATGTACAATGCCTTTATAAGAGTAAAGGAGCACTGCTTTACAAGTCCCGTTGGGTAGTCTGATAGGTTACCGACAAACGTTAATGAAAAATTCGCAGTTAGTAGTTCTACTTTCCAAAGAATGGAGTTCCCCTTTGTAATGCAATATCTCTGCACCCCGAGTGTTTCCATAGCTTCACTAGGCGAAAAGATAAATCTAAGGTATTTCCCGGGAGTAGGATGGAGCGAAGTGTCAAGTAACGAAATGTAAGTGGCGGAGTGAGTCACCAAATCTATTTTCAAATACGTCTAGGGTGGGTGCAGAAACAACCAAGTCGGGGAGATGGTTCCATGGTTGACACAAGCGAATAGAAAAGAAATTTCTACGACACTCAAGAAGGCTGTACTGTCATGGTAATTTCAAGGAATTTTGGTGTTACTGTTGAGCTGCAGTGAAGAACGGCACACATAATTTGGATAGTGCAAAATCAAGTATGTCATAATCAAGTTGTCTCGTAGTCGGTGTCATTTTGCCTTCACAGGCCAACCGCACATTGTGCGAGACTACGAACGATGTCGTAGCAATATCTGCGCGGCCAATGTTAATGACCTGAGCGCAACTACAGAACACAATAGAAGACCAAACAGAACAGGGCAAACGTAATAGCTCCGTACGGCAATGTAAGGGACGGCTTAGTGCTTGACGGTATCCATCCTTCAATTTGCTTCTCACCAGCGTCTGGTAAGAAACTGCCATCCATACTGCACTGATACTGTCACCTGGAATGGTGATGAAACCTCTACCATCAATTTGTCCATCTTGGCGAACATTACAACAACTGAACAACCGAGGTCAGGAGCACACTGAAGTCACGTTCCTGAGAGGTTTTCTTTAGATCATGCACACAAGGCTTGTAAATATAGACTTGTCATTGAAGGATGTGAATAACGCGACACGCCCACTTTGAATGGCAGCGCCTTCCTCATCGAAGAATTCCATGCCTCGCAGAGGTCACGCTAGAGGATCTCGTGGTCTTTCGACCCATTGATCACCCGTCCAAATTTAACGTGGTCCGCGAAGTGTAATCAAAGTGATGTGCTAACTCTCGCTAGATCGTCAATGAGGACTAAGCAGATGAGGCCCAAATAGAGAAATTTGGATACGCCAACTTTGTATCGAATAGGGTCGGACAAAGTTGTCCTAACTCTAACCATCAATTGTCGTTTGCGGAGCAAGTTACCGATCCATCTCCGATGATATAGTACTAAAGGTTGTGAGGCAGGGTATGATGACCCAAGTGATGATGAATAAGATAACGCATAACACCCGGAGCGCACAAGTGTTTTTAGAGGGCAGGAGCTTTGCACTGCCTGTTTTTATCACTGCCTAACAATAATCAGTGATAGTTCCTCGGTCTAACTACCAGCCGAATGTGTTTAAACCCATTTGAATTTTGCTATTTCTTTATCGGTTTCGAGCGTATTTCATATGGTCGAGTACCTAGCTATGTGTAAGATCTCTAGTATTCGCACCATTGATGATATTATTATACACGTCGCTGAGCTCTGCACGAATTTCTTAAGCCTCGGACAGTTATAGAGATCGCGGGATGTAAGCCTATTGGTTAAAGACTGTGTCCAGTACGTCGTTGTGTAACCAATAATAATGCATGGATTAGGTGCCCGGTGGATGTGCACACTGGTGACATTAAGACGTTGCATGTTTGACAAGCGTTGCTTATGAAATATTTCCCATATCCGGTGTTCAGTTAGAGGAACTTCGTTGCAATATCTGGGAATCCGTCGAACTCGAACTGCTTATGCTGGACAACTTTTTTTTGCATCACACACCTGCAAGCTGGTTTCCTCGAGGTACACTGCATACTGACGCCGATCCCTAAATGCACCAGCCAAAGACTTTGGTTCTTCTCCGCTCTTTTTAAGACATTACTATTTTACACTATTGCTCTTATAGTGTTTTGTGATTACTGTCAGTTAGACTGACGATGCCGGTGCGCAATAATCATAGTTGGTCGACCAAACCGAACTGCATTGTATACGCAGTTGACAATATGAAAGATAATACATGAGCTGTTACGACTGAAGCTTCGAAGTTTTCATGGGGTCAGGTCTGTCGCAGTATACTGTTGCCTGGTTACCAGTGTCCGCGAGAACTGATAGTACTTGCAGACGTATCAATTTTCCGTTGAAGCGAGCCTTTATTGGCAATAGATAAAGTAGGTCTACGCATGTACTTCAATCTGTCGCTGCAAAGAGGAACTTACCATAGAGCGCGGCGACCTTTTGTCTAGTTGCTGCGATTCTCGTAATTTGTTTCACTTAGAGCGACCAAGGAAGATTGCACAGCTCATTGGCGTGACATGGAGCGAAGTAAGAATGACGGTAAGTAGTACTGACACTTCGCTGCCACGCAACCAAGACCAGTCTCGAGTGGGAATAGCGGATTTTCGACTGCGAATAACGATCTCCAGATGGCTTTTCTCGCTCCATTTGACACGCAATTTTGCATGGTTCATAACTTTGTGCAGAGCATATTTTTCGTGTTTCGGTTTGTCAAATTCAGTTCCTTTTGCGCTTCTGAATTTGTTTATTGTGTGTTAGTTTCGTGTCCAGACATTTTACTCTGGTATTTGTATCGTGTACTTATCGTTCACTTTGTCGCCTTTACCGGCACATCCGCTAAGTCATCAACAATGACGAAGCTTACTCCCTGTGGCACTTGTTTCAAAGTACTTGGGGATAGTACCAATGCTGTTACATGCCTCATGTGTGGTGTGAATTGCTATATTTCGTGCAGTGGTTTGCCTTTAGATCATTTTGAACTACTGCGTGAAATCCAGCATGAGATTGTCCAAATATTATGCCAGAAATGCCGAGCCACTGTGAAGTCACAAACAGCCGAGAAGCCGCGCGAGCTTACAAGACGAGTGAACCGTTCCATAGGGAGGAGCTCCGTGTGTTCATCCAAGCAAGCGGAAATCCATCTACCACTATGTTCGAACGAGCCCACCTGCACACCGGCAGCAGGCTCTCCAGCGCGATGTCAACACGTTCCTGGAGACTCACCTGGCGTACCTGTGTTGCGTCATACAGACATTAACACACTGATGTGCGATGGCGCATGCGTTGAAGACCAATGGAGAATGCAGCTAAACAAAAAGAGAAGGCAACTGCCAAGAACCTTGTAACCTAATGCTATTTCACGCGCCAGAGTCCACGGATGCTAGTACTCAGTCTCGTTGTGACCACCATATGGATTTTCTGCAGAGTCTGGTTGATAGGCTTATGGATATGAATGAACTGGGGTTGTGGGTGAAGAAAATCACCCGCCTTGGAAACAAAGAGGAGGGGAAAGCCCGGCCTCTGCGAGATACGTTTGTTGATGCAACGCGTCCGAGGCTGATACTGTCTTGCCTCGGTACGTTAAGAGGTCTAAAAATGCATACTCGTCCCGATTTGGATCCGTCGGACAGGGCGAAACTGAAGTCCGCGATCATGAAGTCTAAACGGCGGACTGATATTAGAGAAACGAATCATCACATTCTAAATTTTCAGGTAGTTCCCCGGGTCCGCTGAACTCGTAACAACTGGTCGAGGACGCTTCATGCGCGTCTGCCGATTCCTAGCGCGACCTGCGCGTAGCCTCCACAAATACTTCTAGTTTAATGAACAAACATGACGATGTATTTCACTTCGTTGTCTCAGGTCGTCCGGACGTATTAAGACCGGCCAAAACCTGGTTAAATCCTGAGGTCACTACTCAGAAAGTCCAAATCAGTGGCTACTCGTGCTAACGGTGCGATAGACTATCAAACGATCCAGGCGGCGTACTTTTATACATTCGGTCCTCTCTGTGCGGGGACTGGTACACAAATACCGTAGCAAAGACGGCTTGTGCGAACAGTTATGGTGCTCGATCCGCCAGAGACAGGGTGAATTGTTTAAGGATGCTGTTTATTGCAGTCCGCAAAGTCGACGGCTGCATTGGTTGCCGCATGCCAGAAACTATATTTCGGCCCCGGTTCCTGCTTATGGGTGATTTTAACTTCCCTCGAATATGGTCGCCTGAGGTTCAACTTCTTCCCGGGCACTGTGAAGTTGAGGCGCAGTTTGCAGAGATGGTATTTGGAAATGAAGCACCGCATCATGTCTGCCAACCGACCCGCGTTACACCACATTCCGCTCCATCGTGCCTGGAACTACTACTAACGATTTGCGAGTAATGTGTCCATGAAATTCAGGTCCTGGAGTCTGGCAGCTAGTGACCACTCGATGGTGTTAGCCAGTACAGAGCTGCCGCTGCCCTACTCGCGTCTGCCGGAGCCGTCCTAAAATTATTGGTAGACCGACTACAAAGGTCTTAATCGAGTCGCCAGTGAAGTGAACTGGTCGCTACCACAGGATTCATCTGTTGAAGCCTGTTGCTCTGTTATAAAAGATGGTGTGCAATTATTCTGCGATCGTTTCGTACCCCACAAATATCAGAAAGCTGGGTCAATGAAACCATATTGTTTCGAAAGAGAGTATGGCCAAATGGCAAAACGGCGACGCACATTGTGAAATTAACTCCTCGTGTCTGGCTCTGTGGACGATTATGAAGCGTACAAAGGGCAGCGGAATCTATGCAACAGCGCAAAAGTGCGAAAGCATCCGCAGTTGGCAAAGAAGCTTGCAACCTCAGCGAAGACGGCCCACAGGAAAAGTTTTGCCTAGTGAAGTGGCGCCTGACGCCAGCAAATGACGTAGCTATGTTAGCGGGCACTGACGGACGATCTCTGATCTCCGGTACTGAACGTTCGTCCGCATTGGCGGAGCATTTCGCTTCCGTACATACAAGTGGGCATGCGTCTATGCCGAGGTCGACGTGTGCAGCGACTACTGAAGTCGAAAGTTTTGATTGCGGTGTAGAAGATGTCCACAGTCTAATCACCATTCTTGATGCCACGAAACATGCTGGACCCAATGGACTTCATTCACTAATTTTTATGTCCTTATCGGCCATCATCTCGCCTATCGTGACGGATCTGTTCAACAGAGCGCCATCCGCGGGTGCACGGCCGAAAAACTGGAAATGCTCGGTCGTGAAGCCGATTCCAAGAGGCAGTGACTTACGCAATGTGGACAATTACCGGTCGATTTGTCTCACCTCTGTTTTGACAAAGGTGCTCTAGAAGATTGTAAAAATGGGTCTTCTCTAGTTACTGGAGTCGAAAGACCTCCTAACGCCGGCACAGCACGGCTTCATAAAGGGCTGCACATGCATCACCAACCTCCTGTTGACGCGGCAGGAATGGTTGCAAGCGTTGAACCGGCGGGAGTTAATGGATGTTTTTCTATATTGATTTCAGTAAAGCTTTCGACAAAATGAATCACGAGGGCCTGCTCCACAAGCTGAGGATGTGTGGTATTGGTGGCGCACTGCACCGGTGGATCAGCGACTTCCTTATTTGGAGATAGTGTGTACAGGTGGATGACCACCCAACGGACTGGTACCCCTCCACTAGCGGTGTATCCCAAGACACAGTGGTGGGGTCAATCTTATTTCTGATCCCCATTAAACGAAATGCCTCAACCTCACCAATCGCCTCGTGTACTGTTTTCAGACAACTTGAAGATTTGGAAGGTTATTGATTCTCCACACGTCTGTGAGGTCCTTCAGTAGGACATCGATCGTCTATCCCGGTGGTCTGCAGAAGTTGACCTACCGGTCAACCTGACCATCCTCGTTGCTGAGCCTAGGGTGGGGTAGTAATGGACGTGCGTATACTCTGGCCGGCCACCCGCTGCATCCCACTAGTTCCGTAAATGATCTAGGCGTACTCTCACGCTGTGACCTGCAGTCTGTCGACAACACAAACAGACCGTACACAGGCAGACTACCACTGCTTTGGGCACTTAGACGCAGCTTCTGCACTTGGTCTGAAGAGATTGCCACCCGTCTGTTCTCTTCCATAATAAGACCGGTGTTTGAGTACGGCTCACCAGCCCATTGTTCGATCACAATAGATGAGGCGCAGAGACTGGAACGGGTCCAGCATGTGGCTACCCGGCTTATCGCGTTTACGGGGTATGTCGCACGAGGACAGATGTAGGAGACTAGGGCTTTATACCCTGTCGTATCATTGGATTTGAGTTGATCTCATTATGACGCACCGGATGAAGTACTTGGGCCACTTTCTTATGTTGAAGCCGCTGCTGTACGTTTGCGCAATAAGCAGCACACGCGTACACTGGGCACAAAGTCGTGCTACCGGATTAAAAGCACATCCCTCACCCTCCATGCTTCTAGCGCCATGGTGAAATATTGGAACAAATTGCCGTAGACATTCATAGGGGCGAAAGCGATGTCGGAAATTAAGAGATTCCTTGATGCCCACTTTGTTGACTACAGGTATAGGGAGCGTGTTGTACCCAGATAATATGTAGTGCAGCTGCAATATTCTGCCATTGCGCAGGAAGCAGCGGCGTGTTTCCGCGCATGTGACCGATCCACCCTAGATGGACCACCACAGATTTTGATCTTCTCCATCTCCATTCTCAGTATTCAGTATACAGTCGCAGTGGGCCACAGATACTGCGTGGGTCGCCTGGTCCCCTACGCAGGCTCGAACCCGCGCCCTCGGATTACAAGGCAGGCTTGTGTTCATTAAGTGTACGGGCCGAAAAATATTTACACGGATTGCAAACATGGACATAGCAAGCAAGATCGCGTAAACGCAATCTTCATCCTTGCCGGGTCACAGCTTTCTTCTAATGATTTTCAAGAAGATGAAGACCACAATTAAGTATAGTGGCGGTTCATTCACGAAATCTTTCCTCGTATAACGTTGTGGCGCCATTGCTCAAAAGGCTATTCTACTCACCAAATTATGGTGGAAGCGGCCCAAGAAGCCGAAAACTTCGGTTCGGTCAAGGGTAGAAATCGGAAAAGTCATCCTTCCGAACGTCGGACAAAAACTGCAGAAGCTTTGCAAAGTTTTGATATTAGAACATCTGAAACAACAAAGACACCAGTGATGATACAGGAGCTTTAGTTGACTGCTCCTCTATTCGACACGTAGGCAGGTCCAAACAAACACTGGGATATGGCTTGGCCGATTTGGGTTAAAGAAAAGGTATACATAACCCATCAAAAGAAGCGAGTAACAGCCGACATCCCATCGGTCAGCATTCTTTTACATGGTTGGCGGCATCCGGTTTCGGATTTGCCTGTCACTGTAGCAAGCCACAGGACGCCTGCGCCTACAGAGGGACCATGGATGGCTTGCGTTGCACCACCCACAGCTCCAACCACATACCCCATATCCAGTGTAAACCCGAAGGAATAAGACCGGGAGGCATGCGGATGGGAACCACGTTTCATCAACGGAGCCGGCCCACACTCCTTCACAGGCAAACACAAGCACGCTGTATTTGGGGAATCAACCGCACACAAGGCGGTGGCTGGACCGTAGTCCGCTCCACACTGAGTGCATGAAACCGCTCTTTGAGCCTAGCACGGCCACAAGAACCGTGCACCCCGTCCCCTCCAGCAACGACCAACTGCCTCCTGGAGCCAGTATGAACGATGTAGTGGGTAATAGACAGGTAGGCACCTTGTCAACGTACACATCAAGCGCAACCATACCAGGGATATCAAACAACAGCCATTCAGCCATTCTTTTACAACCGACCCTTTAACACTCTGTAGACTCATAAAGACCGAGAAATTAACCTGCTTGTATACGAATGCCAGCGTCTCTACACCAAGCTAGCCGAACTTAAAAATCAAATTTTGAAGCCAGGCGATATGATCAGGGTCACAGAGACATGGTTAAACACCAAAATGACTGAAGCTGAAGTTTCCTTATGTGGCATGTCGTTCATCCGGAACGATAAACTTACAAAAGTAGGAGGGGTAATTATGTATTACCGGAGCGACTTACAGTTCGATGACCTCGAAGATTCAGAATCGCAGTTCCTCGATTCCCTTTGGTGCCATCTTCAGTAACAACGCTGAGAAACTTGCCCTATTGCCTTGGTGTACCGCAGTCCTAACTCTACTCTTAAAACGGATTGCCACCTTGCGACTGCTTTAAGACGAATACTAAAGAGAGGATACACGCACATCCTTATCATTGGTGATTTAAACATATATTAATTAGAAAAACTTGCCATGATCAGTGAAAAATTCAAAGCAGGTTTGCAAGAACTCGTTGTCAGCTTTCCGTTCCACTGTTAGTCACTTGACCCACTCGGTCCAGAAAAGGTAATGGTCCGTCAGCGGGGAATCTGCTTATAAACGAAGAGGATATGATTGACTTGATGGTTGGAAACGGTCCGGTGAGCCGCAGTGATCTTGCAGTCAATAGTTTCAACTCCGTCTGCTATGCGGATTACCGAAATGAAAATTATGGGACAGTGCGAACCATCGCAATTTATGATCGATTATCCAAGCTTCTTAGCCCCACAACCTGGTCATTCCTGTCCGAAGAACCCCCGGAAGTCGCTTGGGTCGAAATCGTCAGCAAATTCAATCAACTGGCTATGGATGCATCGGAGACAAAGGACTGCAATAGGCTAAAACTGTTTCTTCGTAAAGAGCAGAACTAGAACATGTTTGCTAGCACGCAACGCAAAATGGCGGCCGTAGCAAGTAGTCCACACAAGAAATTTGCCAAAACTAGCTCATCGTAACCACTGCACTCAACTGCTCAGACGGGACAAAACCGCTTATCAGCAGAATATGGAGAAAACTTTCAACACTAACCCCAAAGTGCTGTACAATTAGGTCAATGACTATCATAACGTGGGGCAGGGAATTCTTCCGCTCTGAACAACCGATGGTCCAACTAGAACAACTATAGAATCAGCAATCGCAATGCGGATGCAATGTGCCCCCACATTTCAGAGGGTTTAATCATCAAGCAATACTCCGGCTTTTGTTTACTCGCCTCCAGGATTTACACATATTTCACTTACTGCCGCAGCTGTATTACAGAAGCTGACACATCTGCACATCCACAGCTCCACAAGAGGCGACCGCATTCGTCCAGAGGCACTGGGAGCAGCAGCAGGATAATTGGCAAAGTCTTTGGCACAGATTTTCAGTGCTGCTTTTACCAGAATAAGGTTCCACCGGAGTGGCAGCTGCGAATAATAACCGATTCACGAACGCGGGAGCAGGGCTGAGCTCTCAAACTACCTTGCAGTGTCTCTTCTCCATGTATTGTCTAAGGTTATGGAATCCATCGTTGCGGATGCGTTGGTATGTTATCGAGAAACTTGCATGTTATGGCTTCCGAGAAACACGGCTTTCATCGACCGCGATCGTAAAAAACGCATTTATTAACCGCAAAGTGTAGTTAGACCGAGTCAGCTGATGCTGCGGAAGAGGTTGATATGACCTACTTGGATTTGTCGGAAGCATTCGATCGTTTAGGTTATCGGATTCTCCTTTCTAAGCTCTAATAATACGTGATCGGTGACCATCTTCTAACCTGGGTAGCCAGTCTTCTTGTTCAACGACAATTAGTGGTCAGAGTTCGGAGCTATTTATCCAACACCATACTAGTCGAGTGTGGTGTACCGCGAGGCTCAGTCCTAGGTCCACGATTGCTTTTGGTATTTAGTTATGATCGCGCACATGGCATCACTTCAAACTTCCTACTGTTTGCCGACGACATCGTGGAATGGCGCAGGATTCAGGTGTATGTTGACCAGCATACTCTACATTGACTTAAACGCGGTCCATTGGTGGTCAACCAAACATTTGCAGTTTTTCTACGTGAGTAGCTGCAAGATACTCGCCATACGACGCCAGCTCAGCTACTTATTATGCTCGGAAGGCATGTACTGGAGCAAGCGTCCGTCGAACGTGATTTGGATATCTTGGGTCAAGCCGACTTAGGTGGCTCCAGGCAATCCAAGAGGCCTCGAAGGCAGTAGAACAACACGTCGGCCAGTTGCGATGAGCACGCAGACAAATTGACATCACTGTTTTTCGATAGATGCTCAGTGCGTATGTTGGTCCCATGTCGAATACGCCATTCAAGCATTTTATCCATTGCTGAAGCAAGACCTTATTGCACTGGAGCGGCCTCAACGTCCGGCATCTGAATACGTCATTGAAATGCTAAATCTCTCATACGAGCAGAAAAGCTGAAACGACTGAGGTATTTAGCGGGCAATATCGCAGATTATGAAACGGTCTGATAAAAGCCCACTTGGTTTCTCACGACCCAGTAAATGGCGATAAATGGGCTGTTCTCCCAATGGGTAGCACTGAACCGTACGGCACATACCACATTGGTGGGTTTCTCTTCAGGAATACCACTCAGAAGAGAGATCTCAAATGGGCATCGTGACTTCTGATCTTAGAATGACGCAGGACACGTTGAAGAAGGTGGCCACTGAAAGGAGACTGATGGGTGTCTTAAGAAGATCGTGCGCTCGAAAGACTCCTGAGATTTTTCGAGCTTTGTTCACTTCGTACTTCCGTCCAGTCTTAGGATATGGCCTACCAGTTATTCATCCGCTTTCAAAGTTTGCATGCGTTCTGCTGGAAAAAGTGCATAAACGTGCATCGAAAGCTGTTCTGGGGCTTCGTGATCTCCTGTACCCCATTCGACTCCAGTAGCTAAATCTGTTCTCTCTCTAGCTCCGCCGTCGTCGGGGTGATCTCAGATACACTAGACACATCCTCGGAGGGAAAACTAGAAATGAGTTAAAACAATGCTCCCGACCCAACACTGACTTATCCACATGTGGTCACACAAGGAAACTATTCAAGCCAAGAAGAAACAGAATTCGCATGGACGTCACCCTATCCACTAGAGTGGTGAATGATTGGAACAGCCTACTTTAAGAAATTGTGGACGCGCCATCCGAGGAAAGTATCAAGTGGCTACTAGACACACATTCGCTGAGAATGCTGCAATCTTGTAGCTGTCACTACAATTGCAACGAACCCTCGAGAAACGTCCTAATGCAACGATACGCATCAAACCCAGTATGATACGGCATTGATGGGGCTGACAGGGGATTTCCCTCCTGCTCTCTACAACTCAATGAACACAATGACCCACATCATGTGTTTCACTCCGTACTGCGGCTCAACAGCAGAACAAACCTGGGAGGTCACTACTTGAAATTAGCAGAACAGTATAGCCGTCTAAAGTACCGCAGAACTTTCTTTCTGTTCATGTATATCCCCCGTGGAATGATCTGCCTTAATCGGTCGTCTCTGCAGCGACACTAACATTTGTTAAAAAACGGTTGGATGACGCACTCATTATCTGACACTCTTGCACTTAATACCCTTTCCACCCTATTCCTGGAATATATCTGGGATTTCATTGCTGTAATTTTGGTTGCTGTGGAAAAATGCGGGCTGCAGGATTACAGCGGAACAAACGAGTTCCTTCTTTTCACACTTAAAGTAGTAACAGTTTTATTGTCATTTTTCTATTAACGCCCAAACTACCCGTATAAATGCATTGCTCATTGTTCAAAAGCAGGACATTTTCAAAGATACCGCCGAGCTTCGGTTGCGCTAGGCAACAAACGCTTGGGATCTCATCTCCATAACCGAGACTTCGTTGCACTCAGGGATTATGGATGCGGAGATCACGATTCAGGGTATGTCTTTGTTCCGACACGATCATGTCAGCAGGGGAGGTGATGATATCCTATACTAGCGGAACGACTAACAATGCGAATCACTGGATGATCCGGAGACGCGGGTCACCGATTCGCTATGGTGCCGTTTGAGTCTCAGACAACGACAACTGCTTCGTGGCAGTGGTATATCGCTCCCCATTGTCCACTTCAGAGATTGATTCCCACTTAATATCATCACTATGAAATGGTTACTCCAACTTACAGCCACGTTCTTATTTCCGGCGATTTGACTGTGCGCGGCTTGGAGGGCTCGGCATCCCCTAGCGAAACATACAAGGTCGAACTGCAAGACCTCATCGCAAGTATCCCGCCCTACAATCACATCGCCATACCTAGCAGGTTGGAGGCATCCGTTTTGAATTTGCGTACCACTGTGGCCAGCCACAGGACGCCTGCGCCTACATAGGGACCATGGATGGCTTGCGCTGCACCACCCACAGCTCCAACCACACACCCCATATTCGGTGTAAACCCGGAGGAATAAGACCGGGAAGTACGTGGATAGGAGCTACGTTCCATCCATGGAGCCGGCCCACACTGCTTCACAGGAAAACACAAACACGCTGTATTTGGGGAATCAACCGCACACAAGGCGGTGGCTGGACCGCAGTCCGCTACACACTGAGTGCATGGAACCACTCTTTGAGCCTAGCACGGCCACAAGAACCGTGCACCCCGTCCCTCCAGCAACGACCAACCGTCTCCTGGAGCCAGTATGGACAAGATAGTGGGAATTATACAGGTAGGCACCTTGTCAACATGCACGTATAGCGCAGCCACAGCGGGGATGTCAAACAACAGCCAATCATTTGGCATGACATTATCAAATAAAATTTATCTTTTAAAGCATACGGCTATGTCGACATAACTTGTCGCTTAATTAGAGTATGAAGTAAGTTGGTGAGCAATGAATCTGCAATAAGTACAGTATGTTTACAAGTTACTCAAACGCATTAGTTATCGAAGATAACTACAATTAGCGTAAGCAACGTTGCCAGGTAATAGAAGATTATTCAGGTGAGCAAAACAAACCAAACAAAGTGGAATAAAAGTTACCCAGCTTAGAATGATCTAATTTCACTGTAAGTTGGTTTAGCCCGATTGCGGTGAAGAAGCATCATGAATGCAACATCAGCCTCATCATGGGGCACAGAACCGATAACAAACCATCGGTATTTGACCTCGTACTCACAAATGAGGAACTCATGATCGACAGGCCGTTTATAGACACTCCACTAGGGTTAAGCGATCATGTCACCACACTTTATAACTATGTGTGTTACGCTGAACACACAGAACTAACACGTACTATCACACATTACGACATCTTGAACAACCTAGTTGTGAAGACCGATTGGGAGTTATTGAAAGGTGGCTCAACTGATAGCGACTAGATTCAATTCGTAGGACGCTTCAGCAATCTAATCGCAAGTGCTTCAGAAACGAAGAGGGTTTGCTCTACCAATCCCTAGTGTTTCATTAGAAGTAGGACTCGCAATCGCATGTCAATAAGGAATACAGATTGGCACACTTACAGAACTCGTCCTTATCCCGAAACCTGAAGCGATTACGTGACCAACTATCGCCCAGTGGTTCTCCTCCCTGTGCTCTCAAAGGTGATGGAGGTAATGATCGCTGAGGCTTTGGCAGACCATCTAGAACGCCACAACCTCATAGCACCAGAGCAACACGGTTTACGGCAGCACCGTTCACGCACTACCAACCTACTGATTGCACGCAGTAATTGGACGAAAGCGGCCGATACACGCAGAAGGACAGACGCCATTTACCTCGATTTCTCCGGAGCCTTCGACCGACTGGACCACTGCATTCCGTTTCACTGGCTCAAAAGCTGCGGCGTTGGTGATCCAGTGCTTGGGTGAATCAGGAATTTCCTGCAGCATCAGCAGCTGCAGGTCAGAGTTCGTAGCACAGTGTCCGATACGATTTGTGCCGAATGTGGAGTTCTACAACGATCGGTTCTGGGGCCGCGTCTGTTTCTGCTGTTCATTAACGAGCTTACGCGTTTGATTACTTCAGATTTCTTGCACTCCGCTGACGATATTAGGATGTGGCGGACGATCGCCGACCCAGCAGCTCAAGACGCACTTCAACGATACCTGGACAGAGCGTATGGGTGGTCACTCCACAATCTGCTTCAGTTCAGTTCAGGGAAGTGTAAGGTGATTCACATTCGTCACCAGCCGAGCATTACTTACAAGCTTGTACATGGTGTCCTGCAAGCAGTCACCCAAGAGCGTTACCTTGAGGTATTAGTTCAAACTTATCTGGGCTGCTCAGAACAAGCTGAGAATGCTTCAAAGACCGGGAACAAATACCTTGACATGCTGCGGAGGGCATTTGGGCAGTATGATCCCTCTGTTTGCTCTCAGTTGCATAACACCTACGTGCGGCCTCATGTGGAATATGCGATCCAAGTGTGGCGGCCCAGGCACAAACACGACCTTGTAAGACTTGAGGCTACACAGCGACGAGCCACGAAGCACGTTAAAGGGTTGTACAATCTTCCTTGTACACTCAGACTGAGGACTCTAAAATTATGCAGTGGCCGGTACCGTCGCCTACGTGGCGACCTTATTATGGCCTACCAGATTCTAAGAAACCCCAAACTCATCTGTCGTCACCTACTACAACTGAGCCACAACACGAATTTGAAGGGTCAACCGTTCAATTTGGCCATGCAATACAGTCGGCTAGAATGTCGATGGAACTTCTATTCTCTTCGTGTGTGTCAGCCTTGGAACACCTTCCCAAATTACGTTGTTTCCGCCCCCACATTACCTGTGTTTAAAAAACGTCTTGAAGTTGTCCTAACCCACCTACACTACGAGATATAGCCTGTGTGTCTCGACTGACGATATAATGCGACGAAGGTTGCACAACCAGATTTAACCTACCTTTTTGTGCTTAACCCTTTCTACGTGCCTCTGTGTTAACACTGTAGTGAGTCCACCAAAACGATTTTCATTTTATCCCTTTGTTTTTCTATTCACCATGTTGTGGTTCTATTTTTGGACATCCCACGGGACTTGCAGGGCATCCGCTTTTTTCGTATTATACGATTGTTCCATTGTAGTTTCGTGGAGACGAGTCACAAAGCATGTATGACCAGTGTTAGCGTAAAAACCTCTTATAGAAAATCACGACAGCTCCAATTACAACAGCAAACATATCGAATCGAGATTATTAAGAATAAATACGTTATGGTTGCCTTGGAGATGTCCGAAGGTTGTTTTGTGCATTTCAACACATATTTGCACTACATCTGTTGAAAACACTGGGTGCAATTGTTGGAACATCAGCTCGACAACCACAGAGCACGTACAATTTGAATCCCCCACCCAAGAATAAAATATGACCCACCCAGTTTCGTCCGCAGTGAAAACATATCTGCTCCTCGTTCACCCGAGATTTCTGGTTCGCAACAGGCGATTCCACAGATGGTCGTATTGTTCCGCTTGAAATCTCCACAACAACCACTTTCACAGTCAACTTCGTCTCTCTAACACTTTTAACTGACAGAACACCTCGAAAAACTATATGGGAAATGCTTTAAAAATTTAAACAGAGAGCTATGCTGAGATCTTGTTATACCAATTGATTAGACCACCTGGTTAGACTGTATCTCGCTCAGTCGAAAAATACACTACTCACTGCCCAATGAAAACGAAGAAAAACAACTGTACGCGACTTGAAGCAAAGGTTTTGAGCCTTAAACAAACCAAAGAAGCTAGAGTCCTCGACATAACCACCCTCAAGCGCGACACACTTGCTCCAGCGGTGCTGAAGCGCCTTTATCCCAGTAAAAGAGAACTATTCAGATTGCAACTAAAAAAGCTTCTACAGTTTCAATGACGTCACTATCGTTGAGAAATGTTAGCCAGCTAAAGTTTTTTAAGGTTGGACATAGCTGGAGGTCTGAGTGAGCCAGACCTGGTGAATAGAGTGGGAAAGAAGCTGGAGGCCGCAATCGCGGATTGTTTTCTGGGCACTGAAGAGGTGCGGACTGGAGCATTGTCGTTGTGGAAAAGGACTTCTCTCGTCAGCATCCCTGGCCATTTTTCTCGAATTTTTTCCCTGAGGCGCTTCCGAAGCTCACAGTAATGCATTCCGCTGATGGTAAGGCTTCTTTCAAAGAAATCACTCATCATTGCACTTCGGGAATTCCAAAAAG
>OX104064.1:80828094-80867738 GCA_944474145.2 Dicrocoelium dendriticum | reverse complement strand
AAAGCAGAGCTTTTGGGAGCAATTCCATTGCATTATGGCAGGCTCAAATCCAATTCCTCCTTTGTGCACAAGTATGGTAATATTCCGTTTCCACTGTGACGGAACTATGTTTAGTTCCAAACAAAGCTAACAAAATCCAGCAAGTGTTTCGGTCAGGCGCATGTCTGCTACCAAGAGTGAATGTTGAGATGCTGCAAGGAGCCGATGGTGAGTGGAAACGTTATGATATGGGTAGGCATATGGCCAATGAAATTGGGAGTGGCTATTTATTTTATATTACTCGTAGATAGTAGGATTTTAGTCGTAATTTTTAAGGTAATCCTGCTACTTGCGAGTACTACGAAATAAATACTCTCCCGGTTTCATAAGCTATAGATATAGCGTCTAGCGAGAGGATGTCATCAGCTCGCAGGCTTGACACTGTCAGTGACAGTGGAAGATAAGTGGTGCTATATCCCAGTTAGCTTGCAAATTGTGTAGCCCAGCCAAAGTCCCCCACGGCTCAATGGCTTAACTCTCTGGCTAGTTGGCATCTGCCTCTAGCGGCCATGACTGGAACGGGTCCAGCATGTAGCTACCCGGCTCATCCCGTTTACGGGGTATGTCGCACGAGGACAGATGTAGGAGAATAGGGCTTTATACCCTGTAATATCGTTGGCTTCGAGTTGATCTCATTATGACGCACCGGATAAGGTACCTGGGCCACTTTCCTATGTTGAAGCCGCTGCTGCACGTTCGCGCACTAAGCAGCACACTCGGACACTGGGTACAAAGTCGTGCTACCGGAATTAAAGCACATCGCTCACCCTCTATGCTTCGAGCGCCGTGGTGAAATATTAGAACAAATTGCCGTAGACATTCATAGGGGCGAAATCGATGTCGGAAATTAAGATATTCCTTGATGCCCACTTTGTTGACTACAGGTATAGGGAGCGTATGGCACCTGGATAATATGTAGTGCAGCTGCAATATGCTGCCATTGCGCAGGAAGCAGCGACGTGTTTCCGCGCATGTGACCGATCCACCCTAGATGAATCACCACAGATTTTGATCTTCTCCATCTCCATTCTCAGTATTCAGTATACAGTCACAGTGGGCCACAGATACTGCGAGGGTCGCATGATCCCCTACGCAGGCTCGAACCCGCACCCTCGGATTACAAGGCAAGCTTGTGTTTTTTAAGTGTACGGGCCGAAAAATATTTACACGGATTGCAAACATGGACATAGCAAGCAAGATCGCCTAAACGCAATCTTCATCCTTGCCGGGTCACAGCTTTCTTGTAATGATTTTCAAGAAGATGGAGATCACAATTAAGTATAGTGGCGGTTCATTCATGAAATCTTTCCTTGTATAACGTTGTGGCGCTATTGCTCAAAAGACTACTCTACTCACCAAATTATGGTAGAAGCGGCCTAAGAATCCGAAAACTTCGGTTCGGTCAAGGGTAGAAATCGGAAAAGTGATCCTTCCGAACGTCGGACAAAGTCTGCAGAAGCTTTGCAAAGTTCTGATATTAAAACATCTGAAACAACAAAGGTACCAGTGATGATACAGGAGCTTTAGTTGACTTCTCCTCTATTCGACACGTACGCAGGTCCAAACAAACACTGGGATGTTGTTTGGCCGATTTGGGTTACAGACAAAGTCTACATAACCCATCAAAAGAAGCGAGTAACAGCCGACATCCCATCGGTCGTCATTCTTTTACAACCAACCCTTGAACGCTCTGTAGACTCAATAGAGACCGAGAAATTAACCTGCTTGTATACGAATGCCAGCGTCTCTTCATCAAGCTAGCCGAAGTTAAAAATCACTAAATTTTGAAGCCATGCGATATGATCAGGGTCACAGAGACATGGTTAAACACCGGAATGACTGAAGCTTAAGTTTCGTTATGTGGCATGTCGCTCATCCGGAACGATAGACTCACAAAAGGAGGAGGGGTAAGTATGTATTACCGGAGCGACTTACAGTTCGATGACATCGAAGATTCAGAATCGCAGTTCCTCGATTCCCTTTGGTGCCGTCTTCCTTAACAACGTTGAGAAACTTGCCCTATTGCCTTGGTGTACCGCAGTCCTAACTCTACTCTTAAAACGGATTGCCACCTTGCGACTGCTTTAAGATGAATACTAAAGAGATGATACACTCACATCCTTATCATTGGTGATTTCAACATATGTTAATCACAAAAAACTTGCCATGATCAGTGAAAAATTCAAAGCAGATCTGCAAGAGCTCGTTGTCAGCGTTCCGCTCCACAGTTAGTCACTTGACCCACTCGGTTCAGAAAAGGTAATGGTCCGTCTGTGGGGGATCTGCTTATAAACGAATAACATATGATTGACTTGATGGTTGCAAACGGTCCGATGAGCCGCAGTGATCTTGCAGTCAATAGTTTCAACTTCGTCTGCTATGCGGATTACCGGAATGAAAATTATGGGACAATGCGAACCATTGCAATTTATGATCGATTATCCAAGCTTCTTAGCACCACAACCTGGTCGTTCCTGTCCGAAGAACCCCGGAAGTCGCTTGGATCGAAATTGTCCGCAAATTCAATCAACTGACTACGGATGCCTCGAAGACAAGGGATTGCAATAGGCCTAAAACCGTTTCTTTCGTAAAGAGCAGAACTAGAAAATGGTTGTTAGCACACAACGCAACACGGCAGCCGTATCAAGTAGCCCACACAAGAAATTTGATAAAAATACGTAGCTCATCGTAACCACTGCACTCAACTGCTCAGAGGGGACAAAACCGCTTATCAGCAGAATATGGAGAAAACTTTCAATACTAACCACAAAGTGCTGTGCAATTAGGCCAATGACTATCATAACGTGGGGCAGGGAATTCCTCCGCCCTGAACGACTGATGGTCCAACTAGAACAACTATAGAATCAGCAATCGCAATGCAGAGGCAATATGTCCCCACATTTCAGAGGGTTTAACCATCAAACAATACTCCGGCATTTATTTGCTCGCCTCCAGGATTTACACATATCTCACTTATTGCCGCAGCTGTATTGTAGAAGCTGACACATCTGCACACCCACAGCTCCCCAAGAGGCGACCGCATTCGTGCAGAGGCACTGGAAGCAGCAGCAAGACAATTGGCAAAGCCTTTGGCACAGTTTTTCAGCGCTGCTTATACCAGAATAAGGTTCCAGCGGCGTGGAAGCTTCGAATAATAACCGATTCACGAACGCGGAAGCAGGACTTAGCTCTCAAACTACCTTGCAGTGTCTCTTCTCCATGTATTGTCTAAGGTTATGTAATCCATCGTTGCCGATTCGTTGGTGTGTTATCGAGAGATTTGTAACATTATGGCTTCCGAGAAACAAGGCTTTCATCGACAACGATCGTGCAAAACGCATTTCTTGACCTCAAAGTGTAGTTAGACCGAATCAGCTGATGCTGGAGAAGAGGTTGATATGACCTACTTGGATTTGTCGGAAGCATTCGATCGTTCAGATCATCGGATTCCCCTTTCCAAGCTCTAATAATACGTGATCGGGGACCCTCTTCTAACCTGGGTAGCCAACCTTCTCGTTCAACGACAATTAGTGGTCAGAGTTCGGAGCTATTTATCCAACACCATACTAGTCGAGTGTGGTATACCGCGGGGCTCAGTCCTAGGTCCACGATTGCTTTTGGTATTTAGTTATGATCGCGCACATGGCATCACTTCAAACGTCCTACTGTTTGCTGACTACATCATGGAATGGCGCAGGATTCAAGTGTATGTTGACTAGCATACTCTTTAGATTGACTTAAACGCGGTCGATTGGTGGTTAACCACACAGTTGCAGTCTTTCTACGTGAGTAACTGCAAGGTAATCTCCATGCGATGCCAGCTCGGCTACTTATTAGGCTCGGAACGCATGTACTGGAGCAAGCGTCCGTCGAACGTGATTTGAATGTCTTGGGTCAAGCCGACTTAGGTTGCTCCAGGCAATCCAAAGAGGCCTCGAAGGCAGTAGAACAACACGTCGGACTGTTGCGATGAGCATACAGACAAGTTGACATCACTGTTTTGCAATAGATGCTCGGTGCGTATGTTGGCCCCATGTCGAATACGCCGTTCAAGCATTGTACCCATTGCTGAAGCAAGACCTTATTGCACTGGAGCGACCTCAATGTCGGGCATCTAAATACGTCATTGAAATGCTAAATCTCTCATACGAGCAGAAGCTGAAACGATTGAGGTATTTAGAGTGCAATATCGCAGATTATGAAACGATCTGATAAAAGCCCACTTGATTTCTCAAGACCCAGTAAATGGAGAAAAATGTGCTGTTCTCCCAATGGGTAGCACTGAGCCGTACAGTACACACCACATTGGTGGGTTTCTCCTCAGGAATACCACTCAGAAGAGAGATCTCAGAGGGGCATCATGACTTCTGACCTTAGAATGACGTAGGACACGTTGAACAAGGTGACCACTGGAAGGAGACTGATGGGTGCCTTAAGACGATCATGCGCTCGAAAGACTCCTGAGATTTTTCGAGCTTTGTTCACTTCGTACGCCCATACAGTCTTAGAATATGGCCTACCAGCTATTCCTCCGCTTTCAAAGTTTGCATGCGCTCTGCTGGAAAAAGTGCATAGACGTGCATCGAAAGCTGTTCTGGGGCTTCGTGATCTCCTCTACTCCATACGACTCCAGTAGCTAAATCTGTTCTCTCACTAGCTCCGCCGTCGTCGGGGTGATCTGAGATACACTAGACGCATCCTCCGAGGGAAAGTTGGAAGTGTTAACACAATGCTTCCGACCCAACACTGACTTTTCCACATGTGATCACACATGGAAACTATCTAAGCCAAGCAGAAACAGCATTCGCATGGACGTCACTCTGTCCACTAGGGTGGTGTATGATTGGAACAGCCTACCGGAGAAAATTGTAGACGCGCCACCCGAGGGAAGTTACAAGTGGCTACTAGACACACATTCGCTGAGAATGCTGGAACCTTGTGGCTGTCACTGCAGTTGCAACGAACCCTCGAGAAACGTCGCAATTCAGCGGCATGCATCAAACCCAGTATGATACGGCATTGATGGGGCTGACAAGGGATTTTCCTCCTGCTCTCTATAACTCGATGAACTCAGTGACCTACATCATGTGTGTCACTCCGTACTGCAGCTCAACAGCAAAAGAAACCTGAGAGGTCACTACTTGAAATTAGCAGAACACTATAGCCGTCTAAAGTACCGCAGAAATTTCTTTCTATCCATGTATATTACCCGTGGAATGATCTGCCTTAATCGGTCGTCTCTGCAGCGACACTAACATTAGTTAAAAAACAATTGGATGACGCACTCATCATCTGACACTTTTTTACTTAACACCCTTTCCATCCTATTCCTGGAATATATCTAGGATTTCATTGCTGTTACTTTTGGGGGCTGTGGAAAAATGCGGGTTTCAGGATTACAGCGGAACAAACGAGTTCCCTCTTTTCGTGTTTAAAGTAGTAACAGTTTTATTATTATTTTTCTATAAACCCCAAACTACCCGTATAAATGCATTGCTCATTGTTCAAAAGCAAGACATTTTCAAAGGCACCGCCGAGCTTCGGTTGCGCTAGGCAACAAACGCTTGGGATCTCATCTCCATAACCGAGACATAGTTGTACTCAGGGATTACGGACGCGGAGATCACAATTCAGGGTGTCCTTGTTCCGATACAATCGTGTCAGCAGGGAAGGTGGTGCTATCCTATACTATCGTAACAACATACAATGCGAATCACTGGATAATCCGGAGACGCGGGTCACCGATTCGCCATGGTGCCGTTTGCTTCTTAGACAACGACAACTGCTTCTCGGCAGTCGTATATCGGTCCGTATCATCCAAGCCAGAGATGGATTCCCACCTACTATCATCACTGACGAAATGGTTACTCTCAACTTACAGCCACGTTCTTATTTCCGGCGATTTGAATGTGCGAGGCTTGGAAGGCTCTGCATCCCCTAGCGAAACATACAAGGCCGAACTGCAAGACCTTATCGCAAGTATACCGCTCTACAATCACATCATCATACCTAGCAGGTTGGAGGCATCCGTTTTGAATTTGCGTGTCACTGTGGCCAGCCACAGGACGCCTGCTCCTACAGAGGGACTATGAGTGGCTTGCGCTGCACCACCCACAGCTCTAACCACACACCCCATATTCAGTGTAAACCCGAAGGAATAAGACCGGGAAGCATGTGAATAGGAGCCACGTTCCATCCATGGAGCCGGCCCACACTGCTTCACAGGAAAACGCAAGCACGCTGTATTTTGGGAAACCAGCGCACACAAGGCGGTGGCTGGACCGTGGTCCGCTCCACACTGAGTGTATGGAAGCACTCTTCGAGCCTATCACGGTGACAAAGACCGTGCACCCCGTCCTCTCCAGCGATGACCAACTGTCTCCTGGAGCCACTATGGACAAGATAGTAGGTAGTATACAGGTAGGCACCTTGTCAACATGCACATCTAGCGCAGCCACACCGGGGATGTCAAACTACAGCCAATCACTTGGAAAGACATTATCAAATAACTCGTGGCTTAATTAGAATATGAAATAAATTGGTGAGCAATGAATCTGCGATAAGTACAAAATGTTTACAAGTTATTCAAAATATGCTACAAATGCATTAAAGTTATCGAAGATAACTACAATTAGCCTAAGCAGCGTTGCCAGGTAATAGAAGATTATTCAGGTGAGCAAAACAAACCAAACAAAGTGGAATGAAATTCATCCAGCTTAAAATGATCTAATTTCACTGTAAGTTGCTTTAGCCCGATTGCGGTGAAGAAGCATAATGAATGCAACATCAACCTCAGCATGGGGCACAGAACTGATAACAAACCATCGGTATTTGACCTCGTACTTACAAATGAGGAACTCATGATTGACAGGCCGTTTATAGACACCTCACTGGGGTTAAGCGATCATGTCACCACACTTTATAACTATGGGTGTTACGTTGAACACACAGAACTAACACGTACTAGCACACATTACGACACCTTGAACAAACTAGTTGAGAAGACCGATTGGGAGTTATTGCAAGGTGGCTCAACTGATAGCGACTGGATTCAATTCGTAGGACGCTTCAGCAACCTAATTGCAAGTGATTCAGAAACGAAGAGGGTTTGCTCCACCAATCCCTCGTGTTTCATTAGAAGTAGAACTCGCAATCGCATGTCAATAAGGAAAACAGATTGGCACACTTACAGAACTCGTTCTTATCCCGAAACCTGAAGCGATTACATGACCAACTATCGCCCAGTGGTTCTCCTCCCTGTGCTCTCAAAGTTGATGGAGGTAATAATCGCTGAGGCTTTGGTAGACCATCTAGAACGCCACAACCTCATAGCACCAGAGCAACACGGTTTGCGCCAGCACCGTTCACGCACTACCAACCTACTGATTGCACGCAGTAATTGGACGGAAGCGGCCGATACAGGCAGAAGGACAGACGCCGTTTACCTCGACTTCTCCGAAGTCTTCGACCGACTGGACCACTGCATTCCGTGTCACTGGCTCGAGAGCTGCGGCGTTGGTGATCCAGTCCCTGGGTGGATCAGGAATTTCCTGCAGGATCGGTAACTGCAGGTCAGAGTTCGAAGTGCGCTGTCCGATCTGATTTATGTCGCATGTGGAGTTCCACAAGGATCAGTTGTGGGGCCGCGTCTGTTTCTCGTGTTCATTAAGGAGCTTACGCGTTTGATTACTACACATTTCTTGCAGTTCGCTGGCTGTTATGATCTGGTGGACGATCACCGATCCAGCAGAGCACAATGCAATTCAGCGAGCCCTGGACAGAGTGTATGGGTGGTCTCTCCACAAGCTGCACTAGTTCAATTCGGGGAAGTGTAAGGTGGTTCACATTCTCCACCAGTCGAACATTACATACAAGCTTGAAGATAATGTCCTGCAAGCAATCACCCAGGAGCGCGACATTAGGGTACTAGTTCAGGCTGATCTGGGCTGCCCAGTACAATCTGAGAAGGCGCCAAAGACCGGGAACCAACACGTTGACATACTGCGGTGGGCATTTGGGCTGTTTGATCCCTCTGTCTATTCTCAGTTGCTCAACACCTACATGCGGCCTCATGTGAAATACACGATCCAAGTGTGGCAGCCCTGACAAAAACAAAACCTTGCAACGCTCCAGACTCCACAGCGACGAACAACTAAGCACGTCAAAGGTTTGTTCAACCTTCCTTACCAACTTTGAGGACCCGAAAATTATACAGTGGCCTGGATAGGCGCCTACGTTGCGACCTAATTATGGCCTACCAGGTTCCAAGGAACGACAACCAAGTCTGCTGTCACCTACTACAACTGGACCGTAAAACGAATTTGACGAGCCACCAGTTTAAGTGGGCCACGCAATACAGTCTACCAGAATGTCGCCGGAACTTTCACTCTCTTCGTGTGTGTCATCCTTGGAACGCCTTCTCAAATTAGGTTGTTTCCGCCCCCACATTGTCTGTGTTTAAAAACGCCTTGATGCTGCCTTACGTTTAAAAAACGATTGGACGTCGCACTGAGCCCCCTGCGCTTTGTTTTATGAACGAAAACGCTTGTATATATTTAGACTGACCAGCCTCTTTGGATTTATACCCCAAATTCACGGTCGTAAATCTGTGCGAACCGGTGAGTACTCCATTTTTATTTGCTACCATCACCAACGATAACAATTTCTTAGCCAGTTTTGCGGCGTACCACTTTATCCCCCTAAAACTGTTATACTTCTACCTTTTATCTCACTGACGCTCCTTACTTCAACCACTTATGCGGTTTGCCAATCTGTTAGTATTTCTATTGCCAACCTGCGGGACTCGTTAAGTGTATGCTTTTTTACCCGTCATTTACCATTGTTCCATTCTTCCATTGTAATCCACCTACACTACGAGATTTAGTCTGCCTGTCTCGGCAGACGATCTCATGCGACGAAGGTTACACAACCAGATTTAACCTACATTATTGTGCTTAACCCTTTCTACGTGCCTCTGTGTTAACAGTGTGGTGAGTCCACCAAAACGATTTTCATTTTATCCCCTAGTTTTTCTACTCACCATGTTGCGGTTCTATTTTTGGACATCCCGCGGAACTTGCAGGGCATCCGCTTTTTCCGTATTATACGATTGTTCCATTGTAGTTTCGTGGAGACGAGTCACAAAGCATTTATGACCCGTGCTAGCGGGGAAACCTTTTCTAGGAAATCACGACAGTGCCCATTACAACAGCAAACATATCGAATCGAGATTATTAAGCATAAATACGTTATGGTTGCCTTGGAGATTTCCGAATGTGGTTTTGTGCATTTCAACATTTATTTGCACTACATCTGTTGAAACCATTGGGTTCAATTATCGGAACATCAGCTCGACAACCACAGACCACGTACAATTTGAATCCCCCACCGAAGAATAAAGTATGACCCACACAGCTTTGTTCGCAGTGAAAACATATCTACTCCTCGTTCACGCGAGATTTCTGGTTCGCAACAGGCGATTCCACAGATGGTCGTATTGTTTCGCTTGAAATCTCCACAACAACCACTTTCACAGTCAACTTCGTCTCTCTAACACTTTTAACTGACAGAACACCTCGAAAAACTATATGGGAAATGCTTTAAAAAATTTGAACAGAGAGCTATGCTGAGATCTTGTTATACTAATTGATTAGACCACCTGGTTAGACTGTATCTCGCGCAGTCGAGAAATACACTATTCGTTGCCCAATGAAAACGAAGACAAACAACTGTACACGGCTTGAAGCAAAGGTTTTGAGCCCTAAAGAAACCAAACGAGCTAGAGTCCTCGACATAACCACCCTCAAGCGCAACACACTTGCTACAGCGGTGCTGAAGCGCCTTTATCCCAGTAAAAGAGAACTATTCAGATTGCAACTAAAAATGCTTCTATGGCTTCAATGACGTCACTATCGTTGGGGAAATGTTAGCCAGCTAAAGCTTTTTGCACGTTTGGAAATAGCTGGAATTCTGAATGAGCCAGATCTGGTGAATAGAGTGGGCAAGAAGCTGGAAGCCGCAATCTTGGATTGTTTTCTGGGCACTGAAGTGGTGCGGACTGGAGCATTGTGGTTGTGGAAAGGGACTTCTCTCGTCAGCATCCCTGGCCATTTTTCTCGAATTTTTTCCCTGAGGCGCTTACGAAGCTCACAGTAATGCATTCCGCTGATGGCATGGCTTCTTTTAACGAAATCAATCATCATTACACTTCGGGAATCCCAAAAAAGGGATGCCGTCACTTTGTCAGCTGACGGTGTAATCTTGGCATTCTTTGGTGTAGAAGATGATGCACTCTCCCCTTGCAATGATTGTTCTTTTCTTTTTGTTTCAAGTGGTGAACCCAGCACTCCTCCATAGTGACGAATCGTGCAAGAAAATCATCGGCATCTACCTCAAATGGTGCCAACTTTTTCTTTGACATCACATGTCAAATGTGCTTCTGCTCAGGTGGCAGAAGACGTGGCACCCAGGGAGCATAAACTTTTGAGTAGCCTACCTTCTTTGGCAGAATATTATCTGCTCGGTCCTCTCTCTGCTACCTAACGAGTTGATAATCGGAGAGCTTGCATTATCATATCCATTACTAGGTCACGAATTCCTTTAGTGGTGGTGGTTGATGGTCTCCCTGACCTGGGTTCAACCTCAATACTCTCCTAGCTGCGCTTAATCTCTTGCACTCAAAGTTTAACTTTAGCATAGGAAGGGGAATTGTTATGCAATGTATTAAGCATATCATGTTGGATTTCAGACAGTGACCCCCTTTTGAGAAAGAAATATTTGATCACTGCACGATAATACAATTTCTTCATTTTCCCCAAACTGCGGACCCTGTTCACTTCAAGAATCTGCTCATTGAAAGTAAAAGTGATAGAAACATGAATTTGCATAATAAGCCTAAGGAAAAGTGGTAGATTATAAAAACGTTAGTTCGTTTTGCTTATGAGTAGAAGGATTTTAGTGAGTATTTTGGTTCGTCGCAATCAGCCGACAATTCAGATATGTCGACCAGCTGTCCGGAAAAGCACCAGACGGCCGTTTCGCCCTATTGGGGCTCGTCAGTGGTGCGCATCCTTCGGTCCTCTACGGAGGATCGAACCCATGACTGCTAGTGGCTTGTGCCAACTAGCCCGTCGCTTATGCAACTGCGCCATGGAGGACGGTAGCCGACCGGCACCAATTGTTAGCTAACTGCGATATAACCCGACCCATCCTCCACTGCCATGCAGGCACCTGCCATGCAGATGACAGCGGTTAGCCTTCCGGTGTCAGGACTTCCCGGTTACGGCAGCAATGAATCGACATAGCATTTTTATGGAATCCGTATGGACGAATTCGTATTACTTATGAGTAGAAGGCTTTTAGTGAGTATTTTTGTTAGTTAGTTAGTTTTCTTAGCTATTTGATTTTTGTGCTAGGTTCAAGACTTTTCATTTGACTTATGTATGTGCCGGCATCAACATAGCACTTCTGTTGTGAGTATAAACAATAACATTAGCACAATGTATTTATCACGGATAAAAAGTGAACGGTTACCGGTTTCCCTTGGAGAAAATAGAAACCAAAAGTGAAGGCATCAAGAAAAAATAAAGCGTGGCGATTAAGTTACCACAACTTAAACAATGAACACTGATTTTATGCAGGTCGAGATGCATTACTTCACAAGCACCGATAGGTAGTCTGATGGGCTATCGAAAAATATTAGTGAAACGAATGCAGTTAATAATTAGACTGTCAAAAAATAGACCAATTGTAAATAATTCCGTGGCCCTGCAGCTCGAGTGTTCCCATAGCTTCACTAGACGAAAAGACAAATCTAAGGTAGTTCCCGGGAGTAGGATGGAGAGAAGTGCCAAGTAACAAAATCTAAGTGGCGAAGTGAGTCACTAAATCGGCTTTCAACTACGTCTAGCGTGTGTGCAGAACTAACCGATTCGGAGAGCTAGTTCCATGGTGACGGCTGGGTGAGAAAGCTGATTGCCAATGCGCGCGTGTTTGCTACAAATCGTGCTTATGAAAGACCCTGCGAGTATGTTGCCAGAGCCCAGCCGAAAGCTGTTGAAATCGCGCATCAGGCAGCAGGCGTGTTGCCAAGGCCCAGCCGAAAGCTGATGAAAGCACGCGTCAGACATCACGTGCGTTGTCATGCACCGGGTAGGCGGACGATGATTGGAGTGCCCGAGCAAGACGGCGAAATGGCCAGACGGAGCGGACAAGCAAGTGTGGAACGTGGGCTTACAGCCAAATCCGCTAGGCGATGTTTGTAGGATTGGTGAGACCGACATATAAATATGAGCGTTCTCTGTCCTAATACAACTCTGATCTGCTGAGTCTTCTTCTGTCTTACTTCCTGTCGGGTTTGTCAACGCGTCAAACAGATCAGGTGAAAGGGCGCAGATTTACCAGCTGGCGTGCATCAATCGGTCGATTGCGGGCGCAGCGTTATAACTGGTGACGCCAGTACAACCGAACCCATAAATGGCAATCAGTTTTGAACAATTGCAGATGCTTTTGCAGCAACAACAGGCGCAGTTTGAGGCATCCCAGACCAAGCTGATCGAGATGCTAACTCAGAAGCTGACAGTGCAGTCAAGCTCAAGGTTGAGGACAAGTGAAAATGCTCCGTCACCATAAAACCTGACTCGGTAGATCAGTGAGTTCCATTATGATACTGATGCCGGTATAACATTTGTTTCTTGGTTCCACAAGTATGAAGACATGTTCCGGGTTGATTTCGCCAACCTTCCAGCGGAAAAGAAGATTCGACTAATGTTGCGGAAGCTGGGTGCTGCCGAACACAGGAAGTTCACCAATTCTATCTTACCTAAAAGAGTACCGATTCGTCCTTCGACGCAATGGTTGCAGTTCTATCGCAGATTTTCGGACAGCAGACATCTTTGTTCAACATCCGGTACAAGTGGCTGACAATAACAAAACAAAAAGACGAAGACTGGGCCGACTATTCCAGACTTGTGAATCAAGAGTGCGAACGGTCACAACTACACAAGATGGCAAGTGATCAGTTTAAATGTCTCATATACGTTTGTGGCCTACAAACATCCAAAGACGCCGAGATTCGAACACGAATACTGAACAAACTTAAGCAGAATCCGATGTCACCTTGCAGCAACTGACCGGTGAGTGTTAACGCATGATGAATCTGAAGCACGATACCGCAATGATTCAGCAGTTGTCCAATCAGAACGATCAAGATTTTGTCTGTGCAGTCAGCCGTACTCCCCAAACAGAAGCTCCCTACGTGAGTGCACCGCATTCTAAACCTCCCTCTGCATGTTGGTTTTGTAGAGAGTGGTAGTTTGCCCGCGAGTGCCCATTCAAAACTCACACTTGCAACTCCTGCGGCCTAAAAGGGCATAAGGAGTCATGTCGCCTGGCGACTCGTCAAATTTTGACCACTAAGATGCGTAACAATGCCAGATCGTTCTGGCGTCCCCATTTGACCAGATCTATCACCGCAACTTTAAAGGTTGACGGGGCAAGCAAACGCAAATACACAATTGTGAAAATCAACGGCTTCCAAATGAAGTTACAAATCGACACGGCTTCAGATATCACCCTGATATCTCGAGACACTTGGTACATGTTGGGGCGACCGACACGCATACAAACGGACCATACGGCACGGAATGCTTCAGGAGGTACGTTGAAATTGCTTGGTGAACTGAATTGTCAGGTAAACTTCCGCGATAAACAAATCCAGTCGACATGTTTCGTGACAGACCATCCGGGGTTAGATTTATTGGGGCTCGACTAGATGGATGAACTGAAACTACTTGATCAATCAGTGAACAGTATATGTCAGCCACCGCAAGTCAATCTGCTCTCGCAGCCGTCACCTTCAAGCCCAATGTTTCAAAGTCAAATTACCGAGCTAAAACGATGTCACGATGCATTGTTCCAACCTGGTCTCGGATGCTGCAACATAGCTAATGCCGCATTAAATCTTAAACCAGACGCCAAGCCAGTCCTTAGATCAAGACGCCCGGTGCCCTACGCAACCCAGTCCTTAGTGGAAGCCGAGTTAAACCGACTACAATCTGAAGGGATCATCAAACGAGTTCACTATTCCGAATGGGCAGCACCTATCGTGGTGGTAAAGAGAGGAAACAGTAAAGTCCGTATTTATGCTGATTTTTCGGCAGGTATGAATTCTGTGTTGGAAGATCATCAGTATCCCCTGCCGGTACCAGAAGACTTGTACAGCAAACTCACTGGGGGAAATTTTTCGCAAAACTTGACCTAGCTGATGCGTACCTGCAAATCCCAGTTGCCCATCAGTGCAGAACCTTGCTGACAGTAAATACCCAACTCTGACTTTCAGTACAACCGGCTGCCGTTCGGAGTGAAAACCGCACCGGCCATTTTTCAACAAATAATGGATACCCTGTGGAGCGGTATCCCAAATACAGCAGTATACCTGGACGATGCGTTGATTATGGGCTCAGATCCGCAAGACTTGATACAGACACTGGAGAGAGTGCTTTCGCGTCTCGAGGAAGTTGGATTCCGATTACGGGCTGAAAAATGTGAGTTCCTATTAGAAAGTGTCCAATTTCTTGGGTTCATCCTCGACAAACATGGCCAGCGCCCGGATCCCGCCAATATTGAAGCCATCAAAAGATGAAGCCCCCAGAAGACAACGCAGAGTTCACTCGTTTCTTGGACTAGTTAGCCATTACAGCGCTTTCTTACCAAGCATTCACCGAATCAGAGGTCCGCTGATTCAGCTACTGACAAAAGACAATGGTTGGAAATGGACGAAGGAGTGCCAGCAGTCTTTTGACGCAGTCAAAGCAGCTCTCACTTCTACTCTTGAATCACTTCAATTCGAAGTTCAAAATTGTCGTTGCTACGGACGCTTCCAATTATGGTGTCGGTGCTGTTATCTCCCACGTTTTACCGCATGGAGGAGAGAAAGCTATCGCGCATGTGGCCCGGTCACTAACGGCAGCTGAAAAGTAGTATAGCCAGATAGAGAACGAAGCGCTTGCGATCTTTTTCGCAATGAAACGGTTCCATAAGATGATGTATGGCAGACATTTCACGCTCCTGACTGACCACAAGCCACTTCTGTCGATATTCGGGTCAAAGAAAGAAATTCCAGTTATTACGGCAAACCGATTGCAATGATGGGCGACCATACTACTGACCTACGACTTCAGTATGCAGTATAACCCTACGCAATTAATCGGTCAACGGATGCCCTGTCTCGTCTCATCAGTTCACACCCAATAGAGAATGATGCTGGTGTGATTACAGCTATCAGTTTCGAATCAGAAGTCCAACGAATCCTGGATGATAATGTGGGACTACCAGTAACAGCTGACACCATTCGTATAGAGACATCACGGGACAAAATTTTGGAGAAAGTGATGCAGTGTGTACGAACATGTTGGCCAACTGGAGGCATACCCATGTAGTTGCGGCCGTTATACAACCGACGTGGATTCCTGTCAGTCGTGGACAATTGTCTGATGTTTGGAGATCGAGTGGTGATGCCAAGGAAATTGCAGAGGTAAATATTGTAGCAGTTCCACAGGGGGAATCCTGGTACTAGCCGCACGAAAGCCTTGTCACGCAGTTTTGTTTACTGGTCAGAAATGGATTCGAAATTGAAAAATTCTGCCAACAGTGTGAATCTTGTCAACTTGCAGCGAAGGCCCCACCCAAGTGTCAGTGACAACCTTGGCCTAAAGCAGAGAAACCGTGGCAAGGAATACACTTCGACTATACAGGACCAATCAATGGCCAATCCTATTTCGTTTTGGTCGACTCATTCACCAAGTGGCCTGATGTGATTCCGGTAAACAATCCGACGGCCCAGCATACTGTCAACGAGCTGGAGAAGCTGTTCCGATATTTCGGCCTGCTAGAGATGTTAGTGCCAGACAATGGAACACAGTTCACCTCAAATTCTTTCCGCGAGTATTGCAAGGAAAAGGGAATTCAGCAGATGTTCGCACCAACATATTAACCGCAATCAAACGGACAGGCGGAAAGGTTCGTGAATACCTTCAAACGTGCACTCTGTAAAGCAGGACAAAGAAGGGCTTCACAGGATGCAATTCAATCTTTCCTATGCATGTATCGGAACGCTTCGAATCTAAACTCCCCCGATGGGAAATCCCCCACAGAAGTACCATTTGGAAGAAAAATCCGGACGTTGTTCGATAATCTTTTACCAAGGAGAATCGAAAAACACGGCAGTAGTCACCTGGAGGAAGAACTTAAAGTCAGGCTCCGTAACTTCAATGTTGGTGACACAGTTTACGCCCGCGATTTTCGAAGGCCGAAGGTGTGGTCGAGTGTAACTGTTATCGGCAGGAAAAGCAGTTATCTACGAGGTGATGGTTGGACGTCAGAGATGGATTAGGCACCTCAAGCAGTTGAGACCGAATCATGGCAAAACCCAAGGTCCCCCAAAACTACCAGCTTTACATTGGGACATCCTACTGAATACGTTCGGGCTGGAAGCTAAGGGCAAGCAACGCGGTGAGACAAAACAAATGCCGCAGAAATCAGATTCACAATGCAGGCCGGCTCGGAAGCGGGGAAGACCACAGCGGCTGCAAATCGATCCCCGGGCGAAAAGCTACAAACACAATCAGGTTCAAAGGGTGTGCAAACTGACTCAATTCGGAAAGGGAAGTGACAGCTGAACGAGAAAGCTTATTGCCAATGCGCGCTGTTTGCCACAAATTGTGCTTGGGAAAGATCCTGCGAGCGTGTTGCCAGGGCCCAGCCGAAAGCTGATGAAATCACGCGTCAGACATCATGTGCGTTGCCATGCACCGAGTAGGCGGACGAAGATTGGAGTGCCCGAGCAAGACGGCGAAATAGCCAGACGGTGTGGACAATCAAGTATGAAGCGTGAATTTACAGCCAACTCCGCTAGGCGATGTTTGTAGGATTGGTGAGACCGACATATAAATATGAGCGTTCTCTGTCCTAATACAACTCTGATCTGCTGAGTCTTCTTCTGTCTTACTTCCTGTCGGGTTTGCCAACGGGTCAAACAGAGCAGGTGAAAGGGCGCAGATTTACCAGCTGGCGTGCATCAATCGGTCGATTGTGGACACAGCGTTATAACACATGTTTGACACATTCGATTGGATAAGATTCTACGGCACTCCAGAAGGCTGTACTGTTTTGCTTATTTCAAGGAACGGCCTCTGAGTTTGGCGTTACAGTTGGGTTGCAGTAAAGAGCGGTACCCATGATTTGGATGTTGTAAAGTCAAGCATGTCATACTCAAGTTGTCTAGTAATCGACGATACCGCCCACTGTTTACACCTATACTTTCCTGCACCTGCTCATATGGAAGGTGGCGCATTCCACTGGTGTATTTGAAAGCCCGACGTTGTGGTTGGTCCAGTGCATTAAGGTCGTCCTTTGGCCATGGACACAAGGTTGGAATGTCGTATTCGACATAGGGGTGAACATACATATTCAGCATCTCTCTGAAAATAGGGGTGTCCAGTTGGCCGAACGCTCGTCGTAGCAAGCCGACTTGCTGGTTACCAGTTATCGATGTCTTTCCAGCTTGCTTGGAACGACCCAAGTTATCCAAAACACGCACGCCAAGGTCGCGTTCGACGGATGATAGCTGATGCACTTGCGTTCCTAGCTTGCATGAATAGGTACCCTGGGATCGTATGGAGATTACCTTGCATTTGTCCACCTTGAATATCGCCGGAAGAAAATTCTAGCACTTTATATACATAGGTCGCGCTGAAATAAATTCTGATCGGCATCCGCCTGAATCCTGCGCCATATCTTGCTATCGTCAGCAAAAAGTAAGACATTTGGCAAGATCGTCTTCGCAAGGTCATTGATGAATATCAAAAATAGCCATGGAGCTAGAACTGAGCCTCGCGGTACACCACACTCGACTAGTATGGTGTTGGATAAATAGCTCCGAACTCTGACCACTAATTGTCGTTGAACGAGAAGGTTGGCTACCCAGGTTAGAAGAGGGTCCCCGATCACGTATTATTAGAGCTTAGAAAGGAGAATCCGATAACCTAAACGATCGAATGCTTCCGACAAATCCAAGTAGGTCATATCAATCTCCTCTCCAGCATCAGCTGACTCGGTCTAACTACACTTTGCGGTTAATAAATGCGTTTTTCACGATCGCGGTCGATGAAAGCCGTGTTTCTCGGAAGCCATAATGTTGCAAGTTGCTCGATAACACACCAACGCATCGGCAACGATGGATTCCATAACCTTAGACAATACATGGAGAAGAGACACTGCAAAATAGTCTGAGAGCTAAGTCCTGCTTCCGCGTTCGTGAATCGGTTATTATTCGCAGCTGCCACTCCGCTGGAACCTTATTCTGGTATAAGCAGCGCTGAAAAACTGTGCCAAAGGCTTTGCCAATTGTCTTGCTGCTGCTCCCAGTGCCTCTGCACGAATGCTGTCGCCTCTTGGGAAGCTGTGGATGTGCAGATGTGTCAGCTTCTGCAATACAGCTGCGGCAGTAAGTGAGATATGTGTAAATCCTGGAGGCGAGCAAACAAATGCCGGAGTATTGCTTGATGGTTAAACCCTCTGAAATGTGGGAACATATTGCCTCCGCATTGCGATTGCTGATTCTGTAGTTGTTCTAGTTGGACCACCAGTCGTTCAGAGCGGAGGAATTCCCTGCCCCACGTTATGATAGTCATTGACCTAATTGTACAGCACTTTGTGGTTAGTATTGAAAGTTTTCTCCATATTCTGCTGATAAGTGGTTTTGTCCCGTCTGAGCAGTTGAGTGCAGTGGTTACGATGAGCTACGTAGTTTTAGTAAATTGCTTGTGTGGGCTACTCTATACGGCCGCCATGTTGCATTGCGTGCTAACAACCATGTTCTAGTTCTGCTCTTTACGAAGAAACAGTTTTAGCCTATTGCAATCCCTTGTCTCCGAGGCATCCGTAGCCAGTTGATTGAATTTTCTGACGATTTCGTGTCAATCGACTTCCAGGTGGCATTCAGCGATGAAGGACCACGTTGTTGCACTGGCGAGTTGGGCTAAGCGGTCGTAGCGCGTAATGGTGCATACAATATTAGGGTTCTGGTGACGATAATCCGCGTAGCATTGAAGTCGAAACTGATGACTGCATGATCGCTTTGGCCTAATCGATAGTCAAGGAGCAGTTTATCAAGCATATTGTAGCGAAAACGATCGGTAGGGACGCACAGTCTATATTGCAAACGTATCTCGGTTTCACAGGTTAACACGCACTCGCACATGTATAGAGGACATTTCCCGATCACGACACACAACACAGTGACCGTTCACTCGGTGTCACTTTCATGCTCCGAGTTCAGCTGATCAGTAATATCACTGTTCGCCGATTTGGCCTCGTATCTTTGCTTCCGCTCTTCCTCTTCTGACAGGGCTAGATTGATTTACATACCCTTTAATTGCCTTATCGGGGCTGCGTCGCTCTCCTCGTGTTTGTTTCTGAGGGCGCTTCCATAGGCGTAGCTCTACGGAAATTCGGGCTGTCCAACACCACGTCCCCCGCTTTTCCCTATCTGGGCCTGGCATCATTTGTCGTTGCTTGTCCATTCCCGGTCTGTTCCGTAGGTCTCTACCTGATTTGTCGACTTTCGACCCCTGTGTCCTCGTTAGTTTTTGCGGCTTGTTCGTTTCGCCGGTGATTCGTGCATTCTGTGCCACTACAATATGTTCCTCGTTGGTGAACACAAGATCCAGCAAAAGATGGTCTATTACCTCCATCGCAATGAGGCTGGACCTTACCGTGGTGCGATGGTTTGTGTGCCTCAGCGATCCATTGAGCTATGCTGGGTGGTGCTTTTGCACCTTCAGAGTCACTCATACCAGATTGGTCAATGGTTAGAGGCCAGACAAACTTAGTCTCCTGGTCCTCCAGGTTGGGAGTTGGAATGAATGTAGCACCTTATTCCTTAAAACGGACTCCTTGTAGCCCCGCTGCCTTGCGGTCAGGTTTTTGAACCAAAGGCTTTGGTTGAGAACCCTAACCGTTCTCCTGTCTAGGCCTGGGCAACCTGACAGTATCCTGCCCACGTAATACTATGAATTTTACTTCAAACAATTTCTTGATGTTCTGGCCACCGCAGAGGATAATCAACGGTGCCCTATCTGCTGCATCGAGCAGGGTGGAAAGGGGTTTGGATGCTACTGCTCAAGCCTTCCCGTCTTATGATTCCCCCTCTTACGCTTTTTCACTCTTACCGTCCCATTCCAACTTCACTTATATCCCCCCAGTTTTCAACCCCCCGATGCTTGGCCCTCCCCCAACATGCTTTGCTAGGCATTTACCATCTAATTTCAACTCACACGTGAACGCGGTGCGTCACTCCTGTCCTGTCTACAAGCCCAAGTCCAACCAAGCGGTCCAACCCAGTTCATCGGCTTCCATTTGGATGCCTCGATCCTCTTTCAGATTGGCATGCCTCAATGTACGCACACTGCTACAAATCGGTCAACAGGCAGCACTTGCCCGAACAATGGAGACCCTCTCGTTCGATATCTGCTGCTTATCGCAGACTCGCCTGCAAGACTCGAGCACTGTGCTCACTCTGCGATCTCCTTCAGGTGACGCAAGCAGTATTTTCTCTTTGCGCCTATCCGGTGACGATGCAGCTTCGAGCACCGGCCAAGCTGGTGTTGGCATTGCCCTGAGTCCCCGGGCTGAAGCTGCTCTGGTTGATTGGATTCCAATCAGTAGCCGGATGTGTGCGGACCGATTGGCTGGCTCGTTTAAAGCTTCGAAGTCGCGCGGGACTAATAGATGTCTATTCATCATCGCTGCCTATGCGCCCACAAACTGTAGCGATGATTCGGTAAAGAACGACTTCTACCGCCAACTGACCCAACTCCTTCGCCACAGAAGAAGCACGGATGCCCGCTGTCACCTTTCCGATTCAACTTCGCTATTGACGAAGTCATGGAGATTGCATTTACAGGACATGACTTGGAATGTGTGGAGCTACTCCCAGGAGAACGACTTCTTGACTTAGAGTATGCAGACGACATTACCCTCATCTGTGACAGCTCCCAGACGTGCCAAGCCGCGCTGGACAGATTAGCACTGGCTGTCAGTCGTTTCGGGCTTTGCTTTGCACCACCGAAATGCAAAGCGTTCCTCCAAGATTGGCAGGGATCACCCCCTGTGCTGACCCTTGGTGGGGATCAGCTAGAAGTCGTTCAGAAATTCAACTACCTGAGAAGTTGTATCAGTGCCCTTGGGATCGAAGACGAGATCACGAACCGTATAGCGAAAGCTCGAAGTGCTTTTGCTAACCTTCGCCACCTATGGCAACGGCGCGACATTACTCTCGCCCTGAAGGGTAGAGTGTACAATGCAGCGGTACGTTCGACCTTACTGTACGGTTGCGAAACCTGGCCCCTAAGATCGGCGGAAATGAAGAGGCTACTTACGTTCGATCATCGGTGCCTTCGCAGTTTGGCTCACATCTGGTGGGAACACCGCGTGAGTAACGAGCGTGTCCGACGCCTTGTTTACGGCCCAGGAAAAGGGAATGAACCGCTCAGCACCGTTATTTCATGCACCAGGCTCCGATGGCTGGGCCACGTGTTGCGCATGCCAGCCCACCGACTCCCTCGACGTGCGTTGTTTGCTCACCGGGGATGTGGGTGGAAGAAAAGGAGAGGTGGCCAAGCGATGACTTGGTCCAGAGGAATGAAATCCCTCACTTCGGAGCTAGCCTCGGTTGGAGCTTCACGGCTCACTGGTTGGGGTCCAAAAGACGGTGAACACGTTTGGCTGGATACACTTGCTGACATGGCAAGGAGCCGACCTCAGTGGCGTTCATGCTGTGAGTTTCTTTGTCCCTTCCCATCCCTTTAGCCTCCCCATCCATCTACGATCTTATTTCGTTGGGTAAAACATAATTAAATTTTTTGGTTTTGCCTAGTAGCCGGCTGGTAGCTTACCGGAACGATGCCTATCCGTTGCTGGTAGCTCAGCTGGCATGCAACTGTCGTATTTACTTTTCCTTTATGTATTATATGTATATATGTATTTCCTTTATGTATTGCGGTACAATAGCGGAGGTGTTTTACCACCTCTAGCTGACATGTATAATGATGATGATGATGATGGTCTATTACCTGTTCTGAAACGAGTGGGCATAATGACGTGATCGTATATTATAATACTGTTTATGAGCTCCTGCGCATCTTCTTTGAATTGGTATCGAACTTGACAAAAGTTCCTTAACGATGTACCTTGAAATTACCCATAGTAATTCTGGGAGTGTGCTTTCGATTTAAATTGCACCTTATAGGTATGGCAATGGGGCAGTCCATTTACAGTGTAGAGTTTGGAGGACGGTTCAACAAAGCTATAAGATAGGTGTCCCTGCCGTGTGATTATAGATAGCACCAAAGAGAATGGGCGAACGGTGGATCTGCGTCCTCCACGACCTCGCAATTCAGATCGCTTCAGGAATAAAGTGATATGCCTACTCCTTTCGTAAGCCTCTCGTTTCTTCTGAGTATCATGCTCAAAAGCGAGACTTCCAGTGTGCAACCATGTCTGCCTGACACGGATGATGTCGCACGGTTTTCGAAATTTGGCGGTCTTTCAGTTTGACCAGCTTTTTGATAAGGTATTGATCATTCGTATACAAGTAAGCTGGTTTTTCGGTTTCTAGGAGCCCACAGAGAGCTAGAGGAACCAAGTCTCGTAGAATGCCGACCGACATGAGGTCGGCGGTTGTTCGTTTTTTGATGAGATGACGATGATACGTTGTCCATAACTTGATTTGGCCAAGACAAGTCCCATTCCTTGTCCGGACATACTGCAGAACCGCGTGACCGAGCGGCAAAGTGATGCTTCTGCGTTATCACTGGTAGATTTGCTTTTTGAGGTTGGCTCTTGTCTGGTCTTTGCTTCAGCAGTTTTTAACCATAGTTCAGTTGGAAACATTTTGCAATGTCTTCGACAACGTTCTAACAGTTCCGTTGCTGGCTGCCTTGACTGAACAGGGAGTTTTATGATTCTTGGTCTGCTTCCTCTATATTTTGATGAGAGAGGTAGCCTTTTGAGCGAGCGCGTCACGACGTTGTCCAAAGAAAGGGTTTCACTGTTCCAAATCGTGCTTACCGGCCACATGAATTTCGTTGGAAGAAAACGCTGGTACTTTATCTGTAAAGCTTTGGCTTAGACAATCCAGCTTGATATGTCTTTCTGTGGTTTCTTTTCGATCGTCGCGTGCTCCAAGCGACCTCAGGATAGATAGGTACCTTACAGGACGCATGCTTTAGCACACTGGCATAGAGTAAGAATTTTTCTGCATCAGTGGCGGATTCCAGTGTTACTCTAATTATTCTGCGTTCGCATTAGTGTGCAGAGTTCGGATGACGAGTACCATTCACTGCTATGCCACTCTGGCACAATGACTAACCAACAAAGGAAAGCGGTATAATCCTTTACTACCGTTCCGACCTTCTCATAGATCTTGGAATTCAAACCGTGCACGCCTTATGATGCTACCTACACCTAAGACAAGGCAATATACGCTTAGTGGCCACTGTATACCGCTCACCAATGCCCGCTTTAGAAATGGACCAGGCCCCAGCTTCCTCCATTATGAACCTACTGTAACGATCTTACAGCCGCCTTCTCTTGGTAGGGGAATTCATTCTGAACGACCTAGAAATCCCGGCCACTCTAGGTGAACAATTCAAAGCTGGACTGTAAGAGTTAATAGCTGGCTCACCACTGAATAACCATGTCACTTCTCCAACACTATTTCAGGACAGGAAACAAACAGTTCACCTTGGATCTCAATTTTACCATTGAGGAACTTACGAACGATATAGTAACATCGTGCACTCCTTTGGTCCTCAGCGATCATGTGACACAAGTGTTCCACCACTTGTGTTATGCAGAGGATCCTAAAGAACACACCTAGGAATCTTACATCGTATCCAAATGTGATAACCTGTCCGAACTCACTGGTGCAACAATCTGGTATTTTCTATCTGAATGGTCCCCTGAGCTGGCCAGCAGGGAATTTGTCCGCAGTGTCAACAGGCTTGTGGCAAGCTCATCTGAAACCAAAATCCACCGATCCAAATCGATGAAGTCGTTCATAAGGAACAGGACCCGAAAATTCATGGCAATGTGGGACTTGACATGGCTCAGCCACATGGCCTCTCCTAGGGAGGACACTTAGTTAGTTTATACAAAACAAAGAAACCACTGTGTCAAACTCTTCCGGAAGGATAAACTGAAGAACCGACAAAACCTTGTGATAAAAGTTTGCTGTAACACTAAGCTGTTATACAGACAAGGGTTAAACGTGGAATTCTTGCTCTGCACAACTAGCACAAGTGGCGGTCAATGCACTTGGGCAACAATTTAGCCGTGCCTTTCAAAGTGTGCAATCATCTTACATCCTGTCTACGCAGCTCATGCCGCCACCAGACGTTAACCGCATATCATTTACCACCATAACTGTATTGAAATGGCTGATGTCCACGCGCGAGTACAACTCCCTGGGTTCAGACGGCATTCGCCCGAAGGCGTTGAAATTTACTACTGTGAGTTTAGCAGAATTATTAGCAATGCTGTTTCAGCGATCTCTTAACCAGATGCACGTCACCACGATGTGGAAACACGGGTTCATCACTCTAATCTACAAAAGTGGCAGCCATGCAGAACTAGCAAATTATCGTCCGATAACACTAACTCCGATAACCTCCAACAGCATGGCGTCCACTGCAGCTGAGGCCTTTATGGTGTACCTGGAGAGTAACAAAATTCTCTTTCCGGAGCAGGACGAACTTCGCCAAAATCGGTGCTGCACCACTAATCTGTTGAAAGCTCGTGTAAGCCGGACGGGAACTGTGGATGCTAATGTAGAAGTAGACGCAGCCCACCTAGATTTCTCAAAGGCTTTCGACCATCTGGATCATCATATTCTACTGCACAAAACCCAGAATTATGATATCGGCTATCCTGCTCTAGGATGGTTAGTCGATTTTCTCGTGCAACATCACCTGAATGTGAGGGTCCACAGTACCCTGTCGGAACTAATAGAAGTTAAGTGCGGCGTACCACAGGGCTTGGTACTAGGGTCCCGCCCGTTCCTGGTCTACATAAATAATCTCGCAAGCGTGCCATCTTCAACCTGTCTACTATTTTACAGAGGAGTAGTAGGGGGCGTTGAATGGTATAAGTAGAAATTCGTGACATCTAGACTCACTCAGACAGCTATCACACGCCCAGAAAAGCACAGTACGGGTTTTTTCTCTGTAACCAATACGCAGACAAAACTGCTTACAATGCCATAGGTTAATTGACGGCTTAAGTTTGGTACGTTCGTCGCTTGGTGAGGGAGCTAACCTGTCCTCTGCACTGTAGTAACGTGCAAGTCAGTGGATAGTGAGTGGAGCTATATCACATCTAGCAACTTATTCACGTTGGTCTTTGCCGTCCCCCGTAGCTCAGTGCTCAAACATGGACTGACAACAGTCGAGTTGCGGGTTCGAGCCCTACCAGGGGCCAATGGAATGCGACCTGCTGACGATTTCCGACAGGGTGAAACGCGCGTACAATGCTTTTCCGGGCGTGTGATGGCTGTCTGAGTGAGTCTAGATGTGACGAATTTCTACTTATGTCTACGATTTGCCGATGATCCAAGGATATAGCTTGTTGTCGCTTCAGTGGCGGATCTCACAACCCTACAGGATGACCTGGACAAAGCGTGCACAAGGTCTAGAGAGAACATGTTGCAGTTCAAGGTTACTAAGTGCAAAATTCTGAGTATATATCATCAGATTACTCACAGCAACCTACCAGGAGCACAACTACTACAGTAGGCTTCTCATGAGTGCGATCGTAGTACGCTCTTCCAAGAGAACCTTGGGTGTTTGAGGCTGGCTGAAAAGGCATCAAATAAAGCAACTCAGCACTTCGGTCACCTTCTTAGAGCGTTCGGGAAGTTTGACGCCTTATTCTTTCCGAAAATGCTTGGCGCGTTCGTGAGGTCGCATGCAGGATACGGTATCTAAGCGTGACAGCCTCGGCAGAAGCTGCACTTCACCGCGATTGATACTGCACAACGCAGGGCGACAAAGAACGTCAGATATTTGTCCCACCTTCCAAACCCACTCAGGCTGAAAACTCTAAAATGTACAGCGGGCCTTATCGACGTCTACGGGAGATCACAAATGGTGTTTCAGATCCTGAGAAGCCCAAGCGGCACTTTCCACTCTCTTTTGAAACAGTCAAGACACATCCCTAAGGGGTCATCAGTTTAATTTGACCACGCAATACAGCAGACTGGAAGGTCGGCACAACTTTTGCTCCCTCCGAACATCATTGTCCCTGAACGTTGTTCTGGCACATGTAATAAATGCCCTCAGCATATCCATTACAAAAGGCCTTGATGATACCCTTACACATTTACACCACGTGAGCTGGTCCATAACCATCAGACGCTGGCATTAGTGCACAACAGACAGTGCATGGTCTTAGATATCCCAAAATCCAGGCAGAAATATTCGCACGTGCTACTCTAAACCCCTTGATGAGTCACGTATCGCACTCGCTTGTTCTGATACCGCTTTTTGTAATGTTTAAATTTTCACCCTTACCATCCTAATGGATGTAACAAACATTAGCTTTCATACCCGTCATAAACCATTACTCCATTGTTCATCATAATTCTCTGTGAGTCCCATTGGTCTGGTTCATCAGACAACTTACCCCGCAATGTGATGGCGGTATACTTGGGGACATGTGGGCCCAAGACCGTCAGGGCGTTGTTGTTGGAACGCTTTTTCTTGAGCTACAAGGTCGCGTGATCGTTCGTCCTGACTTTATGACAAGTGGTGATGGTTTCCTGTTTGTCTCTATTCGCGTTAGTAGTGTTTGCAACAGAGGAGACATTAAATGTAGCATCCCGAGGGAACTTTACAGCGATGTCTGCATATCTGAGCAAATTCCCGGTGGATTTGAACTCGATCAGAGACCCTCGATTTACAGATGCGGTAGACTCGGGTTCTGATGTGATTCGCCACTAAATAAAGTCACTGTCATACACACTCCACGATGACAGTTATCCACTAGGAACTTTCGCCCTTACCCTAGCAGACTGCCCGATGGAACACAATCCCAACTAAGGCGTCATGTCTACAAACTCAAGCAACACAACTGCAAATATGCATACCGAAATACATACAAATACACACCACAGGTCCAATATGTTACTGTTAACCTTGCAACGTTATTGTACCTTTGCCAATCATTCATGTTGGGGTTGCTATGATCATGCCTATTCAGGCGTGCCTTGTTATGTCGAGAACATACTATTTGGTTATTTATTTATTTATTTATCCTTTGTATCGATACAACTTAAGACCGGCTGAATTTGATGGATCACACCTTTCGAGCGAGGCCTTATTTTCCTGGTCCGGAGTACCGTTTGACTATCAGAACCATGGTCTATTTTCGTCTGGCGTTTTATCAAAACTGAACGATATGACTTCAATGGAGACCTTGTCAGTCGTGGTTTGGGCTAAGCAGATTTTACACCAATACTTCGCTTAGCGGCCACTGCTTTGTTCCAGCGAATCCTCGCTTCCAGTGAGATAATCATAGCATACATTACCTGTTCAACCTCATTGGCTAACCATACGCAGTTTGGGATTAGTAGAAGATGCACTTGACAATACCAAATGCCATCTTGCGAGTTTTTTCGATCATCACGCATTGTTAGGAAAGGTCTACACACTTTGATGCTAACATTTAAAACAGTGTGAGCAGGGTAAACCGAGTTTAATTAATGCAGTGAGAAGACATAGATGGCGAAATGTCAACATTTCGATTGCTCTCTTCAGTCGCAACGCAATACAAGCAAGAAACAAGGAGCGTTATATAGGGTGGTGACCTAGTAACACAGATATGCAAAAATAATTCGCGTGTATTATCCAATCACGTCCATGACAATCCAGTCGATGGCCCCAGTTGTTTCTGGGCACATAAGGCTAAACGATTGAACTTTATAAATAACCCCTCACTGATTGCCAATAGTTTAAAATTCTTTTTGCGCAATAACACCTTGAAGGAGCTCATCGGGTCCGCCGCATGATGAGTTATCATGAGGGGCCTAGCAATAGGTGAGACGGGGTTCTTGTTCATAGCTTGGTCCACTCTGCTTTGTTGACTCAACGCTTAACTTAGCCACAATGGGAAATGGTCAGCTGCCCTTTGAGGTAGTCGACGGTCAGTCCTGCCTACGTAAGTGTCACCGTAACTGCAAGGGAACTGGTAATCGATGTGAGCGGTCGAACTGTTAAGAGAGATGTTCTCCTAATTGTCAAGAACGATCCTTCGTGTGGCATGCATGAGCAGCAGTTGGGCGGTTGTGTAGGTGCATGTCAGAGCGCATCGGAGCTTGTGACTAATATCATTTGGGATATAATCGCCTTTTAATGGTAGGAACAAATAAACATCCTTCTTTCGCGCTAATTGCACTGGTTGCTTATCCTTCGGAAGTGTACTGTAGACCTGGATGAACTTTTCCGGGAACCTATTGGAGAGCAGGATCTTAAATGAAAACGTTCTTCGGACCTTAGCGTTTCTGGACTGTATTTCGTCTGGTCCTGTAGAAAAGAGTTTTCACCAGACGGCGCTTGCATGAAATCGGGGCGAAGCTAGAAAGATGAAGGTTTTGTCCACCCTTGGTCGCTTTGTGGTGGACGGGGCGCCGAAGTGTGCCATCAGCTCTTTTCATAATGAGAACGTCCAAGAACCGTAAGCTATTCGGCTGTTCCAATTCATGTGATACCAAAAAGTTGGAAGGAATTGAGTTTACTAGGGCACAAAGATGGTTTAAATATTACCCTTTGGTGAAGGTTAGAATGTCGTCTACATACCGCTAACCTAGCTTCTGTTCACCAATACTGGCCGCAACTTCTCGTTCGATTAAGCCCAAGAAGATATCCGCCAATACTGGTCCCAGAGGACTACCCGTGGCGACACAGTCTATCTGCTTGTACGCCATCCCTTCAAATTCAAATTGAACGTTCTCAGTGAACAAGAAGAGCAAATCGCTCAGGAATTTTGGGGGAAGAACCACATATAAGTTTGGACTTAACAGGAATTGCACAGGTCGTCGGTCATTTCACGTAAAAGCACATTAGTGAAAAGAGAGTCCATGTCTATGGAATACATGCACTCTGTATTCAGCGTCGTTTGGTTTACTGTTTCGACCTCAAAGGAGTCTCTTAAGCAATGAGTGGACAGCAGCCTGCTAACGGGTTTTAGAAGTTTTGCCGACTATCTAGCTACCTTGTGATATGGGCAATTGTTCATGCACATGATTACCTATCGTTGGGGTCACCAATGTAGCGAGAGTGGCCCGCTCACGTTAATAGGGTTGTAGTATTTATGATAGACAACCGGCGGGTACCGTTCCTAGTGATTGAAGAGAAAGTTTGAAAGTAACGGGACAAAACTGTATTGTGATACAAGAAGTTCACATGTGTAGGCTAAAATGCGACACCGGACGAGTCCAGCTAGATAGAGCAGGATAAGGGGGACTGCGCGATGAAGCGGCGTGTTGAATCCAACCGTGGCACCGTGTGTGTATATCGCGTATGTGTTGGGTCAAACAAACAAATGCCACGTACATATCAGCATACTGCATGTAACTCGTAAGTGTACAATTGGACAGTAATCTTATTTACTATTTTACACAAAATACTCAGGCAATTTGGTAGAATTTCCAGACTGCTACACTACCTTGTGCAACTTCGGCGCGCCCCTCCTTTTTGGTGTCTCAGTTCCCGTTGGGTTCACTTGCCGGTATTGTGACAGAGATACATCCATGAACCAAAAGGATTTGCAGTTGCGTAGTAATTTGTCTCTCTATCATTATATTGCAATCCATTGTATTGTCGATCTGAAATTTGCGTCTGCCTCCGAGAATAGATTCCATCTTCGAAATGTACTCCGCCATTTCCATTTTAACAACTCCCGTTCCCTTATCCAGGTGCAAAAACCCAATTGTTTCATCTTCTGTAGCTCCTTGATTTCCCCATAGTGTTCCTTGTTCCAGCAACATCTCCGACTTATCGGTGTAATCAAGAAATGGTCGGAGATATCCACCAATTTGCTTGAAACCATCCTACACCATCCGCTGCTCGAACATATATGCAAAGTTGATCTGTGTGCGGAGCTTGTCCAAATCTCTGTTGGTAATCGGTATCACAGTCATGGCGAAAGATTTTCCAATTGTTCTCATGTGAACAGAGCGGAGGTCGGATTGTACACATGTCTCATACTCTCGGTAGGGAACGGAGTTGTGGCTGCTATTGCAAGGGTGTCTTATAGATTACGTAGTGTGTAAACTATGATAAGACGGAGAGTTTCGGCCGAAAAAGCGACAAATTCGAACTAACATACCAGTGACAATTCATTCACGGTGCCAGCGAATCATTTTTGTGTCTCAAATATCTTGTATTCTCGCTCACGAAATGCATCGATGTGTGTGAATGCAATACTGGTCAGATCGATGCTGTTTGTGGGCAAATTATTCTTTGACAGTGTCTTAGCGAATCGAGATGAAAACCGACCTGGCCGGATATATTTCTCATAAAATGTAGCCAGCATGCGTTCCACGGCTAGCTTGCAGCACCACGACGGCAAACGATTCAAGGATCTCGGATTAGGATCGACCGTACCCTAGACAGGTCTTACGGCTTCTTTAGCCTAGATCTTCGTGCAGGAGAAAATCGAGATCATTTTCATGATAAGCGCACTGCAAAACCTCTTCTCCTAATCGAGCTTAGTAGGTGTTCTGGTGGCGCATGCTCACTATGTTGCACTTCGCAAAGTTAAACTCAAGCATGTTCTGGTTCGACCACTCATAAGCCCTCTCGAGATCACCTTGCAGGGATATGTGGTCGCCTACTCGCTTAATTGCTCGCCAAATTTTGAGATCGTCAGCAAAGGATGCCAGATTTTGAGAGATCCCCACCACATCTGCCTCTACTTGCTAGCGAGCAATCACAACAGGAATTTGAGAGGCTACCATCTCAAGCTGGTACAGCAGCACAGTCGTTTAGAATGTCACCGGAATTTCATTTTCCTACGTGTTTGCAGAACGTGGAATGCCAGACGGGAATCTGCGATATGTGCTCCCACGCTGGCAAAGTTCAAACCCAGGATTGACCTTGTACTTATTTTGCTGCACCATCTTGCATGACTCATCAGCCATGGATACACACAAGTGTCTGCAAGATTTCACTGGAAGTCAAAGCTCAGATTTCGTTCCAGGGTTTGAGCTCCTGTATGTGTACACCAGAAGGAGACGCGATATTTACCAACATCCAATGTGCCGTCATTTCTCATGGATTTACCTTGAATTGCAGTCTGTACTGCGTATATTTCCGTGAGTTCCCTGTGTAAACCCAGTTTTACTAACGAGATTTTGTATTTTGGTTTCACCATAACCATCCTACGGGACCTGTTAAGTATTAGCTTTTTACCTGTATAAAGCCATTGTTCCATTACTTCAGTGAACCTCTAACGGGACGGACAGAGCGCGACGAACTCGCAAATCCAAGTGGCGTTGAAGTAGGAATGAATGTATCCAGCCCAGGATAGGGTTGCTGATCCCATAGCTCCGAAGTATGTAAAGAATAATGCGCGGGTTATGAGCCAAAATGATCAACGCCATTGAGAAATTGAGATAGGTGGCTTCGCCTCCTTCCTCATCATCGACGGATACCGTCCAACTGGCACGGTCTAACAAAAGGTTAGTTGCACATGAACGGTTTCGGTGGAATTTATGCCGCTTTTTCATGGTCATACACGTCTCTATGTATCCCGTGTGTGCATATGCAACGACAAATTCCATGACTTTCGCAAGCAGAAGAAAAAGAGTAATGCGGTGGTGGTTTGCAGGCACTGCACGATTCCTCCTTTGGTGATGACTGTTCCACACTTCCACAAAGACAGAACTTGCATCTCGTCAAGAAAGTGCTGGAAGAGACTGAAGTAGCGGTTTAGCTACGCTCGTGGCAGTCAAGTTCATTGACGTGGGTCTGATGCTCTCAGGACCAGGTGAGCTGTACTCGCCTAGTGAAGTCTGTCTTGTCAGCAAATCTGCAGCCGTGAAGGAGGTTTGACTAAGTCCTGGTAGTGAAGTGATCTGTGTGTGGATGACATGAGATGTTGGTGCATTCTTTGGCAGTTTGCGTTTGCCCACAGAGGAGAGATGCCATGCTGCCTAGTAGCTTAGCTTTGCGGCAGAACATCTTCACTAAATTTGGTTACTGTTCCAATTTGGCTTGGCCGCTGACTGACACTGATACTATGGAAGACGCATCCCAGTTGAATGAAGGTGTTATCATTCTGCGGCTGTCTAAATAGTTCAGAAAACTAAGTGCAGAAGAATTCGAAGTCCTTAAGTCTCCTTAAATCAAGAATACGCCTTTAAGCACCCAGGAAGCGTGGATTTTTGGCCACAGCTTTGGTGCGAGACTTCGGGCCAGCTCAAAGAACTCCTAAACTAAACGGCCATGGCTCAACCCGCAACACAGAAAGTGACTTAAATCAGGAGAATTGATCACTGCACTGTTTCCGTGATTGCACTACAATGAGTTTGGGAGTCAGAACTACGCATAATTATCACAGCAGCGCATACTTTCTACAAACCAGTGGTGCAAATTAGATGCAAGGTCCGTCAGTAGTTACCTGTCTGTCTTTTCCAGCTCCCAATCCCATGGATCCATCGTGTTTAATCCTCAACTCATAAGCGCAGTTCTGGCTCAAGTACAACTCACTCGGCTGCATTGTGCTCAGCTCCAGTGGGAATCTTCCTTCTGCGTTCCATCAGATTCATGAACGCCTCCGCACATTCACTGTCTCCAACACTAACGAGTTGTTGTGCGGAAAGTAAGTAGTGTAAAGTATATTCCACAGCAGTTGGGATGAAGGTTAGAACACATGGTGTTTTGGTAGGTCTGTCTAACGTGAGCTAAGATATCGTCTCGGTGGCCGCTCGAGCGACTAGTTTTAAGCCCCTTTCAGCAAAGAAATATCTGTCGGGTATTATGGCAAATCAGCATTCAAGTAAGCGTTCCCAAACTCGCGTCAGTCAAAGATTGAACTGCGTCTGTTGAAGTTTGTAAAGGTGTGACCAATCTGTGTTTATGAACTGAGAGCTGCCGCAAGACGCCAAGGGGCACATGGGCGTCCGTTGTGCCCCAAAGCAAGACCACCTTGAAGCAAACGAACCTCAGTGTATAGTTGCGACAAACGGTCACCGTTGTCCATGTGTTTGGAATTAATCCCAGGCTCGCTATCAACTGAGCTTTTGAGGAGCTTACAAGACTTGGCTGCACATTCAGTTCACAGAAAGCAGTAACAACCGATCTAGTGGCACTGAGCAGCAGCGCTTCAGGTTCCTCATAAGGGGAGTTGTTGATAGTATGGGGCTAGTGTCGTCTGGGTCACCAACAAATAGTGACTGGCACTTTTCTATATGGTAACGTAGGTTGACGTTGTCAAACGAGCATAAGGACGGATATCCGCTGAAATCCAGTCAAGTCTTTGGGCTGATAAGGATCCCCATTCCAGCCAGACCTGTGGGACCAGCATCAGAATCTCCAGGTGGGTGAAAATTATGGTAAGAGGACGGGCTGGGCATGGCTGCTGCGATAATTACGTGAGTCGGGGATTCTGGCTGTGTAGATGCAACACAGTTAGCACCGAATGAATACAGTATACGGGCCAGTGTAGCCTGTTAGCGTGTCTATCCTGGGATACAAACAACGATGTCATGCCTAAGTTAGACATATTAGCCTGTTTAGTTCTGCTGACAGTAGAACACTACTGGGCACTGTGGTGATGTGGCTACAAATCGCAAAACGTCTAGTAGAGACGCACTCGTCGTCATTGATGCCGGTAAAATCGGAAGCTTAACTGGAACGACAATTAAGTGAGGTGGAAAAGAAAGAAGACATCATCTACCATGCATCTACCAGCTTTCGTCTTTTTACCGTGCTTTTCGAATTTCTGAAGGGAACTAACTGCTTTAAATTTCTCAAACGACGAATTCCCTCTGAAACTATCAAATTGCTTCATCGTATAGTCAGCCTGAGGTGCAAAATCGCACGTGTGGGAATATCCTTTCTTAGGAAATGTATTCTCCTGCGTAGATACCCCCGCTCGGTTCCCACACTGCTGCGTAAAAATAAACTCAAACCATCCGTGGCTAGCCTCAAACGTGTGGCCTCCGCTCACTTGGAGGCGGCCAAGTCCAAACTTCTGAGTTTACTGGAAACTCACGCACGCCTACACCATGTGGTAAAGTATCTATGTGTTGTCGTGTCGTGTTCGCCAACTTCTGCAAATCCACTCTCGACCGTACGAGGCGAAATCAGAATACTCGGTTGGAGAACTCGCTTACGAACAGCCAGGATGAGGAGCCAATCGTTCGTGATCCTAGTAAGTACGCGGTGAATTTATCAGACGTACAACTAGACACTATGCAGTTAGAAGCTTTGTCATATGGGCTTAATTGCAAAATTCCTCCTAGAAGACTGAACGGGTTGTTTATAGAAGCTCAGTTTGAGAACTTTTTTGATCAATTTAAGGAACTTCAGCCATCCAGTCCTGAGAGTGTTATTTGGTTTAGAAACAAATTGACCGATATTGCCCACGAAGTTAAGACTGTGCCAGTGACGGAAAAATGCGCTTACAGGCCGACACCTTCAGGCACTGTGTGAACTGCGTACTAAGAACTCAGTTGTGATGAAACCGGATAAGGGCTCTGGAGTGGTGGTCATGAACAAGGCCGAATACGCTCAGAAAATGAGTAGCATACTCAACGACACGAGCAAATTTGAACAACTTAATAAGATGGAGAACGTAGCCGACGTTGAAGCTAGCATAGTTACCCGTCTTGAAATGCTTCTCCTTCATCGCGTGATTGATAGTGACACCTATAATTGTTTGAAGGCAAGTGGAAGCACTACTCCGCAGCTTTACAGGTCACCGAAGACGCACAAGAGTGAAATACCACTTAGGCCGATCCTATCAATGGTAAATGCGCTGCAGCATAAATTGGCTCGCTGGCTAGTGAAGATACTTTCGCCTCTGCGACAACTGTCTAATCCATATAGTCTTAAAGATTCTTTTCAACTTATCAGTGACAGATGCCACCAACTTCTCCGATAAGATCATGTGTTCCTTGGATGTGGAATCTCTACTCACCAACTAATACGTAGTACCACTAAGCATGTAACGCACGCTTCCGAGACACGTAATCCCAGCAAGCAGAAGACGTCTAAACAGCAGGAGGTTTATCAATCAATTGAGGAAGGTACAAGACTCACGGAACTCGCGTTGCGAGACCGGGGTGTGTGTCTGATGATTGGCTGGCTGGTGTGTGTGGTAACCAATCCACGCACGGCTGAGTAAACGGATCGAAGTCATTCGCGTACGTGACATCCCCTCATCTCTTGAAATGTTTATACTCCTGGCACGAACCGATCAACGGGTTTATGCGTACGCTGAGATCTGCGAAGCGTTGGTGCATCTGACGATTGTACAGAATCCTGGGGGTTTGCTTCCGTTTCCGGCTGAACGGATGCTGATTCACCCAGACGTTCATCTGCTGTTGTCCCAACAAAACGTGAGCGTATATGGTCTGAGTGTCGCCGTACTATTCGACCAGTTAATTCAAGATCTGCTTGGGTGCAGTCACCTTTAATTACAGTTGCGGGTTGCCAGCAGTGCTCATGGGGAAGTCTAGTGTATACGGGATCACCCGGCTGCCAACTAGAGTCTTGGTTATTTTGCGATGCGACAGCCTTGTCTTGTTTCTTCTCCATTTGTGCTCCATGATTTGGAAACAGAAGATCCAGTCTGGTACGGAGTGTTCTGCCAAACATCATCTCCGCGGGTGATTTACCAGTGGCTTCCGAGGGCGTTATCCTGTAAGCAAACAGCAAGCGATCTAACCTCGTCTGAACAGTTCCTGGTGCTTGTTTTGAGAGACCACTTTTAATTGTCTGCACCGCCCTTTCCGCCAACCCATGACAAGAAAGGTGAAATGGAGCTGTGCGGACATGCTGGACACCATTGCTATTCATGAAGATTTCAAATTCTTTGCTAGTGAAACATGGCCCATTGTCTGTGCAGAGTGTCTCTGGTATCCCAGATATTGCAAATGACGACCGCATTTTGGAGATAGTTGTCTCTGTAGTAGGGTGGGCAACGGGATAAACATCTATCCATTTCGAATGAGCGTCAATTAGCAGCAGGAAAAATACACCATTAATGGGTCCAAAGTAATCCGCATGGATGCGCTGCCATGGCTTTTCAGGCCAACGCCAATTGTGTACCGGACCGGGAGCTTTATTTGACTGATACTGCTGACACAAACCACATGTTTTTAGATAGTTCTCTATCTCTGTATCTAGACCAGGCCACCAGCAATAACCGCGCGCCAAGGCTTTCATTCGGGCTACGCCTGGATGTGCGTTGTGGAGTTCCTTTATGATGAACGGCCGTGCCTTTAGCGGTGGAATCAGGCGCGATCCCCAAAACAAGCATCCATCGTGAAGGCTCAATTCATTTTTCCGTTGTGCGTAAGGTTTAAGATCGACGGGAACTGTAGTAGGCCAGCCGGTTTTTGTAAATCGCACTATAGAAGATAGCGTTGGGTCACGATCGGTCCACTGACGTATGGTGTCACCTGTCAATGGAGTGGTGTCGAGGTGTTGCATTAGATTTACAAGCTCTACTGGTTCCTCCAGTATTTCGTCTGGGGTCGCATGTGGTAACCTGCTTAATGCATCCGCTGTATGATTGTTCAACCCAGGAATATACGAGATTCGATATTTATATGCACTTAATATTAATGCCCAGCGTTGCATTCTCGGTGAAAACATCTGCTCGATTCCCTTTGACTCGCTCAGCAAGATATCAGTGGTTTGTGGTCGGTTTGTATTTCGAAATAGTTTCCCCAAATGTACTGATGAAACCTCTTGACGCCAAATATAACTGACAGGGCTTCTTTATCCAGCTGGGAGTAATTCTTTTCGGCGGGTTGTAAAGTTCGTGAAGCAAATGCAATCGGGTGAATGATACCATTGGACATTTTGTGGCATAGAACTGCTCCGACTCCGTATGGAGAGGCGTCACATTGTAAGATTAACGGTTTTTCACTATCGTAATGGACCAAAACAGGTGCGGAAGCAAGACACTTCTTTGCACAAGTAAAAGCAGATTGATGCTCACTTTTCCACATCCACGGGATGTTTTTGTGTAACAGTTCGTTTAATGGAGCAAGAATGGTCGAGGCATCAGGTAGGAAACGACGATAGTGGGACAGCATTCCCAGGAATGATCGTAGTTCATCGCTATTCTTGGGCTGAGGTGCCTGCACAATAGGCGCTATCTTATCTTGCAGGACATGCAAACCGGTTTTGTCCAGTTTGTAACCAAGGTAACAAACAGAATCGGATAAGAACTCACATTTGGACTTTTTTAATTTTAACCCACACTCTTCCAGACGCAGGAGAACAGTTCGCAATGTGTTTAGGTGATCAGAGTCACTGCGACCAGTAACAAGGATATCGTCCAAGTATGCACAGGTGAACGGTATATCTTTAACTATATTATCCACTATACGCTGGAAAATGCTGGGTGCTGAATTTATTCCAAACGGGAGACGCGTGTACTGGAATAGTCCGAGGTGGGTAGTTATTGTGGTCAGTTCCTGTGACTCATCATCAAGTTCGACCTGAGAGTATGCGTGACTGAGATCTAGCTTGGAAAACTTTTGGCCGCCGGCTAAAGTCGCGTACAAGTCTTCAATACGTGGTAGGGGATATTTTTCCACTTTCGACGCTTGGTTGACTGTCAACTTGTAGTCTCCGCAAATACGGACGGAGCCGTCAGGTTTGAGTACAGGTACAATGGGAGTGCCCCAATCCGAATGTTGCACCGGAACTATGACTCCTTCTGATTGTAGACGTTGTATCTCTGCCTCAACTTTAGGGCGCATTGCATAAGGTAATGATCTAGCTTTGTAAAATTTTGGTTCGGCACCCTCTCGGAGTTTGATGGAAGCCTTGAAATGACGCATTTTTCCCAGTTTATTTTCAAACAACGATGAGAACTCGTTCAATAATCCATTCAAACTGCCGTCTTCAACAGTGAGTTGGTTGAGTTGCATGGTCTCGGGAAAGAACTGTATCCAGTCTCGACCCATGAGATTCGGTTTGTTCCCAGGTACAACGATTAAGGGCAGGGTGAATTCTCGCTCCCCGTGCCTGGCTTTAACGAAACATCTGCCCAACACCTGAATTGGATCACCTGTGTACGTCTGTAATCTCGAGTTGCACGGTAGCAAAGGTGGTAGCTTTTTCATTGAACCGCGGTTTACAATGGTGACCGCCGCCCCAGTATCTAGCTCCATGTCTACCGGTTCATCCTCTATCATCAAACGTATTGTATAAGGAGGACAGTTTTTGTGTGTCACACTCTTCAAGTACACGGAGTTAAGCTCACTGTTCAAATTTTTTAGGACATTATCTTCCCGTAACTCTATCTTGCTTTGACGATTTGATGAGGCGATGTTCGTGGGGCGGGAACTTTCCGATCTACAGACGCGTGCTAGATGACCTATCTTGCCACATTTCCGACAGATACTTTCTTTGTGCCGGCAATCGGAAGCGTGAGAATGCCGCAAACCGCAACGATAACACACAAATTGTTTTCGATTTTCACTGCTGTCTGATTTACCTACCGCCTGCACATCATCAGCTACCGGCCGACCGGTGAACTCGCGTAACTGATGTGTAATGTTCTCACGTTGGCGAACGATGAGACAAACGTTTTCCCACGTGGTGGCCGACTCATCCAAGGATAGCAACTTCTCTCTAGCACTTTCGTCCGATATTCCCGCAATCAAACATTGAATTTTCATTTGCTCTTCAATTTTTCCAGGTGGAATATCATTATACTTACAATCAGGAATGGATTGATGAATATGTGCAATAAAATCATTGACGCTTTCGTTCGGCTTTTGGACAAGTTTTGAAAAGCAGTATCTAGCAGTGTAAACATTTTGTTTCAGCCCCCATAACGTGGTATAAGTATCCAGAGCAGAACTGAGGGTGGCATAATTTTCCAGTTGTAGGGCATCGTAGTGTCTCTGACCTTCATCGCCAAGCACCTGCCTGAATAGTGTGATTTTGTGAGCCTCAGAAAGACAAACGGTCGGATTCAGTACAGGAAGTAATTCCACGTAGTTAGTAAATGATTTTCTCCATCTTATCCAATTCGATAAGGTCGGTTTTTCCTCAGCAGATGACCAGAATATAGGAGGTGTATTCAACATTGGGTTCGTCATTTTCGTCGCCACTAATACGTAGTACCACTAAGCATGTAACGCACGCTTCCGAGACACGTAATCCCAGCAAGCAGAAGACGTCTAAGCAGCAGGAGGTTTATCAATCAATTGAGGAAGGTACAAGACTCACGGAACTCGCGTTGCGAGCCCGGGGTTGTGTGTCTGGTGTTTGGCTGGCTGGTTTGTGTGGTAACCA
>OX104064.1:80676397-80827597 GCA_944474145.2 Dicrocoelium dendriticum | reverse complement strand
TGGGAAATATGAAATTTTATGATAAAGTTAAAAGCGCTTTGGTGGACTCATCATAGACTTATTTAGAATAGCGGAGACGTTCGCGTATTAAAGCGTACATCTATTGGTTATGAGTTTGGCAAGATGCTGTTTGCTTGCGTTCTGTAGCCTCCTGGGTAACAAGTTATAAAATGAAAGGCAAAAGTGACAACCATTCGTTGTCACATTTTAAATATCGTCAGATTGGGCGCAGATGACGTAATTTGGGATAGCGCATCAAGCCTGACACTCGGAGGGAAAAATTGCTAAGGCATTCAAGCCGGCTATACTGTGTTGTCAGTTTCAGGGGAGAACCTCTTAGGTTAGTGTTGTGGTTCAATTCCAGCAGCAGGCGAAAAATGTGGTTTAGGCTCTACAGAATCTAGTAAAACATTATGAGTTCCCCCCCTCAAACGCCGATATCGACTGCTGTACATTCTACGAAACTTCAGTCTAACCTAATAGGGCAGATGAAAGAGGTCCCTGACGTTCATGGCTGCCCTTCTTTGAGGAGTCGCGAGAGCAACGACCTCTTGTTTTTTTCCACGGGTGCCAAGCCTGAATGGCGCATTCTACGTGTGATCACGCGTAGGCGTTAAACATTTGGAGAAGACTGAGGGGTCAACCTGACCGAATTCTCCACGAAGAAGTCCAGCGGTGATTGCCGGTTTTTGACACCCTCTCTGCTTGTTTCGAGCACCCAAGATCTCCCTGTACCAGTACAACCAGGTCACGCTCCTGAGCGACCTTCTGCAAGGTGTGGTTTCCAAGCTTGTAAACGCTTACCGGCCGGTGACGCGGATGGGCTCTCTTGCATTTAGCTGTGTTCAACTGAAGCAGGTTCCTCATCGACCATTCATAAATGCAATCTAGGTCATGTTGTAGTAAATCGTGATGTTCATTGTTACTAATCGCCTGCCATATTTTGACATCGTAGGCGAAATGCTGGCAATTTGAGGAGATAACTCTTGCCAAGTCGTTGATGAACATCAGGAATAAGCGCGGTCCTAAAACTGAGCTCTGTGAAACACCACACTCCACCACAAGCGGATCAGAGAGTGATCCCTTAACATGCACTTGATGCTTCCGTTGGCGAAGAAAGTTGCCAATCCAAACAAGAACAGGATCTCCGATTCCGTAGCTCTGTAGCCTGCGATGTAGGATGCAGTGATCCGGGCGGCCGAAAGCTTTGGAGAAGTCCAGATAGCTGACGTCAACTACGACCCCATCACCAGCCAATTCCATTCAACAACGTGCCATTAGCGGGTTGCTAGTGCATGACCGGTGTTGATGGAAGCCATACTGCTCCGGTACCAAGATGTTGCATTTTTTCCAGGTAGTCCATTAGACCCTCAGCGACGAACGTTTCCATGAGCTTCGGTAACACAGGAAGGAGAGTCACTGGACGATAGTTTGCAGGATCTAAATGGTTACTGCCTTTAAAAATTGGGTTATAATGCTACGCTTCCACATAGTGGGACTAACTGTTCATCGAAGCACCTTCGGGAGAACTGTGACAGTGATTCAGCTAGCTTGTTAGCCACAGTCTTCAGTGCTTTCGGGCAGATGTTGTATGCTACCGAAGAGCTCTGATCGCGCAGTGTGAATAACTTCCGTAGCACAACTGATGGGTTGAAAATTACATGTGTAAACAATGGAGTTGGTGATGTGCTTAATGTTATGTGAGAGGTGGAGGCTACGCGATGGAAAAATGCGACGTATTGTAGCCTCAGGGCATTAGCTGCTTCTTCGGCGCTTTGTACTCTACCGCCTTTCGTGAAAAGTGGAGGGATGCATGCTTTACTCTACGAAGATTGTTGACATGCCTATACAGTAGTTCGCTGATTACCACAAACATTTTGGCCAGGCACTATAGATAAGTTACCTTGTCCTCACGGACAAGAGAGGTGCAATGGTTGTGATGGGTCAGGAAATTACCCCAAGTCCCTGAGTCGGAATTAACCTTGTAAGCAGCCATGCTGCATCCCTTATTGCCAGCTATTTTCGAGTCCTGCTCCTTAGAATCGACGGCAAGTTTGCAGAACGAAGGGGCTTGGTCTGATGTGATGTTGACCATGTCGTTGAGTAATCAACGAACTCTGTCGAAACGTTGTCAAGTGGACTGTTGTTCGAGAATTCCCAAGCGGATGCCACGACTCGTTCTTTCAAGACGTGGTAGCGTGTGATTGTATTAGTTCCGTGTTCAAATGGATACTCTGCATAACAAACGTAGTTAAATCTTCAACATCTTGGAAAATACTTGGAAACGATCGAGAACTCACTATTTCAGAGAGGTTTGAAAACAACCGATTGGTATAGTTTGTGGGCAATGTTTCGCGACTATCATTCCGGTTCGCTATAAGTGCTATCCCAATCCTCGAGTAGTTAAACGTTATTACTATATCATGGCTGAGACCTAAGGGACACTCTATTAATAATTTGCCAACCATAAGCTCTTCATTCGTGAGCACAAGGTCTAGTATGGACGGTTTGTTTGCTGTCCTGAATTTATTAGACGTAATGACATGATTGTACAAGAGAATATTAGCGCTAAGTTCATGCACTCTGCTTTGAACTGTTCCCTGGATGATGCCGATACCTCCAGATCGTGTACACTGAAGCCCCCGGAGATGATAATGTGGACGTACCTAGTGAGTGTTACTCTGTTCAGGACACGTATCAAGCGGGAATCCATTTCCAGAGTGGACGTTGGATGGCGGAATCGACAGCTATGTGACCTAGGTCGTTGTGTCTTAGTCGGAGGCGGCACCAGAGTGTGTCGGTAACGTGAGTTTCCAGAGTACCAACTATTGCACATTGCAAGTCGCTGCGGTAGTTGAGAAGGACCCCCACTGCTAGTGTGGTCGTACTGGATGACTGACATCTCTGCTATCTCAACCACAGCATCAGCCATTTCTTGGTAAAATCGTTACAGCATTAGAAATTAGTTCCCATGCTTACGCGACTTGAGGTAGCCGAAGTTCGGTAATTTTACTGAGGCGTTCTTGGGCGTTACCGTACATATATGAAAGTTTCGCAGATTTAAGCAATGTTTCGGAGGTTGTGTAACTCATACGTGAAGTTTCGCTGACCAGTGAGTGGCCGGTGACTAATCGGATTTTTCGTTGTGTACTTGGCGTAAGTTTCGACGCCTTATTCATCGGCTGCTAAGTTAGTCTCGTATCAAACGTTCTACGTACAGTTTAAGGTGACTGATCAATATCATTTAAAACAAGTTGAATGGGTTCGTTAGACACACTACTGGTGCATTGTTATTGTAGATCTCATCGCCTTTGGTTTTTTGATTGACATATCATCTCTAAGGGGCATATCGCTGAATGTCTTCAGCCAAAGCTCAGATGGTAGCCTGCAAGGAAAGATGTACCAGCATTTTAGCAGCCGTGTTACCATGTATTTTGACTGCAGGACAACCTTCGACATTCTCGGCCACATACTTTGTAGTTCGGTGAGGTACGCAGCCGTGACTTCGATTTCGTTAGCGCATCATCCAAGCAGAGTGTTTCACGAAGATATGACCATTGTTCCTTATCATGGATTATTCTTTCATGCTGTTGGCATGTTAGCACGCCGTGAAGAAGAATGGTTCTGTTCAAAGTTTCCTTCCGATAGTCCTCTAAGCGGTGGTCAATTCGATAGCGCTCGCCCCATGGGATGTCTGGAATGATCCGGATGGAACAGTGTTCATTATTCAGTTTAGTTGTCGACAAAAGAAATTACTCTATTTCAGTGATGGAGTTCAGCACAACGCGCAGAAGTCTTGGCTCTCCGTAATGTTTAGAGTTGGGGTGCCGCGTAGAACGCACTACTTGTACAGGTTTCAGTACAACTCCGATTAGGTTACTAATAATGTACCACTGGTTGAGCTCATCCAACTGCCTGACTCTTATTGATGTCGAGTCTGATTCCGGGATATTGGAGCACAGTACGCTCAGTACAGGTAGTGGTTTCTCTACATGTTTCGACATGTAGCGGTTAGTGATTGAAATTTTCGGAGGTGTACCGCAGGAAAGCGGTGGCGCTTGCATTAGGAAAACTCCGCTACGCTCCTCAGTTTCGGATCCAGCTGGGGGTGATGTTAATTTTAAATGACGGCTCTTCTTGGAGGCAACCGTGACCCAACTTTCGCTAGTACCGGCTTTCTCTTTTACTACGCACTCCGTCGAGAGATTGAAAGTAGCCTTACATGTAGTTACTCTGATCGAATTGGGAACCGCATTAGTCAAATGTGAGCCATGTGTGGTATTGAAACAGCAGTTGCTTTTCTGGGCTCTTGGTATCGTTTTGCTTACGGTGTTACCACCCGTTCTCTTAAGAATTGGAGCAACACTTACTAGGGATTCTTGGATTGCACAGTCCGCTATGCCTACCTCAATAGTGGTGATTTTGGTGAGCACCATTTGCTCACACTTGGCTAGTAGCTGGTCGTATTTCTAAAATAGTAGGAGCACGCTTTTTAGTAATGGGATATATATGCATTCCACGCGGAACCATAGAGAATCTGGTTTGTTTAATAATTTGCACTGAATAAATTTAATTCGGATGCACCTCGTATGGAAAATCTTGCAACCATTACGACACAGAATGTCCCCCTTAACAAGTTTGGCACATGAACCACATAGGTCTTTAGACTGTGGCACACTGGGCATCGCGCTTGTTGAGGAGATGTTACGAACCCTTTGAATGATTGCCCCTCGATGGTAAGCAGTGGTTCTGTTTCTGACGAACTCATGCTCGAGTGGAAATCGATACTCCTCTAGGCCGCAGTAATCGTACAAACTTGCATTTCATGTTCACATGCTACGCTGAATATCCCGATGAGAGAACTCAAACGAATCGGACCATAACCAGCTACGACACATTAACTTGACTGGTTGAGGCAACCGACTGGAGTTTCTTAACCGAGGATGCACCGGATATTGCCTGCGAACGTTCCATCAGTAAGTTCAACACCTTGGTTAGCGGGGCATCGGAAATTAAGACTATCAGTTCGAGAAAGATGGCACCGTTTATACACAGTAGGAGACGTAAATGCATAGTCATGCGTTATGCGGCACAGTTTGCCCACAAAACCGATCCGAGTCAGAGTAAATGGAAGGGCTATTCCGAAAGGCGTCGACTCTAGCAAAGTAGACAATTACAGGCCAATTTGTCTGACACCTATTTTGGCAAAGGTTGCTGAGAAAATCGTGAAGAAGGGATTGCTGCAGTTGCTACAGTCAAACGAGGTCCTGACGCACGCACAGTACGGTTTTATGCAAGGTCGCTCATGCATTACTAACCTGCTTGTGACGAGGCATGAGTGGTTGAAGGCAATAAAAAGGGGAAGTCCGTGGATGTGATATTCATCGATTTCAGTAAAGCGTTCGACAAGGTCAGTCATGAGGTTCTCCTTCACAAACTCAGCATGTGTGGTGTCGGTGGCTCACTGCACTAGTGGATCCGCGACTTTCTTGTTGGACGAAAGTGGAGGGTACAGGTCGACGACCATCTAACTGGCTGGTACCCGTCTACAAGTGGCGTGCCTCAAGGCACTGTGATGTGGCCCACTCTGTTCCTGATCCACATCAACGATCTACCGCAGCTTCTCCGATCGCCGTGTGCCTTGTTTGCGGACGACATGAAGATTTGGAGAGAAATCGACGCTCCCGATGACTGTGGCCTACTTCAGTAAGACCTCAACCGCCTATTCACATGGTCTGCAGAAATTCTTCTCCCGGTCAACCCAGCTAAGTCTGTATTTATGAGCCTGGGGAAGGGTGCTGTAGGCCGAAGCTACACCGTTGACGGCCAACCGCTATATCCCACACCCTCCGTGAAAGACCAAGGTGTACTCTCAAGCTACGATTTGAAGTCCGTGGACAACACGAACAGGCTATATCGGAACGGACTGCGCATGCTTTGGGCGCTCAAACGTAGCTTCGGCACATGGTCTGAAGCGGTTGCCACTCGCCTCTTCTATCATTAGACCAATGCAAGAGTACGGTTCGCCTGCCTACTTTCCGATTACCCGAGGCGAGGCACAAAAGATCGAACGGGTCCAACACGTTGCTACCAGGCTCATTCGGAGTTTACGTGGCTTTGGGATGAAGACCGGTGCGAGAAACTAGGACTCGACACCTTGTCCTACCGTAGGGTACGAGTTGACCTCATTATGGCCTACCGTATTCTACATCTCGGTGACTTCCCAATGCTAAGGCCAATGCTGCACTTACGAGGGCCATGCAGCACACGCGGACACAAATACAAACTTGTCCTGCCGGATGCGAAATGTGTTCCACACCCACTGTGCTTCGAACGGAGAGTGATAAACATTTGGAACAGTTTACCTGAACATGTGATTGAGGCAAAATCTGTGCAACAGTTCAAAACGTTGTTATATTTATATTTTGCCACTATTCGATTCAGAGAATGACTGCACACTTACGATGACATATCACGTTTTTGAATCCTGAAATATCGTAAGTCAGATATTTTAAATGTTACATGAGAACGATAACGATATTCACGGTTGACAACTTTTATAACGTTTTTCACCATATTTCGAAAGAGTTGTACAGAATCCATTTCTACTTGCTCTATGATACAGTATTCAGTCCACTGTAAACACGGTACCCAAATAGTGCGCGAGGACAAAGTAGCATATCAACAGGCTTTAGCAGCGCGATTTACTTCCAAGCATAAGCTTCTGTACAAGCACGTGAACAGCATTCAATGAGTAATGAACAATGGTTTATAACGGGTAAAATAGTAGGTGCTTGACATGTCCCTTAGAGTGTTTAGCGTGACAAAAAGATAGATCAAGGATAATGGAGTCGTCAGTTTGGGCGATGACAGATGTAACTGCACTGTCGTATAAAGGGAGTTTGAAATGAGAATGTACGCACACAAAGCAGCAAGGGGAATGGTTACTGATCACCTAATAGGCGAGAAAAAAATAAAAAATTCCAAGGACAACGCTTACTCGTGTGCAACTATCTTGGGTCGACGGGATACAGAAATCTAGTTTCTATAGTAGTAGCGTTTATCAAATTTTGTACAAGGGGTTTGGAGTGACTCATTCTCGAGTAGGATTATGGCACTATCCACTGTCTGTTGTGCATTAGTGCCAGCATCTGGTGGTCATGGGCTATAGCACGTAGTGCAAATGTGACAGAGTATCGTCAAAGCGTTTTTTGAAAAGGGATAGGGTGGAAGTATTAAGCACATGTTCCGGGAGGGCGTTCCAAGGCTGTGACGCTCGAAGGAAGAAATGGTTTCGTCGACATTCCAGGCGGCTGTATTGCGTGACTAGCTAAAACTGGTGACCTCTTAGCGGGGTGTTTTGACTGAGTATTAGAAGGGAATGGCATGGGTGGTTGGTGTTGCTCAGGATCAGGTACACCATTATGAGATCACCCTTTAGACGCCGATAACGTCCACTGTATATTTTGAGGGTCTTCAGCCTGAGTGGGTAGGGGAGGCTGGTCAAATCTCTGACGCTCTTCCCCTTGCCCTACGTTGTGCAGTATCGAGTGCGATGAGATAGTGCTTGAGCCAGGGTTGCCACGCTTGAATAGCGTATTCCGCGTGCGACCTCACGTGCGCACTAAGCATTTTTGGAAAGACTGAAGAGTCGAAGTTCCCGAAAGCTCTACGAAGAAGGCCGAGGTACTGGTTTGCTTTCTTAGCTGCCTTTTCAGTCGGCCTCAAACAACCGAGGTCATCTTGAACTATCACGCCGAGATCGCACTCGTGAGAAGCCCGTTGTAGAATTTGTGGTCCTAGGCGGTAGTTGTGCATATTCTTGTGCCGCATGCTGAGAACTTTGCACTTGGTGACGTTGAAATGCAGCATGTTCTCGATGGACCATGTGTACGCTTTGTCCAGGTCCTCCTGTAACACTGTGTGATCCTCCACTGTAGCTATGTAAATAGTGAAGTTCCACCAATTTAAGCAACGGATGATCTGACTCAGACTGCCAAAGAAGCGTCGTAGGTCCTGCAACAACAATATGCACCAACTTTTCATTGTATCTCGTGGTGTCCTGAACCTTTGGAAACCATGACGCCTACACCAAGACTCACACATATAAGTTTTAGCGCAGACACCGTGCTGAAAAAACTGCTACCCATGCGCTTGCATGTCTCTCCCGGAACTGACGACTACCGCCCCAAGACGCTTGTTGGGCTGCTGATGTTTTGTTGAACCCTTAGCACGGCTGTCCCAGCACTGCCATGGCGAGAGGCACGTTCCTGTAATGTGGAAACACGAGGCAATAAGTCCAATTTACAAAGGAGGTGGTCGTTCCGACTCATCTAATTATCGACTAGTGACTCTTCTGCCAGTTCTTTCAAAAGTTATTGAGGCTATCAATGTCGATGAACTCAAGCTGTATCTGGACGGTTCTGGTCGCATTGCTCAGCAGCAACACGGCTTTCGCCAGAATCTGTCGTGCACCACTAAGCAATTATTAGCAAGAGACAGCTGGACCGAAACAGTGGATGCTAGTGTGGGAGTTTAGGTGGCTTACCTTGACTTTACTAAGGCATCCGACAGGCTGTATCAATCGTGTCGTTCTCGCCAAACTCCAAAGATGTGGCATTGGGGACCTTCTCCCCCACGTGGATCTGAAATTTTCTCTCTCACAGGCGTCTGGGAGTGAGAGTTCGTGAATCCATGTCAAACCCAAGTCACCTCGAATGCAGTGTGCCACAAGGTTCGGTACTGGGAGCCCCGTATAATCTTGGTCTTCATAAACGATCTAGTGAACCAAATTAAGTCAAATTGTTTACTTCACACAGATGATATCAAAGTTTGGTTAGCAATCAGAGTCCCAGAACACTGTATCATGCTTCAAAAGGACCTTGATACGATTTATGGATGGTCGATTCAAAATCGTCTTTACTTCAATATAGCTAAATGTTGAGTGCTCCATTATCGACACCGAATGGTTCACACTTATAAGCTGGGGGACGAGGATCTGTAACACTGTTTTCTTGAAAAGATCTCGGTGTGCTAGTCCAGAAAGCTCTCGGCTGCTTGGAACAGTCCAAAAAAGCATAACAGAAGGAGATCCAAATAGTGGGTCTTCTACGCAGAGATTTCGGGCAATTCGAACCGTGTTTTCCGCCAACTACTTCTGACTTTAGCCTTCATTTAGAACATGCCATACAAGCATGACACCCATGGCTAAAGTGGGACCTCACTGCCTTGGAGCTTCCGAAACGTCGGGTGACAAAAGATGTCAAGGGCTGTGCCACTTATCATACGAACAGGGCCTCAGAGTGCTAGGCATTTTCAGCGGAAGTTATCGGCGTTTGCGTGGTGACCTAATCATGGTTTACCGAATTTTAAAAGACATTAATCACCCGTGCCATCACCCGTCACAGTGACTAACTGAGGTCATCATCTCAACGTAGCAGAACATTACAACCGGTTGGATTGTCGAAGAAACTACTCGCTGCGTGTTTGCCAGACATGAAATATCCTCTCAGACGCTGATATTTCAGCTCCCACGTTCCCTGTGTTTAAGGCTCGAAACGACGATGCACTGGTCGTACTACACCATACCACGTAACCCAAACGAAGCACACAAACAGAAGAATGACAAAAACACATCAACTAACCACCATTTTATTTGAAAATCACAGCTGATGACCCTGGAAAATGCATGAATCCAAGTGTGGACCGCTCAGACGGGTTACATTGTAGACGGCAAGTTTTCAATTCGAGGTTGTTCACAATTTTCAGTTGCTATTTTCGCTTCATTTTTTAAAACCCCTAACCGATCAACCTGAGCGACATGTCAAGATTCCTTTATTTATCCGCAATACGCCAATGACTATTTGTAGGAACCCGAGGTGCAAGCGGAAGTATTTATTGCTTCATACATAGCTTATACTAGGTGCATCGTTTCTGACTAACGAAACATCCACTCAACTTTGCACTCCCTGCTGGAGATTGCATGACGCGGGTTTCTCCCTTAGTTTCGTCGGAATAACCGGCACTAAATTGCTGCTACCTCCTGGTACCCACGGCAGGATCCCCGTTTCATTTACTTGCAGCTTTTTAAGTGATCTCGCAAACGGTCCAAGCTGCCTGTGTTTTCTTTTGTTTAAGACAGATTGAGCTGTTATTCGTGCGGTGATCACTTTGCGCAACAGTTTGTCACCAACTGTCCCGGATCCTGCTCCAGCAGTATACCATTAATAGTGAAAGCCACACTCGGCAGTTTATCTTGGTCCATCATGCGTGACAAACAATCCGCAGTTTGGTTTTCCTACCCGGACACATGTTTATCGTGAAATCTTGTTCCTGTATGCGCAGAGTCCATCGCGCTAGCTTTCCCTTGGGGTCGTTGGCAGACTTACTCAATTGCAAAGCCTTGTGGTCCATTTGGACGTGAAATCGCCGACCTAACAGATATAGCCACCATTTGTCCAACGCCCGGACGATTGCGAGACATTCCATCTCTATGGTTGAGTATTTGCGTTCTGTCGGTGTCAAAATTCTGCTGGCATACTCAATCGTCCTATGACTTTGTTTCAAAACTGCGCCGGCTCCAACATCGCTAGTATCAGTGTCCACCATGAACATTTCTCCAGCAATGGGCAATTGCAGGGTCAGCTTCTGCCTTCCCATTGCATGTAGAACGCGATCAGAGGCTGGTCGGGCTTTTGCAGTAAAAACAAACTTCTTATCCTGTTTCAATAGCTTGCATACGGGTGAGGCCAAATTGTTGAATTCCTTGACGAAGTCGTTGTAGTACTCAACACGGCCTAGGAACGCTATGAGAGTGCAGTTTGAGGTAGGAACTGGGGTGCTTTGAAGTGTTACTTTTTTCTCGGGTACTCGCTCCACTTCACATTGTCCCATTTTATGACTCAATAAGGTTATACAAGTCTGTCCAATCTGGGAGCGGTCCATTTATAAGGAACCCGAGTGCTGAATCCTTTCCAAGGCTGATTCGACATGACCGCTGTGCTCCGCCTCTGATTGGCTTAACACTACGATATCATCCCCGTACACCGTCATATTCTCCTAGCCATTCAGTAAGTGCAGCATTAAACGTCGAAAGGTGAAAGGAGCTTCCGATAATCCAAAAGACATCCTTTTAAATTGGTATTGTTATTCACCTAAGGTAGATGATGTTTTCTTCTCGGCCTTCTCGTTTGATCGGCAGTTGCCAGTATCCAGATCTCAGGTCCGGAACCGTGAATGTTGTCGACTGTTGGCATCTATCAAAAATGTCGGCAACTGATGGCACTGGAACGAAACGACTCAAAGGGATTTCATTCAGCCTTCGGAAGTCCATACAGAAACCGTACTTCTCATTAGCCTTCTTCAGCAAGACCACTAGGGAATTGAATAGGCTGTGCGCATCTTCAATTACATCCGCGTCCGGCATCTCCTGTACTTGCCTATTTACTTCAGCTCCCAGATGGATTGGTATCCTTCGAAGTCCCTGGGGTCGATACGTCTGGCGGGTTAGCGGGATGGTGCGCTCGAGTCAGCCGCAAAATTCATACGGAATGTCGTCATCCGTAAACAGTTGGTCATACTTTGTGATCAGTGACTACAAGTTCGGGTCCAAATGTACCGCGACAACAACCGATTGCGATGGTATCGCTCCTCCCCGGTCAACGAGTAACAACGACCCGAACTCAGTCAATAACCCCACAGTTTAAATTGATGATAGCTTTGCTAAACTCCAGCAAATCAGTTTCCAACCTAGTTTGTTTCGCATCTGGTGACACTATGAATATGTCCGTTAGTTTCCATCCCCCTATTCCCATAATGTGTTCGGTCATACCACCAATGCGCACTGAGTAACCGTCAACAGCCCTCACGACCATGGAGCACGATTCAAGGTCTTCGCCCCGCCGATGGTTGATCGGCGACATTGCGACACCCGTATAGATTAGACACCAGTCCATCGTTCCGAATACTTCCACCATCGCTTCGATTGCCCCCTAATAAGTGTCCCGAGTACCCATTCCTCGATCGGAGAAGAAAACAAGCATGAATGCGCGTATTTGGTGCACAGGCAGCAGCGCGCCTCACCGGGCATTGTCTTCTTCAGTGCCCCGGTTTCCTCCGAACGCTGAGTGGGAAGCCCATTGACATTTGCATGAGCTGTTCCGTCATCCGTTCCAACTTATCCGACCGCTCCACGCCTCCAGGTTGTTCCTCCTTCAGCGAAGCGAGCGACGCATCGCCCAGCTCACGAGTAACCTACGCCGACTCCTCCAGCCGCATTCGTTGAGTAGCGTTTGCAATCCGTACGCGTTCCGCGAGTGGCTGTGAGAGACCGGCCATGAACTTATCCACTAATAACTGCTGTTTGGACGGTTCGTCAATTCTCGGTCCAATAAACTTCTTCTGTGAACTACAAACAAGAGGGACCAAGCCGTGCCGTCTCCTGGCGGTCGGCCAGGCTGTCTAATCCGGAAACCAACGCATCCTTCGCGATGGCACACCCGAAATCGACAAATCCTCCCAGCGCCGCCTCAAGAATTGTCTTCACCCTGCCCTTGAGAAGACTTCGCAGGGCCACCACCTTCATCCGATCGGCCTTGACTACCACCGTCTCAGACACAAACTTGAAGTCCTGTAAGAATGTCCGCACTATCTCAAGAACGGCTGCGAGCTGGTGATCTTCATGATGCACCCTGGTTGGTCAAGGCAGCAATGAAGAGCTCGGTGCGCAAGCGGAATTATTTGTTGTTTCGAACATAGCTTATAATAGGTGCATCGACGGACCCACGCAAAAGCTACTCATCGTCGCACTCTCTGTTGGCGATTGCATGGGGCGGATTTCCTTCTGTGTCTAGTAATTGTTCGGTGCTCATTTCTTATGCGCCCATTCTTCGCGCGCATACAACTGCGGTTTCAATGTGCTCCTTTCATTTGGGGGAGCTATCACAGCCTGCTGTTGGCCGGTTGCTGTCTCGCATACAGGCACTTCCATACTACTGATAACTGGAGAGTAGTGTCAGTTATTTGTTTACCGCACATTGACTATCAAACGCGGTTTCAAGCCTTTGGTACTCTTCATTCCTAACCCCCCAAGAAGGTGATGCATGGGACCCACGATTGTTAAGAGGGAAGTCAGTAGTGCTCAGTTCATCGTCAAACAAAAAGTTGATCACGCTGTTCCGATCAATCCAGATTTACTTAAGTAAATACTCCGATGCGATAGATGCACGATTCCACCAACAGAACGTGGGCGAAATTACCATGCCTGATCAGATATGTCTCATGCACAAAGAGACTGTTTGCTTGGTCGGTGCAGCGTGGAAAGTTCATTAAACAGTAGGCATCAACTTATAAAAATAACATCTCGCTGCAAAAGAGATCACCGTGGACCATCTCTTTGAGCATCCATTGCCAAAGGACAACGGCTTACACATGCATTCACATAAATTGATCAGAACGCACATCTAGACAACAGGATTGTGCGAACGGTGGCGTTGCAAAGTTGGTTCTTTGAAAGACATGTCTTTGAGAAGTCAAATGTGTCGTGGATCAGCAGACGCTAGTCATGCTTTGATGATAGGAAGAGATGTTCAGTTAGAGAGCATAAAGGTAGCTCCTTACGTTGACGATTCATTTGAACCTCAAGGGCAAGCCTTCTAATAGATGTTGGCCAACGTCACACGTTGACGAAGGGGGCACAGCGTAGGTAGAGGTTCTGAACGGCAGGAATCCTTGTCCTACACCGATAATGATTTTGAGAGACAGCGACAATCTGTTACAGGCTCGAACTGCGCACGGAAAAAGCTCTCATAATATTTACGTACTTCTCGGGTACACCCATTGTGAAGTAGAAATACATAAATTGCAAATTCACAATTTTTTAATCCTTTTCCTACTCGTTAGCAAATGTATACATTTTGGTTTGTCTCCGTTATGTCGTTTGTGCACAATCAGGCAGATTACAAAGCACGACTGTGATATTTGGTTCTTTCACCCCTGTGATTAACTGTAGCACCGTCTTAGTGGCTCATCATTACACACTTCACCGCTGACGTGCTGACAGTCGCTGTCCGTTTCACTGTTGCCACAAATTCACTACTGCCACAGCCCACCGCTGACCGGGAGTACAGACTGCCGGGGTTGTGTTTGGCTCACTGTTGAGCGACATTAAAGCTACGTCTACAAACCTAGTCGTAAGTCACCTACATGCATTTAAAGTTACTGTAATGGAACCACGTTTACGAGTTCCGCTACTACAAGTTTTGCTTCTTTTGTCCTGGGAAGCAAGCCGTGCGTAAGACTAAACACATAGTTTGCGATATTTCAGCTAGTGGCACTTACACCTATCCTTATCAAGGAGTGGCAAAAAACATATCGATCCACCGACGCAAAGGCATCTTGGTGTCGAGGAACACAAGTGCGGTGGATCGCCAATGAATAAAGTGCTGCTCCAACAGAAACGATAAGTACCGATGGCTCGAAAACGCTTTGGACGATTGCACCATGGGTGCACCTTTTCTATCAATGCGCTTATCCTTAGAGTTTCTGTCAATGGCAAACTGTACCCCATGTGCATAAGGTAAGACGAAATAATGTTTTCGTCCCAGCTACTCACAAGCTACAGAGCACAGCCTAGTCCGGAAAAGCACCAGACGCGTTTCGCCCTATTGAGGCTCGTCAGTGGGGCGCATTCCATCGGTCCCATACTGGGGATCGAACCCATGACCGTTAGAGGCAGATGCCAACTAGCCAGCAGCTTAAGCAACTGAGCCATGGGGGACGTCGGCTGGGCTACATAATCTGCAAGCTAACTGGGATATAGCACAACCTATCTTCTCATGCCACGCAAGTTACTACCTTAGGACATGACAGTGGCTAGCCTCCGAAGGTCATGACTTCCTTTCCCTAGACGCTACGTCCATTGCATTTGAAAATAAGAGAGGCTATATTTTACGGTACTAATGAGTAGGATTATAACTGTAATGTTTTCGTACCAGCTACTCACAATCTGCCTAGCACAGCCTAGTCCGGAAAAGCACCAGACGCGTTTCGCCCACTGACGAGCTCCGATGGGGCGAAACGCGTCTGGTGCTTTTCCGGACTAGACTTTGCTATGTAGCTTGTGAGCAGATGGGAAGAAAACATTACAATTGAAATGCTCCTATTCAATAGTACCACGAAATAGCCGACCACTGGAGAAGCGTCAGCACCACACTTGTACCAAAGAAGAATCTGTAAGTACCGGTCTATTGCTCGGACAATACATAGAAGCGTGCGCAGCGCTCAGACGTGCTATAGTGTAAACGGTAAGTCGGCAACACGAGGCTGTTCACAAGTTTGTTGCTGTTTTCGCATTCACTTTGCTCACCGCTAACCGATCATCCGGCGGGACATGTCAAGCGTCTGCTTTTTTCTCCACAATATACCACTGACCATTAACCTTTGACATCTCGATTCCTCAGAAAATGTGACAAGTATGGAACAACTGACTTACTGTAAGCCTGTGTGTGGGCATGCATGGTTTTGCACATTTGTCGGGTCGAAAAAGTCGAGGTACACTCAGACAAAACATCATAGAGAGGATGATTGTTGTCAGTCAGTATTTTGGATGCCCGTATTACGCAAGAGCGAAGGTGATTAAACGCATTGGTTTCAGCAAACTCTAAAATCGTAATTCCGTTAGATCGAGCAAGATGAATCAGTGCACAGTTGACCATTTTGAACCGCCCGTTTAAGAGTCTAGGAAGTATCAGGTGAGCAATAAGTCCAGCGCGGTGTTACGCAGGCGGCGACAAACCGTAAGATCAAGTAATGAGGCACGGATGAAGACCTAAGTCGGGAGACGGAACGTTGGTACAGGAGTTCAGACTGACACTGTTAAATACTAAGGTGCTGGGTGTGCGTAAGGAGTTGATGATAACAATTTTCTTTGGACAGCGAGAAAGAAACATCTTTACACCTTGATGCGTTGACTGAAAGACAGCAGGATTTGGACCAGGCTGAGGTTGTCCGAGAAGCATTCCAGTTTGACCGATGAATGTTTGGTGTGATTGTGTACACCAAGAATCACGGCGTCAGCTTGCATAAGCAAGAAGGCTTCCTTCGGAGCAGGAAATAAGCTAATGTAAGTGCAAAACAGGAATGGCGACAAAATAGCTCCTGTGGTGAATAAGAAAAAGTTTTCCTCAATCCTGGTAAACTGTGTGCGTATGGCAAAGTAGTCTATAAGGAAAATTACTAATGAAGGTTGAACTCCGCAAACGAGCAGATCGTGTAACAACAGCGCACGGTTTACACAACCAAAAGCACTGGTGTAACTTAGGAAGCAGATCCGCATGGATCTGTTTTTACTATGGAGGGATGAAAAAACGAAGTGTACAAGACAAGCGAATGCATCCAAACTGGACGCTTACGCGTTTGATTGCCTCGGTTATCTTGTTTTTCGCCGATGATGTTAAAATGTGGCGGAAGATCGCCAACCAAAGAGATAACGATGCACTTCAGCGAGACCTGAACAAGGCGTACACATAGTCATACCACCATGTGCTCCAGTTTGATGTGTTTACATACAAGCTGGTCCACATTCGTCACCAGCGGAACGATAAATGCAAACTTGGAGGCCATGTCCTGCCAAGAGCGCGACCTTGGTGTATTAGTCCAAACTGAACTGGGCTGTTCAGAACAAGCAGGAAAGGCGTCGAAGCTTAGAAAACAACACAAAGGCATGCTAAGGAGGGCATTGGGGTCGTTTGATCCGTCTCTGATCGCAGTTGCTTATCTCATACGTGCGGCCTCGTGTGGAATACGCAATCCAGGTCTAGCAGCTTTGGCTCAAGCAAGACCTTGTAGTACTCGAGACTCCGCAGTGGAAAGCCACAAAGCACGTCATTGGGTTGTTCTACCTTCCATATCAACTTACGCTGAGGACCCTAAGATTGCACAGCGGTCACTATCGGCGCCTACGTGGCGGCCTGATAACGGTCTATCAGAAATAAAGGAACTCCAGCCGCGTCTGCCGCCACCTACTGTAACCCAATCACAACACGAATTTGAGGGACCACCAGCTTAATTCAACAGCGCAATACAGCCGACTAGAATGATTGCGGAACTTTCACCCTCTTCGTGACCGTCAGCCATGAAACGTCCTCTCAAATCACGTAGTTTCCGGTCCACAGTGTGTTGAAAAAACGACCTGCCGTTGCGCTAACCAATTTACAGTACGAGACATAGTCTGTGTATATTGACAGACAACAAATATATGTCCACAAGCTACATAGCACAGCCTAGTCCGGAAAAGCACCAGACGCGTTTCGCCCTATTGGGGCTCGTCAGTGGTGCGCATTATCTCGGTCATCTAATGAGGATCGAACCCATGACCGCTAGAAGTAGATGCCAACTAGCCAGCAGCTTAAGCCACTGAGCAATGGGAGTCGTCGGCTGGGTTGCGTAATTTGCAAACTAACTGGGATATAGCACCACCTATCTTCCACTGTTACTGACAGTGGCTATCATGCGAGGTGATGACGTCCTCCCACTAGACGCTATATCCATAGCGTCTATATATCCATAACATTGGAAACTAGGAGAGGCTATGTAGCTTGTGAACTATCGGGATGAATACCTTACAAAGATTACACCTAAAATCCTGCTACTTACGAGCAATCCATATATGTCCGTCGAAATGAGACGGAACTTTAACGTGGTGCGACGGTTTGAGTACCTCTTTGACCCATTGAGCTATACTGGGTGATATCCCCGGGGCCTCTTGAGATCTACTCCCACCAGGTTGATCAGAGAATTTCATTCTTCTGGTCCTCCACGTTGGGGCTTTGAAATTGGATGGCTCCATTTCTGTAAAACTAAGTCATTGCCACCTCCCCACTGTCTTGCCGACAGGCTTTTGAACCAAGGACCATGGTTGAGGACCCTAATCATTCTTCTCTCTAGGTCTGGGCGCTCTGGCAGTAGCTCAGCCCACGTACAGCCATGACAACTTCAACCATATCCTCCATCGGCCGTCGCGCAAATTATTAAGGGCCGTCTTTTCTACTGTATACAGCAGGGCGGATAAGCGAAAACATACTATTGCTGGCGCATCACTTCTACCTTTTCCACCTATTTGTTACTCCCCTACCTGTCCCCATTACTAACCTTCGTACTATAATTTCCAACTTAAAGCAGCCGTAATGCCACGGAGGTAAACCACCTGGAGTTATCTTCCTGCACCATCCACAGGACACCTATCGGAAACAGTCCAAGGACACGCTGTCCCGTTTCCCTGGCCGCGCGCAAGGTTCGCACTCTAAGACAAAAAGGTCAACAAGCGGCACTCACACTCACGTTGGACGTCAGCGTGTGTTGCGTATCCGAAACTGGGACCAATAACGCTTACGGGTTTGTTGAAGTAACTGCAACCGGATTGCCCTGCCGCTATCAGTTGCCGTCTCCGGGGAAAGGTGTGATGCGGCACTCGCTGGTCACGCTGGGGTAGGTCTCGTTTTAAGCTCCAAGGTGGAGTCATCGTTAATTGATGGGACTCCAGTGAACAGCCATTTGTGTGCAGCCCGTTTAAGGTCGGTTCAGGAAACATTACTAAACGCTATTTGTTTGTGGCTTCTTGTTATGCTCCCACAGCCCGTAGATCTGAGGTTGCCAGGGATACAATGCAACACGAATTGAACACGCTACTACGCAGTGCCATCACTTCAGATATCATAGTATTGCTGTGGATATGAATGCACAAGTAGTTCGCTTGGGCTCTACAGAAGCTCAGCTGGGTGGTAATTATGGGCTAAACTCCGAACAGACGGACAACGGCGAGCATCTGTTGCAACTGTGTGCGGAGCACTTACTGTTTGTTAGTAGCACCGCTTTTGAATGAATATGAATAGTCTGTTTTACGCCGTAGCGGCGCTTCGATGCCGTGCGACATCCCAAGTCTCGCGTGAACTGAGTACACCGCGAAGATGCCCGCCCCTACGCGGCTTAGAACCTGTGACCTTATGGTTGCAAATCAGGAGTGCAGACCTTTCGGCCACCGTCCGACAGCACCGCTTTTAGACAGTGTGAGCGAAAAAGTGCCCCTTATCGTTGACCAGTGATGGACCCAAATAGAGCCTATTGTCATAAGTTATAAGTGGCGTGGTTCAATCCTGGATTGTCGCTCCTTCTAGAGTACTTGCGTCGATCATGAACATGTCTTGGCATGCTGTCATTTTTCCATGAACTTTACTTGGAGGTACAACTGAGATATTATTTAAGCTCTTGGTCAGGCAAGCTTATCATGATGCCCTGTTTACCGAACTTTCGCTCGCTTGTCCTAATGACAAAGTTTCAGTGGAATAAGATGTCGGCCGCCAAGCACGACGCAGGATCCGTTGCTTGCGGCACTGTTAATCGTCACCGCACCAGTCATTGGATATTCGAAAGGTCCGTGAACCAGTTGGAATCCAGAAGAAACCTCCCGGCTGGCTCTGAGCACAATGTGGTCAGACAGAGGATTAGGCGCGAACTAAGGTGGAGCATGTACGCTGACAAGGAAATCTGGTTAGATAGTAGGGCTCAAGAAATAGAGGAGGCAGGAACAGCAAGCAATTATTGCAAGCGCTTCTAACTGATCTGCACCACTGGTCCCAGGAAACTAGGGGTCAGCGAGACTATCAGAGACAGCGTGGGTGCCCTGGTTCACAATAGGGAGCGCCGTATGGCTCGTTGGGCGGGATATTTTTAAGATCAGTTCAACTGGCTTCCTGCTTCCGGACCCCATCCTACTTAAGTGATGCAGGTTGAGCCATGGCCGGTTAGTTTAGAGATCCCATCGGCAGCTGAGGTCCGAAAAGCGATCATACACCTAAATGATTTTCGTGCTGATGGCCCGGATTCCCTCCCAACTGCACTATTTAACGATGGTGGTGAGGTCCTTTGCAAAGTATAAACATTCCTAGTCAAACAAATCTGGAGCGCAGCTAACTAAAGTGAACCGATTATAATGGCAATATACTAAACCACAGGGGTATTAGCCCAACGTTAGTTGTGACGAAATTAATGGCGTCGGTTTTCATTCGTCGCCACAATGCGGGACGGAGATAACGGATTAAGGATGAACAGGCAGGTTCCCGCCCAAAACGTTGATGTATAGACAACATATTCACTTTACGGCAGGTGCTAGCTCTGCGCAACACGTACCGCATGTCGACAAGAGCTGTGTTCCTCGACTTCAAGTGTGCATTCGATTCAGTCGATCGTTGCATTATGTTCGAAATACTTGTGCGGAAAGGTGTTCCCATGAAATATGTGAACATTTTACGTGCCCTGTACTCAAACACGGCAGGCCGCGTCAGGGTATATGGTACTTTGTCGTATGTATTTCCAACAACAAGTAGCGTTCGTCAGGGTTGTCCAATTTCCCCATTTTTGTTCAATTTCGTCGTGGACTGCATCATGGAGTGTTCCCATGCGGAGCTTCGCAATGCAGGCGCTGAGGTGCTACCTGATTGAAGGGTAGATAATCTTGATTATGCGGACAAAGTCGTCATGCTGTTTAACGATGTTGGGGCGGCGCAATCAACGCCGGATAGTCTCTCTAGAGTGGTCCCATTATTCGGTATACGCTTCGTATCTTCATAGTGAAAAGTGTTGCTGCATGACCACCAGCCATTTGATGACCCCTTGACGCTTGATAGTGATGAACTCGAGGTAGTTGATCACCTCACTTACCTTGGCAGCTTCATCTGCAACAATGGGTTCGTAACGAATGAAGTCAGTTCAAGCACTGCAAACGCTAAAACTGTCGTCTTGAATCTGCGACATCTGTAGTGCAAGGGGTTTCCCTGTGTCTGCAAGACCCCAAAGCGATGCGCTACTCTATGGTGTTGAGACTTGCTCCCTTCGATCTGAGGCGCCTTCAAGTAGCTGCTCATGGTTGTCTGCGAAGCATTTCTGGTGTTGGATGGCACTAGCGTGTCCGCAACGATGACGTGGCTAGGCGAGTACTAGGCAGTGATAACCGAGCTAGTTCCTTAGAACAACAGAAGCACTTAATAGGTTGTGTTGGCTTGGGCACGTACTACCGTCACTACTACTACGGTCACCGGTTACGTAGAAGGGACTTGTTTAGTCTGTCAGATGTAGGGTGGCACAAGGCTTGAGGTGGAAAGAGTTGACTTGGCAGCGGGGAATGAAGTCAGTGACGACCAAACTGGGTGTAGTTGATCCGTTTCGCCTTCCGGGCTGGAGTCCACGTGACCCTCCTTATGCTTGGTTTGAGACTTTACGGGACATGGCTCGCAACGGACACCAGTGGCATGTCTGTTGTCGCCCACTAGTCTGACTGCCTTTTTAAAGTGTGTTTAGTGCTGTGTCATTTGCGGGGTAATGGCTGATTGTGACGCGGGGCAGTGAAAGCCGCAAGAAAGCTATCTCGCTGATGCCGTATGATTTCTGCACGAGAAGCAGCTGTTTGTGATGGTATGTTGTTTATAAGCTGTAGGCGCCTTGATCCTGAGTGTTTGCTTAGGGCAATAATGTTTTCCGGTAAGCCCCTCTTCTCTCCCTCTTATTATTCTTTATTCGGTAGGTCGGTAAGACTGTATGGCAGCATCAGTTCAAATGGCAGATGTACTGATGCTGGTGATGATGACATGCGATATAATGTGACGAACGTTGCGCAACCTGTACTAACCTATACGATCGAGGTTGCCTCTTTGCTGCATACCTCGGTGTGAACACTGTGCGGAGTCCACCAGAACGCCTTTCATTGTATCCCTTTGTTTTCTCTTCACCATTTTGTGGTTCGCATTCGGGTCATCCTACGGGACATGTTAACTGCAACTGCTTTTTAACCCTAAAACACCATTGTTCAAGACGTGTGAACAAAGCGCTCCGCCTGCCGGTTGCATTGAGGGTAGAACTGCAGTGAGCGTAAGTGTATTATGCTGTCCTGCGTACAGTATTCAGCTAACAGTGAAGATCTGAACTGAGAGCCTTTGTCGGTGAGTAGTGTCGTCGGTATTCCATGAGAGCTGTTCAGTTTGTTACCTGTCGTACACTCCATGCAGAACACATCAGATCACATGCCGAAGGAATCAAAAACAAGATACTATTATCCATTTACAGGACAAAAAGATCGGCATGCACTAGCTCCAAAGGCCAGGAAGACAATTTCGCTTTGCTGGGTGTTTTACAAACAAGGGCACCTTAGTGATAAGATTTTTCCAACTGATCAAGTTCCCTATCAACGTTTGTTCGCACAACTTATGAATTGTTACTGTCAGGATGTTCCCGATGAATATGCTACAAGATACTTTGGTGAAGGTCCATGGGAATAACAACTCTTCCGCTAAAAATAAACATCCATTGACAGTTCGTTTTTCTTTGGGTAAAACTTTGTAACTCCCCAACCAGGTTGTCCTTCGACTACTGAATAGGGTGGAATTTGATCGCATTATCTCTGATTCACTTCCGACTAGAGGGAGATCACTATAATGGATGCTTCATGCCAGCGCAACTAACTTTTAAATAACTGGGAAAGTGCATCACCTTGTTCTATCTCCTTGGTACAGATGTGCTTCCCTGCAACTGTAACCAAGCAAGGTGGTGGCCCACTGGTGCAGCCTGTTCGCCGTAGAAACAGGGATACCCGAATTTGATCCGAAAATTGCCAGCAGCGGCCTGCGGTCAGTAAGAAGTATAAACTTCCTTTCATATAACGTTTTGTGAAATTTCTTCACTTCAATGGCTATCGCCAAGACTTCCTTCTCTATCTGGCGGTAATTTCGTTCGGCGGGAGACAGCGATCTGGCCGCAAGTGGAATTCGTGCGCCATGACACAAGTGATGCCCTAGGTCCAAGTGTTTGTCTCTAACACTATCTCCAAGGTAGGAAGGGGCTGTAATGGCTTAAGAGTCTTAGGAAGGGCCTTAGCGTTACAACATCTTTGGGCGGTGGCATATTCTCGATTGCTTCCATGTTCTCTGGCTCTGGGCGCTTGCCGTTCTTGTCAGTGATAAAACCAAGAAAAGTGATTGCGTCCATAAAGGTAACTTTCTCGTCAGAGTAGGAATCCATATTCCTCGACAGAGCCAAGAACTCGATTTAGCATTTCGAATAGGTTATCAGCGACAACAACAGGTCGTCCAGGTATGCGACTTCCTTATTGCTATACCGCACTTAACTGCATTTGCTTCCGTTGCTCACACACCACCCGTTTATTTGTTACCAATCATCTTTATTCCTTAACAGCCGATGGTTTCATTGATGACCACAGAGCTCTCTCAATAGGCCCGCTTCGGCATCCATCCTGGTTCCGAATGGCATGCATTATTGAACGTATACTTATGCAGATCGGGCAATAGGCTGGTCTCGCGCGCACCTTGGAATCCCTCGCCATCGATGTTTGCTGTCCTTCCGAGATCGGATTGCAAGATGATCTCAGTATTGTGATTGAACTAAGGTCTTTACCGACCACGAAGCCGCATTTCAACTACGTCTATCTGGTGACACAGAAGCAGCCGCGGCAGGCTTGGCTGGCGTTGGTGCAGCAGTAAGTAGCAAAGCCAAGGCCGCACTGCTGGACTGATTTCCGTTTAAAAGTCGATTGTGTGTAGTTCGGCTTCGGGGACCATGCAGGATTAACAGATATCGTGAGGGAGACACAAGTTGTTTTTGGTCTCTGCTTACGCACCCACTGACTGCAGTTCCGATTCAGTTAAAGAGGATTTTTATCGTGAACTTCATCAACTCTTGAGCAGAGCCTGCAAATACCACATTGTTGTCCTTGCTGGGGATCTCAACGCACGGATCGGTTGTCTATTATCATGCTAAAGTCACCTCGGTTGTCACCATCCCCTGGATGGGAGCCGCTCAGATAATGGGGAGAGACTTCTCACACTGTGCGAGGACAATCGTTTATTTCTGTTGAGCACCAACTTTCGTCATTCGAGGAGACGTTCCGCTACTTGGCGACCCGCTTCTGCATCTCAAGCATGGTCTCAGATTGAGCATGTTGCGAATAACTGTAAGATGGATACAAACAAACTATCTACTGTCTCGGTTCAGCAGAGCTAGCAAGCATCCTTGGCCGATGCGCTTAGCTGTGACTCTCCGCAAGACATAGATGAACACATGGCACTGTTGCAGTGGGCCATGATCACTTCCGGGCAGTGAGTCTATCGTCTTACTCAGTACTCTTTAAATGTCTGGATCTTCACGCGCTCCCTGGATCTATTTAAAGGCTACAGTAATATCCCAGCGGAATCTAGCCATAATGAAGTGCGCCATTCTGTCAGTCAGCAGCTCAAACAAAGCCTACGCAGTGATCGCGACGCCTGGTGGACTCAAAGTGCTTAAGAAATGGATGCCATTGTTCAGTCTGGCAATACTCGCAAACTTTTCCAACTCATTCGGTGTATTGGCCACATGAAGCTTCGTGTTAATGGGACTATTTGCTAGGCTGGCGGTTAGCCGATTGCAAACCTACAGAGACGCTTGGATCGATGTGCCGAACACTTCCATTCCCAGTTCACTGCCCACTTGTATGCTCTGTGAACACAGCTGCACGCACTGGGTCCTCAAACTTGATCCACCCAGTGAGGCGAATGTATGCCTTGCGATTCAGTATTTGAGGCGATTCAAGACTGCCGGTTCAGAGGAACTTCTTTCATAGCTGTTCAAGTATGGAGACGTAGTTATCATTAGTCAGCTAACCTCACTGTGCTCCAAAAGCTGACATGAAGAAAAGGTAATTTCTTCTTGGGGCGAATCAGTTATTGTCCAGACTTTTAAGAAGGGTTCTCGCACTTCAAGCGCTAAGGACCGGGGGATAAGTATCATTTCGGCTGCCTCCAAGCCACAGGCATCGATTCTACTTCGTAGACTATCCCCTATTCATGAATCAGTGCTAGGAAGAGCAAGCTGGTTTCCGTCCTGGTCGTGAGATTGTGGAGCAAATGTTTACGCTACGCAAATCTTCGAACACCGCCACCTCTAGCAGAGGCCTACCATCGTTGCATTTCTGGACATCTGCACCACTCTCGACTCAGGTGACCGACTTGCGTTATAGCGTTGCTTGCTAAGGAACGGAATACCGGAAAAACATATTACGGTTCTGCGCTCACTCTTGCTTCACGTCTCCGGCAGAGTGAAAGTTTAAGGTAATCGAACTTCGTCCTTCGGAGTCGGTAGCGGTGAAAGACAAGGCTAGCTAATGTCCCTTTCCTTTTCACTTTTGCGACTGAAGACGTTCTGTCGAGAGTTCTGGAGGGTTCCCAACATTTCTGACTGCAACTACTGAAGGGCAAGCGAGCAACCGACTGGGACTACGCCAATGACACCGTCCCACTTGGTGACGACTCTCAGAGTATGCGACAGAGTCTTCAAATTTGGCCGTAGTGAATAATTCCTATCCAACGGATTTACTAACACACATTTTTTCGGCACTATATCAAAACAGGTTTTAGATTTTCAATATTTTGTTCTGCGACCAGGGACATGATCGTTTACAATCGCGATACTTTGAAATTTTTGCGTTCGTTCACGCAAATGAATTGGGTACTTTCTTGGTCAAGGCATACGAAATAAAATAAAAAGAAGCAAAAAATGGCAAAGAAATTTACGCAAAAACACCGTGCGGGATAGCGAGTTAGACTTCGGAGGAAGAATATCGGAAAACGAGCCTAACTATTTTACTCAGTTCTAATATTCAACCACTACTTGGAAAATTAGGCTTTAAAAGTATGATAAAAGTCGTGAATAATCTCACTTGGGCATCATTATATTGTAAGAAATCCGGCTTCACGTTGATATTGAAGGTGCCGTTGTGGAACTCGACGGATTTCGATCATTTCGTGTTGACCGCCAATGTACACAGAGGAACCGCGGTGGTGGTGTTGTCATTTACATTAATTATTCTTGATGCACGTCGATTAAAAAACATTTTCAATACAGCACGCAACGCATCAGCTGGTTAATCGCGAAACACAAACCAAGATTGCTGAACGGTTTTCGTTCGATTTTATTGACTGATTAAATGCCACTTAGCTGCAGTCCTCGAATAACTGGAACTCTCTTTGTGTATAGCTGACGACGACTTTAACAGATATGACGCCAGCTTCATTGCGAGACTCGGCATAAAGAACGTAGTGCAATCTCCAACGGAGTTAGATGTAACACTTCACATTGTATTTGTTGACAACCTGAAAGTGTAATCTGTTTGTAATCAGGCGCCGCTTTGGAGCTCTGATCATGCAACTGTACAGTTATCTCCCGCTATCTATAGCAAGATGATCCATAAAGTTCTCACCTGTTGTAAACATCGAAAGTTCAGGCGGAGACAATGCCCACCCCAGAAAATTCAGCGACTACGTAAAACCATTGCTACCACAAATTTGAGTTTGTTTTATGATGTGGACGTATCGAAGTACTGTTACCAGTCAACTAGTTACTTAAAATTCGCTTTCGACACTTGTCCAATCGAAACAATTTTTGTCCGTGCAGATAGATTCTCTTCTTAACATCTCAAGGGACTGCGCAGGCTTAAAGAAAAGGCTTTTGAACGCAAATACAGGTGTCTCTACCGATTGATATAAGCATAGAATTGCATCGCCTCAACCATATCTACGTTTAAGTCATACTTAGAAACAATGATTATCGTGAAATATGGAAAATGCTGAAACAGTTAAGTCACTCGCGAGGACAAGCATTCAACTCCGGATATGGAAAAAGTCAACCACAATTTTTTTGACCAGGACAGTACTTTATTCCTTGGTATATCCTCTGCCGAGTTACGGCTAGCCTCAGACAACCCTCCTGTGAACAGCATACCAGTGCACAAGAAGTTAATCGGAATGCAAGTGCACAAAGCACATGGTCCGGATAAGTTGTCTTCTGTCGTTCTTAAGGAGTGTGCAGCTTGACCTGCACAGCCTCTCCTCGAGTTGTAAACAATGTGCTTCAAGCAGCACAAGACAGCTGACCGTTGGTTAAGTGCAAACATCAGGCCCGTGCCAAAGAAAGGAACCTGCAAATATGGGCTGATCGCTTACTTAATTTGCTATACTACGGCTAGCTCCTGCAACTGGATGAGCCGGCTTCATGAATGTCGCGGATTGCAGCTGCCCATGTGCGGCGGTTAGCGGCAAGCTTCATGCAGATGAAGATCCAGTGATTTTTCCAGTGATGAGCACCACTTACAACCTGGAGTCCCAGAAGATCGACGTCCGATTTCACTGCAGCGAGCCACGTTTTCAATTGTTCACCACGACGATGACACTAACCCTGGCAGGGCGAGGGTGAAACCATGGCCCTAGTGAAGGCAGTGTCTGGTCTGCGGAAGATGTAACCGAACCATTGAAGTCTGCGGTTTTGGATGAGCGTTGTGAGCTTAGTCATACGGTAACAGCGCTTATGGATTTCGTCGTTGGTGATATGCTCATGCCACAGCGTTATCAAGATAAGCCTTAGACACCAATAGCCGAAGATCTCCAGCGTCCGGGTGTTTTAGGATCGCAGCGGCCACGTATCGCAAGCATAGAGTAAAATGGTTCGGTTCCTCGTTGGGAATACTCAAATTTTGTTCGTAGGCCAATTTCTGTCATTCGCTACGATGTGCTTCTCAGTTGCAGAAAGGCTGTTCAGGCGCTGTCAATAAGATTCCGGGTTTCGGATATAGCCTGACCATTGGGTAGAATAATGGATCCAAGGTACTTGAATTCAGGAACAGACTCGATAAGTTGTTCATGTAAGGAGAACAACGGGGCGGATTGAATGGTTGACGATAAGAAGTACCTCATCTTGCATACCGGTTGCATGTAGGTCCCTCTGAAGACATTTGAGAGGTTGATTCCCAAAAAGTTTTCAGCCCAGACCCATTTGGATGACCCTCATCAGTTTGTATATCACAGCTCAATATTCACCTTAGATGCGGTAGCATGTCAGTGCTCCCAGCACTGGATAAGAAAAACGAATCCATCCGCATCTGCTTCCTGGATTTTAGCAACGCCTTCGTTGACCAGACGGCCTTACGAGGTTATCAAAAGGCGAAATCGCTTCTTGGAAATTATCACGAGGCTCCAGACGATGTTTTCTTTAACTGATTTTTCATCTTCAACGAAGAGGACCTGTCACTCGAATGTGACCATCTTACGGACTACATCAAATATTGCTTTGACATGCCCTGTTGAAACGATTTATCTAAGAGCAGATAGATTTTTCTCACTATTATTTAAGCGACTTCGAAGGATGAAAGAATGGACCTACAAGCGCAATTAAATCCGAGATAAAAAGACTAAACCAATTATACATCGGAGCAGTTCTAGGCAACCATAACTGTCGCGATTTATGGGGACTTCTGAGGCAGCTCTGTGGTAAGAGCGTTTGTAGCCGGAGATGTGAAGAGGATGTGGATAAAGTAAATTCGGAGTTTAGTTCCGCCTCACTAGGCTCATCTTCCTTGCCCTCCTTCATTGGCTCAAGTTCAGCCGCGCTCTTCGATCAAAACAACGTCCACAAGGAACTCAAAAGATTAAAGGCAACCAAAGCTTGTGGTCCGGATGCTCTCTCACCATTAGCTTTGAAGGAGTGTGCTGATTCTCTCACACTGCCTCTAACAGACCTCTTTAACAAATGCCTCACTACGGGTGTGATCCCGGACATTTGGAGAACGGCCAGTATTAATCCAGTACCAAAAACTGGATCTCAAAAGTATCGCCCAGTGGCATGTACATATGTGCTACTAAAAGTTTCCGAAAGACTGTTAATTCCTCGGATTTTTTAGCCGCTCCTGAAGACGATATCTACCAGTTTGCGTATAGAATCCCGCGGTTCACATTGGATGCAGTGGTATATGTTGTTCATTCTAGAGAATCTGCATTAGATCAAAAATGTAAATCCATACGGCTTCTTTTCCTAGATTATTCGAATGCCTTTGGAAGCCTGGGTAGGGCAAGGTTGCTAAACCGGACATCAGAAAATGGAGTTCACCCTGGTGTGTGTAATCTGTTACGTGACTATTTTACAGATCGTACTCACTTCACCAAGTTGAACGGTAAGAAACCCTCTGTTCTCCGTGTCGACTGTAGTGCTCTACAGGGAGCGATGCTATCATCTTTTCTATTTTCCTTGTATGTTGAACATCTCCCTAGACAAACCACGTTTATAGGGTGTAAATATGCTGATAATGTTGAGATGGGATGTGTCCTCCATTAACCAGGATTCCCCATCACTTCAACATGAGTTGGAAGATCTGGTGGAATGGTCTTCATCCAGATCTCATACGCTTAATGCTTCTAAGTACAGTGAAATGTTATCTTCTTTCCGTGGCAATAAATTGCAGTCCCTCATAGATTTCTCTCCCACCCTTACTAAGAATGAACATCCCATACCCGGCTCTTCCACCGCCAAGTATCTAGGCGTCCTTTTGTCCAAGAATCTTGCTTGGTCAATGCACGTCAAGGAAACTTTCAGAAAGTCAGAAAACTTTGTTTAGCCATCAGACTTGAAGTGCTTTCAGTACCACGCACTTTAATATTCAGGTTTGTGACCTATTGTACTTTTCCCCATTGGCTACACTGCTCTTCTGTTATTTTCTCTGGACTGCTTCAGAGTGACTACACCTTATTGGTGTGATCTATAAAGCACATTTCTAGATGCAGCGGATTGCCCAGAGATTCTTTAGTTGATTTGATCATTTCTAGACATCTTGATGCCTGGAATGAATTTGCTTCTAAGGTACTAACTGACCGATTTCATTCACTTCATAATGATCTTTCCAAAACGTTCTCCTCTTCTACTCGTTCGAAATGCAGAATTTTATTCTCCCGCGCGTCATCGTATCCCAATACTATTTGGCCTTATCTCTCACGTTTGCTTGTTGACCCATCGAAAGTCACTAACATACTGCGCAAGCGCTTGTTGGAGTAACAGTTCTGATTTTTTCCCATCTTTTTACCCAAGCATGTATATAGATATTATCATCCACATTTCCGCAGTGATGGTGTGAATGCTGAAAATGAACCCATTAGGGTACATAAAACTTATTTTGACTTGACTTGTGCGAACCGTGCACTACTGTTGCGCGATCTATTAGGTACTGGAGTTCAAACTTCTGTTGAAAGATTATTTCACCAGGCGTACCCAGTTTAGCAGATTAATGGGAAGAAATCCATCTTCACGCACCACGAACTCTGGTGTTCTTCAGGGAGCCATTTTATCCCCATTCCTATTTTATGCTTACGCTACCTCAATCCCCGTCCCTGGAGAGAATATATATATATATATATATATATATATATATATATATATATATATATATGTCTGGAAGAATAACGTCTATGTGCTGAAATATGGCTAATGCAGACTCTACCCGGAACGGGAGGTGATGGTATTGATACAGGCCTCGGTGCGAATTTACGGTAAGGCCCTGTATAAATGGATCTGCATGCATGCGTCAGAATGATCCAAATCTGCGGGAAATCTATGGCAACTGAGTTTTGCAAAGAAATCATCAGGAAGCAGTAAGGACATACAGCGCAACCTTCAAACGCGTCGAGAAATCGGGGAATATTAGAATCTGACCATTCGACTTTTACACCTTTTCCCGATTGCTTGCAACCATAGGGCAATTGAAGTGAACCTTAAGGATCTCGATTGCATACGTAAGGCAGTTGAACTTGGTCCTTAACACATTTGAATTGTATCCAGTGTCTTTGCGATGCAGTATGCGCGCAGCGTCCTTGGAGTTGTCCCAGCCCAAATCGGTCAATGAGGGTAGATGCAATAACCATTGCATGAATAGTATGGATTGATGATGAAGACGCGTGGGCGTTTTATGCTCTATTCAGCGACTAGTGGCTACTCGGAGGCTACATGCACGCAGGCTAAGGGCACAAAGTTGTCCAAACTAACGTGGTGCGGCGGCACAAGTGGACTGCCATGTAGGTAAAGGCATGCTCCCTACATGACAACAGTGGAGATGGGGGACAGCTAACACGACAATGCGACACCTGATTAGCGATCCGAAGGTTAGTTTGACATTGTGTTTGAGCACACAAGTTGCACAGCCTAAGGGTTAGGACGACCTACCAACGCTTGGGATTGGAAACAGCATAGGACTGCACAGATAGGGTACGAGAGGCTGGTTTAGATCGACTCGATCGCTAATCGGGTGTCGCATTATCGTGTTAGCTGTCCCCCATCCCCACTGTTGACATGCGCAAAGCATGCCTTTACGTACATGGTAGTCCACTTAAGCCCACTAAACCCAGTCGCACTACGTGCATTTGGACAACTTTGTGTCCTTAGCCTGCATGCAACTAGCTTCCGAGTAGCCACTGGCCGCTGAATAGAACTTAGAGCGCCCACACGTCCTCACCATCAACCCATACTATTCACGGGAGGGTTATTACGTCTACCCTCAATGGACGATTTGGGCTAGGTCACTTCCAAGGACACTGCGCGTATTGTGCGTCACAAAGACACTTGATGCAATTTTAAATGCGCTAAGGGCCAAGTTCAACTGCCTTACGGATGCAAGTCAGATCCTTAAGGATTAATTCAATTGCATTATGGATGCAAGCAATCGGGAAAAGATGTAGACCATAACAAGAGGTTCCACCCAGGGTGAGTAGTTTACGGGATGGATAATTCCTGCTCTAAGAGATCTGCCTCCTGGCGAGCCATTGGTGCTGCTGCGTAAAGTACATGGCGTCTCGCAGAAAACACTCATCATCATCTGTATGAACGTTAGCTGCAGGGGGAAAACACTTCAGCTATTGTGCCGCAATACAAAGGACAAGAAGAAAGAGGAAACAGTGGCACGCCGGCTGAGTCCCCAGTAACGGATGGACATCGTTACGGAGTTATGTTATGCCTAACAAATACGATCGTGATTGGATGGGGCTAAGCAGGAGGGGGTGGACAAAGGAACTCACAACACAAACACCAATGGGGCCGGCTCCTAGCCATATCAGCAAGTGTGTCCAACCAAACGTGTTCATCGTCCTTGGGACCCCAGCCAAGCAGTCGGGATGCACCAACCGACACCAACTTCGAAGTGGGGGTTTTCATCTCTCCCGACCAAGTCATCGCTTGGCCTCCCCTCCTCCTCTTCCAACCGCACCCCCGGAGCGCAAACAATGCACGTCGCGGAAGTCGGTGTGCTGGTATGCGCAACACGTGGCCCAGCCATCGGAGCCTGGTACGTGAGGAAACACTAGAACAGCATCGGACTTCAGGGACAGCAAACTTGTACTTTCGTGCACTTAAAAAGATCCGTCCAAATTCGCAACCCTTCAGCGACTTGAGAGAGTATAACGTGAGAGGAACAAACTGGTTTTCATCCGGGCAGATTCGCATCCACCAAATTGTATCACATCAGCAAGTTCTTGAACTTAGTCGAGTTCACCGAAGGCGAACAATCGTAGTGTTCTTGGACATCCGAGCGGCATTTGCTTATAGACAGACCTGCATTGTGGAACTGTCTATTAAGGAAAGGTGTGTCTAACAAGTCCGTAGCCATCCTAAAGGAACTCTACAGCCACACGTCGGGCAAAGTCAGGGCTTATCACAAAGGTTGCCCTATTTCCCCTTTCCTCTTCAATTTAGCCACTGAATAGTCGTCCAGCGAGCATTAGAAGGCGTCCAGAATCGCGGTAATGAGTTTCTCCCAGGTGACAGACTAGCGGACTTGGACTACGCCGACGATATCGCTTTGCTTGGGGACCATTCACAAGCTGCCCAGAGCGTTTTGAAATGCTTAGCGACGGAGACGGTTAAGTATGGCCTGTATTTCACCCGAGGTGAATGTAAAATACTACTCCAAGGTTGGCAAATATCCGTGCCTGCCCTCGCCATTGCTGGTGACATCCAGGAACAAGTCCCCTGCTCCACTAATCTAAAGAGTTGTATCACGGCTGGCGGCGGTTTTGGGGGTTTCATAACGGACAAACAAGAAAAGGAAAACACATCGCGGTGAAACAAGTGTAACAAGGATTTGAATGCAACCATCTATGCGTTGGTTTTGATAGTAACCAGAAAGGAAAAGGCAGCTATGGAGAATCTCCCATGATGTTGCATAGATCGCGGAAACAATGAGTGTCAGGTGGTAAAAAGAGACCATTCAGAAAACTTTGGAGAGTGTAAAGCGAGGAAATGGAGACAGAACATTTTTATGGAATAATTAGTTGCATAGCATAGACAAAAAGCTCAAAGTAGTAGATCAGATGCCCGATGACTTCGTAAATGTGCCCATATGCCAAAAGGCATACAATCAAATAAGGAAGAACATACACTTGTGAGCGGTACTTGCACAAAGACGAAACTGGGTCCATCGAGGTCAACGTCATTATGGTATCCCGAATTAATCAGTCGACCACTTGTCATAACTTCAGCACGAGAAAGTCATCCGCTGAGTTTGGGGAGCAAACTGACAAGAAATTGCCAGACAGCTCTCCGTGGTGCTTCCAACTCACCCTAATACCCAAATGAGTCTCACGATAAAATCTAAGGAGCTTCATTGGTCGAGTGCTACGATGATGGAGTTTAAAGGAATGTCATTTATAACCTTTCAAAGAAAAAGAGTGCAACAAACAAGCGTAATAACTTGAGTCGAAGGTGACGTCAGGTCCCTGCGTGGCACAGTTCTCTCGCATAGCAAAGTGTAAAAGTAAGGAGACAAACATCAACAGTACGACAGTAGGCCGCACCGACGATTCGCTGCCATGCGAACGCCACCACTAGTCACGTATGGGCTAGGGATACAATGAGATCGCCCGCACCTTCGTAGATTCGATCCGGTGACTTTTGGCTCACAATGTAAACACCTTATACACTGGACCACCAACCGATAGTGCATGAATAAAGCGACCTTTACCACGCGATGTAGAACCAGCGAATGTTCGCGACGTAATGCACGTGCGCATCCTGTAGGCTGCGGCGTTGCGAGGAATATTGTGGTGATTTGCACACTCGAGCTGCGGTACGTTTTAAAAATAAAGGTGAGTTGGAAAAAGCAAAGATGGGATGGCTTTGTGTTTCGATATGTATAATCAAATGGACCGGCTAAACAGCAAAGAGTGGGTTGTGACCACTCTTCACAAGAAGTGGAAGTCGTTAGGACTAGGTGCCTTCATTCGTTCATGTTACGGGTTGGAAAGGGGTGAGAAAGAACCCAGCTATTGTACTTTGCTGCGTGTAAAAAGGAGTGATGGCATACGTTGAAGAAAACAGTCGCTTTAACAGTCGATTAGCCTCCAAGATGAGGTCCTGTGAAAGTCTTGTGAATGCACGATGAAAAAAACAAAAAATCAGAGGAAAGAAATATGCTGTGCAAAAATAGTGCGAACTGGGTGAACATAACAATCTAAACAGCTTCGCGTTTCAAAGAGCAGCGCTGTCAGTGTTGATGATTGAAGCCTGAAAAAGTGCGCATGGTAAACCATGCTTAAAGTGTACGGAACAAAGCAAGAATAAAAGAATGACAAAGATACAAAATAGGCTTCGAAAAGGTTAGGTCACAGAGGGGGTACGGTGACGGGGATCTCAGCCCGAGCCATTGTTGAACCCCCGTGGGATGGGTAGAGTAACAGCAACATTTGTACACTAGTTTCGCTTTAACCGAGCAAGCCGGGCTTCTAAGTCGTCTTCGTCGATTGTGCCATCGGCTGAATTGGGAGCAGGACCGACGCCGCCGCCACCTCCTGGACCTGCTGGACCGCTTGCTGGTATAGGCGTGCGCCCGAAATCGGATGCAACCCCGGTGCCTATAGTGCCAGATGGATTTGGTAATCCGGCCAACTGTTCGTTCATTTCGATCCCCAGCTCAGCCAAAATCTGGAAAGAGAAAAAGAGCACGCGAGCGACAAACCATTACGGGTAGAGTTAACCGTTCGATGAATCTTGGACTAGGTAGCCCAGGATCTAGTGAAAAGCGAACATGTAGTCTTTGCGAAAGTGGCGATGCCAAGTCAAAAGACAGCCCAATTAACAGAAGCGAAATAGCCCAGATGGAGAGAATGATGGATATGTGCTCAAATGGATATCGTGAACACTCGCGAATGCTTCGTGTCACAATCTCGTCACTCACTAACATGCTCAAAGTATAAGAAGGGAGTTAGGTACCAAGGTATACGAGAAAAAACTGTAAATTAATGACCATCAATACTCAAAAGGAAAGCACAGCATCCTATTTGTATGGTCTAAAATAAGGTATAGATGGCTAAAACTAGTACGGACAGAGGCTTAAAAATGGCATCAGCAATACGCCGGTATGCGGTACCGACGTTTCGCTGCCGCGCGACCACCACCAGTCGCGCGTGCGCTAAGGATACTGCGAGGGTCTCCCGTTCCCTATGCGCCCTTGGATTACATGACAGGCATGTGATCCTTAAGGATACGGGCCGGCCGGACAGAGGCTGTTTGCCAATATAATTAAGTGACCAAAAAGAAAACTGGCACGAATTTGGCGCAATCCTAAGTGATGAGGTTAACCGTTTTCTTTTCAAGGTATGCAATTACCATCCTTCTACTTGCAGTACAAACGAACTGCGCAAAGTTATAAATCGCGTTGCTTTGCATCAGCTAAAAACAGCGCAGCAAAAAACTAGAATTGAATGCATCGTCATCAAGACTAATATAACTCTTCACATGGCTCAAAATGGTACATTGTTATCTCTGATAGGCAATTTTCATTGCAATCGTGCCAGAGTCTCTGTACTGAGTGGCATCTGTGAACCAACCTGATTTCGCTGTCTCGTAGGCAGCAAAAAGACAAAAAGGATTAGCTTGTGGTCAAAGTCGATATCAATTTTCGAAAACTGTGACTGACCTCCCCTAAGCAGTTTGTATGGCTCGATTGTGCTCGTAAAGAGCTCGGTGACATCATCATTATACATTAGCTGAAGATGCCGCAATATGTAGAGATGATATACGAAAAAGCAAGATAATAAACATCATAGAATGGGAAAAAAGCGACACACGATGTAGTAACATGTTGTGGTTCAAGACTGAGATCGTGATTGGAGACGAAAGGTAAAGGGGATAAGAGCGAAGAAATTCACAATATAAACGCCATTGAGGTCGGCTTTTTGCTATGCGGCAAGTGTATCCAAACGGACGTGTTCATGGTCCTTCGGTCTCCAGCCAACTTAGAAGTAACGGCCTTCATTCTTCTTGACCAAGTTATCGCTTGGCCACTCCACTTGTTCCATCCAAACCCCGGGCGCGCAAATAACGCACGTCGCGGGAGTCGGTGGGCTGGCATGCGGAACAAGTGGCCCAGCCATCGGAACCTGGTAAGTGAAATAACGGAGCTGAGCGGTTCACTCGCTCTTCGTACACCAAATATGCGCGTTGAAAACGCTCATTGCTCACGCGGTATTCCTACCAGACATGAGATAAGCTGAGAAGGCAGCGGTGATCGAACGTAACTTGATGGGCCAGGTTTCATAACCTTACAGGAGGGATGTACGCGCGGATGCATTGCAAACTTCGCCCTTCAGGGCGAGAGTGATGTCTCACCGGCGCCACAGGTCGCGGAGATTGGCAAAAAAACTTCGAACTTGGAGAACTTCGCCTTTCGACGGTGCAAAGCATAGACCAAAACGACCGACAACCAGTGCTAATGTGTCCAGGGCTACATGGACAAGTTTGGTAGATGTTACAGATAAGTGCAATGTCGTCAGCATACTCCAAGTCAAGAAATCGCTAACTTGGGAGCAGCTCATCACCTTGTGGTTCGCTCCCAGTGAACGTAGTCTCTGAGTTTGTCGATGGAAAATTAAAAAGAAAAGGTGATGGCAGGCCACCTTGTCTCATACCGCTGGAAATATTGACGGGCTGCGACAGCTTGCCGTAAGCCATCACTTTGCCCGAACTGTGCGAACAAAGCGCTTAGATAATATTTACGCACATTTCGGACAAACTTTTCCTAAGTAGACAGTCCTAAAGTGCACATCGATTCACCGAATCAAATGCACTTTCGATGTCGAGGAACACAACTACTGTGGGTCTCCGATAAATATGGGGGTGTTCCGACAACTGACGTGATGTGAAGATGTGAGCAGTACGGCTGCGACTTCGACGAGACCCGGCTCACTCCCCACGAATCTGGGTTTCAAGGGTGCCAAGAGATCTATGGAGAACGAAAGAGGCGAGCATCTTAGACGTAACTGAGAACAGACTGATACCACTATGACTTCCGCATTCCGAACGTGAGCCCCATTTTGAAAATTGAGACCATAACAGAGCTACCGTAATCGTTACGTTGAACTGATTTAATACTCGTTCTAGATTTCGGTTTCTTTCACCGTATGTGGACTCTGGAACTGACCGCAGGGCACCGAATAGCATGCGGAGCCTCCTGTTCGGCTGGAGTACTTCCGTTCTCAGCCTGGGGGGTTGATGTGGACCGGCATAAAAAAGAAGTATGCTGATCACTTGCCATATATATATATATATATATATATATATATATGCGTGTGCCGGGACAGCCAATGGTGCGCTGAGGCTGGTGGTGGCTAGATCCTGACAAAGGATATATCTACTGCTGCTACTGTTGCGTCCTTGACGCCTCCTCGTGGTGACCGCCGGGTGGGAGTTGGGTTACGCCCTTCTCCTTGCTAAGATCCAGGACACCAATCCGCATGAGTCAGTGAACTGACCATGTGCTAGACCCGCTGTCTTTCGGGTGTTCATTTAATCGAAGGTTTTGGCTGAGGACCTGAGTCGTTCTCCTGTCAGGTGTGGGCGCCCTGCCAGTATGTTAGTCCATCCTCTTCGGAGTCTGGGAAGTGGTCGACGACCCACATCCCGTAACACCTAGCCATGGGAGACAACAGGTCTACGCGTTATCAGCTCACAGCTCCATTGGCGTAGAACACGAGCGCCATGCATTGTCTCTGACGGTGGGAGGGCAACTCCGGGTGTTCAATGGTTTGCTACTGCCGGCCTCAAGCCAGGCAGCCCCTGGTCAAATTGATAGAAACTCGCCAAAACACACCTGCGTCTGGCCGGGGTCGCAGGTGTATCCTACTACGGTCGCAAAACATATATGAATCGTTCCAGTATCTCAAAGGCTGCGTGTGACGGCCGTCAAGCAGATCCCAACCTGTCACTGCAATCACATTCCCGAGCTGGATCTGCTCCCTACTGCCTAGTGGGTCAGGCTATAGAGCCAAAGGCTCTGTGCGGAGTCGCTGAAGCAAACCACCAAACAACCCACTGCCTTGTGGATCAGGCTATTGAGCCAAAAGTGCCGGGCAGAGCCCCTCAAGCAAACCTCCGAAGCACAACCGCCACCTCGCGTGCGATTGCCCACCAATGCAATCGTATGCCTGTGCGCAATGCACTCATCATCGGCTGCTGGAATGTGCGCACACTACTGGAACGGAACTCGAGTGAGAGCCCCGAGCGACGCACTGCACTAGTCGCGATGGAACTGGCGCGCTCCCACATCGATATTGCGGTGCTCAGTGCAATCCGGCTCGCTTATCAAGGTAAGTTGCATGAAGCTGGTGCTGGTTACACATGCTACTGGGTGGACAACGCCGCCTCAGCACCACGTGAGCATGGGGTCGGATTTGCAACATCCGATCGCCCCCATGGCCAGCTGGTGGGTGAACCAACAGGCATCAGCGCGCGACTGATGACTGTTCGCATACGACTCGGAAGAAGTAAGTTTGCCACTTTTATAAGCACGTACGGTCCGACCAGGTGTTATCCTGATGACACGGGTGATCAATCCTGCACTCAGCTATCCTCCGTGATACAGTCTATGCCGAGCAGCGAGTGACTATTTCTGCTGGGTGATTTCAACGTGCGCGTTGGGCGTGATGCATCGGTGTGGACAGATGTTATCGGTCCGCATGGCATTGGTTTAGTGAATGTGAACGGTGACAGGCTGCTCTCACTGTGTGCCACTCACGGCCTGACGATTACGAACACTCGATTTGCACTGAGTGCGAGTGATATAGCAACTTGGACGCACCCACGGAGTGGTCACGCTCACCTGCTCGACTATGTCATCGTACGTCAGCGTGATAAGCGTAAAGTGCGCATGACACGTGTACTGCGTGGAGCTGAGTGTGGCATTCAGCATAAATTAGTGCGGAGGAAACTGTATATATATTTTCGTGAATCTATGTATTGCACTCCCGCCGTGAATCGGCGTAAACTTAACATTCGCTCCCTCGGTACTGCGGTGAAATATATTGAGCTGGAGAAGGCGATGGCTGCACGCCTGTGTGATGTGGAATGCATAGCCACAGTGGGCGACCTGTGGCACCACATTCGCGACCAGGTGACGGCTGCTGCCGAGGAGACCATCAAGCGCGCAAAGTTTAAGCGGCCTGATTGGTTTGATGAGAACAATGCGACGATTGGCGCATTGGTGTGTGAGAAGAATGCAGCATTTGCTGCACGTGTGGCAGACGCCAGTGACTTGGGGAAGAGTAGTCAGTTTCGCAAACTTCGACGGCGACTAACTCGAGAGCTCCGTCGCATAAAAAGTGCATGGTGGACGGAGAAGGCGAAGCAGATGGAATGCTACGCCGAACGTCGCCAACACAAGGAATTCTTTGATTCCTTGAAAACGGTGTATAGACCGAGGTTGGAGCCTCTGATGACGCTGATCGATGGTAGCTCAGGCGCTACCTGCACACAGACTGCAGACATAATGCAGGTGTGGCGGAAACACTTTGACTATCTCTTGTACAACCTTTCAGAGATCGACTGGCCTACTTTGAACGGCCTCAAGCAGCACGATGTGAAGGCGAGTCTGGGGGACACGCCGACACTGGATGAGACGCAGAGAGCACTTGCTCAGCTGCAAAACGGCAAGTGTGTCGGGGCCGACGGGATCCCGCCTGAAGTATTGAAACACGGCGGACCCACGTTGGTGACTGCGCTGCACCACTTGGTACAACGCGTATGGATTGAGGAGGAGGTGCCTCCTGAGCTGAAGGATGCCCTTGTGCTACCACTGTACAAGGGCAAAGGAAGCAAGCAATGTTGCACGAATTATCGTGACATCAACTTGCTGCTCAACCGCCTAGTCAGTCAGGTTGTGGAACCGAACGTGGCGGAAGAGCAGTGCGGATTCCGTTAGGGACGCAGCATTATATGTATGGTGTTTGCGGCTCGTCAGTTGCAGGAGAAGTGCAGAGAACGACACCAACCATTGTACTCGCTTTTTGTTGATTTCACAAAGGCATTTGATACGGTGAACCGCGAGGCACTGTGGTTGGGGTTATGTAAGTTTGGTTGACCGCGTAAGTTTGTAAGTTTAGTTGAATGTCTGCACAGTGGTATGCGGGCGAGGGTGCAGCTGAGTGGACAGATCTCGGATGACTTTGCAGTTGTCTCTGTAGTGAAGCAAGCCTGTGTCTTAGCTCCTGCCCTGTTTAATATATATCTTCATGCCATGATGTCATGTGATTTTGATGCGACTTGTGCTTACGGTGTTCGTGTGGAGCACCTTATTGTTGATAGGTTGCTGAATATCCGTCGTTTCGCTGCGAGAACTCTAGTCTGTGAGACAACTATCCGTATGTTGCTGTTTGCTGACAACTGTGCGTTGTTTTCACACAGCGCGGATGAGTTGCAGCACATGACTAGTGCTCTGGCTTCGACAGGAGCCAAATACGAGCTCACCATCAACACAAGCAAAACTGTCTGTCTCTTTCAGCCTTCACTGGAGGTGCAATCTGCAATACTGCCGCAAATCAGCCTTGGTGCTGAAGTATTGGAAACCACCTCCAGCTTCTGCTACCTTCAGTGTGGTGTCGAATGACCAGCAGCTACACAGTGAGCTGCGTATTCGCGTCTCGAAGGCAGTGGCGGCATTCGGGAAGCTAGAGAAGCTTACCATTTGCACGAAGGTCATGGTGTACAAATCCATGGTGCTATCCGTTCTTCTATACGGCAGCCAAAGGTGGACGATGTACCGGCGGGATGTGCGACATCTCGTGCAGTTCCATAAACTGTGCGACGGATTTTGCGCATCGGATGGGGAGACAGAGTTGCGGATACGGAAGCGTGGCGACAAAGTGGGTTGTATGCAGTGGACTGCATACTTTTGTTGAGACACCTGAGGTGGCTCACTCATGTGAGCCGTATGGACTCGATGAGGATACCAAAACAACTATTATATGGTCAGCTTAGTATTGGGAAGCGGCATGTAGGGAAACCAAAGTTACGTCCTTAAGACATGATCAAAGTGAGTCAATCACATTCTAATCTTGATTGCCGGTCATGGGAATCGAAGGCGTTTGATCGGCGTGCATGGCGCGATCTGAACACAAAGCCCGTTGCCGAAATGCAAAAGAAAGCCCTCGTGCATGCAGAGAAGAGGCGGCAAGTGCGGAAGCGGCAAGCACCGATGGGTTGTACTCCATCGACATCGAGCGCATGGTGCTGTAGCACATGCGGTCGCGAGTGCCTGAGTCAGGGAGGCCTAGTGAGCCATGAGTGAGGCCACTCGGGACCACCACCGAAGCGACGACGGGACCTGCAGAGAAGGTAGGCAGAACGGGCGCAGCGTTCATAGGTACGCTGTATTCGATTTACTAATCGCGTGCTTGCATGTTGGGTCCCTTTATTTCAGGTGGTTGGTTTACAATTTTGTCCTAATGCTTTTCTTTCTCATATAAATGCCTACCTGTATTCTCTTCTATAAACTTGCACACGTTGCTGACGCTAATTGGAGTTAATTTCGATAACATTTTTTCGTCTGTGGCATTTCCTCAAAATATGTTTTCTGACCTCTTGAACTTATCGCGGATTCGTTCGTAATCAATGTTTTGTACGCCCATCAAGTAAAGAGTTATGTCTCCATATCTGTATGCAGTATCCGCTTTATTTTATTTCCTCTTGCCGTTTCAAGTGATTGCCTGTTGCTTGATACCCTCGGTATGGCTGCGCTTGATGTGCATGTTGACAAGGTGCCTAACTACTACCTCGTCCATATATATATATATATATATATATATATATATATGTATATTGTCGAACCCGCTTTATCGCCCAGCATGTGGATATTACAAAAGTGTGCAACAAAGCGGAGTGGGCAATTAACCGATATTTCCATATTTTCTAAAAGGGAAACAACCACTGAATTATTGAACAGTGTATCATTTGAATTGTAACGTGATGAGAAGTATAAAATACTTATATAAAACAAAAAACTTTTGTTCGGAAGAGCATGACCTATAATTTAAAAATTACGACAAAGCATATTACATGGATTGCTATAAAAGCGGGTGCTACTGTAGCTTTTTGCCGAGAAAAAAATCCAACGTCAGTTGTAAATTGGTTTGAGCTGCTACTCCAGTCACTATTGCACTGATGAAGTCCAATTTGGACAAGAAATCGTTGCCTAGCCCATGCGAAAGTCCGTTGCTGTACAGATCATTCACATAGTTCTTTGCTCTTGAATGCGACACGCGCAGATTGCTGTTACTCACGGAGGTATCCGGCACGTCATCCTCTGAGTCGCTGTCTTCCTTCTGTTCCAGTCGGTTCTGTCAAATTTTACTGATGATTTCATCTTCAACAGTTGTCAGATCTGAGGTACATTCCACATCGTTGTCAATGGCGACGAACTCTTCTGCACTGATGACTGGGATTGTGCAAACGATGATCTCGTCCTCAGCAATGACGGCGTCATCGGATAGTGCATCGGAAACCAGTCGATTGAAGTCAACATGCCGAAGGCATACTTTTATTGTTGCACTGGTAAACTGTCTCCAACCTTTTGAAACGTACTGAATTGCATCGAGCACAGAAATTTTGGCGCTGACACCCACCGCCGACGAAGAACCAGATGACACGTTGGACTTGGAGAATCCACTGGTGGTTGGGTTGCTACAAGCAACCTCTATTGAGACCTCGGTTCACTTGAGGTGGACCTCGGTCATTCCGATCAACAAGACCGTAAGTAAAATGGAAACATTATAGTGTTGCTCACCCCAACCACCAGTGGATTCTCCAAGTCCAACTTTGCATTCGTTTCCGCTGGACCAAGCGTTGCTCGCGGATCTCAGTGGCATAGTGCTTATGGCGTCAACCATGAGCCACTAGGCTCCGAGTTCCAGCCCAACTCAGGCTATCTCCAACTGATGAGTCCCAACCAGGACGAAACTGCGGGGGTGCCAGCGTTGGGGTGAGCAACACTATAATGCTTCCAGATGACACGTTTTCGATGAGATAAAGAATATGGTCCACAATTTCATTTCTGCAACAGATTTTCAGATTCATAATCACACATTGATCTATGGGTTGAAGAATGCTGATCATGTTTATTGGCAAAAATTTCATCCGTATATTATTCAGGCCTTCTACCTGTAGATACACTGTGCAATTATCCAAAAGCAACCTAATCGTTTGGCCTAGCTTCCTGTCTCATTCGAAGACCCACTCGGTGAAAAGTTCTTTCGTCATCCACATATTTTTGTTAGCTCTGTAATATATGGGAAGTGGGTCCACGTTCACGCCATTAAAACATCGTAGTTCCTTACGTTTTCCAATCAAAACCATTTTTTTTACCCCGTGTCTGACATATTCGCGCAGCACAGGAGAGTGATCCCATCCATGGCTTGTTCCGATCCGCTAAGCTTGTGGGCAGGATAACACAAAAACCCCTCCGGAGTTGTTAGGTAAAAAGACCTGGTTTGTCTGCATTGTACACGTTGTCATCATCAAACGCATTTAAAAGTTCAAGCAGTCCATCTTTTAGCCAATTTTCACAGACAGTTCTGTCCGCGGAGCTCTTTCTGACATGCGCACGTTTATACACAAGTTGCTTGCTACTGCTCGATCTTTGCAACCTTACTTCGGTGGTAGCAAAGATTGTTCCAAGTCTTTCTCCGAATTCTCCTGCCTTTTCCTTCAGCAGCGGGACTGTAACTGTTTGGCTGTGCTCAGAAACCGATATCATCCAGTCATTCAATGTAGTTTCAACTTCGACCTTTCCATATCGCTTCCTTTTCTGAGAGCTTGCAGTGCCATGCGACAGATTCTGCCGGAGTTCCTTTCGCTGGCAATCAAACTGGTCAGGGTACGAGGAGAAAGGTTTAAAACACGCGACAACTTGTCCTGCGAAGGTTCTGGTGGATAAACTGTAAGTTGGTCCAAAACGTCCAACTTTCCTGTCAAGGACAACTCCTTTCTGTTACTTGTCATACTGGTGTGTAACCAATAGAGTACTGATAAATGTGGAGCGGGAAGATTGCCCGACTTGCTCAGTCCTCCAGTTTTTAATAGGGCCGAGGGCTTGTGCGCATCCGTTTGTACATATAGCTTGATCGTGGATTGAATGACGTAGGTAACATATTCTGATCTGTCAATAACGCCGCCGACATCTTTTTTGTTCTTGACCTGATCGGACTGGGGTAATCGTAATAAAACTTAGTCGGAGTGAGGGCGTAAAACTGACAAAGCGACAAGAGCACAGCCCACACAGCTTGGCAATTAAGCGGTGGGACAACTCCGGCAATGGGCAATTAAACGGTGAAAGTTTAGCATATTTAAGAGAAAAGAATTTGTATTTTGAATAACTGGGCAATAAAGCGGGGTGGGCTATAAACCGAGTGGGCAATAAAGCGGGTTCGACTGTATATATATATATATATGGATAAGTACAATAAAAGAGAGCGAAGCAGATAAATCCAGCAACCATAAAGTTGTAGTCACGAAAGGGCCTCACAATATGTTCGTCATTGAGTGCGAAATATAGCCATGTCCGAGAGTTTCCGGTCGGGGGTGCTCGTGTCGGTTGCTCTTCCAGCGCTCGACAACGGCCACCTTAGGTGTTAGCACTATTATACTTTAAACTCGTCGTTTGTTGTCGATCTCTTTTTCGCTTCCAGCCGACTTCTGCGGACATAGAGAGGACATGATGAGGCAAACGTTGAACTGGCATGCGAAGCATGTGTCCAAGCCGCTGTAAGTTGTGCAGTGAAATAATGCAACTTAGTGGTCGGCATAGTCTGATTTGAATGTGATGTTATCGTACACCAGCAGTGTTCCGAAGGCAGTACTGAGCAAAAAACGGACATCCTCTGAACACGCTTCGCAAGGGCAGGTGTCTGTATCTCAGTTCGGGATTTCCTTCGTCTCACTGTAGTGTATAATGAAAACTGTAATTGTCTTGACGGCACCAGCGGACGCCCAGGTGCCCGATTTGGGACTAAATTCGGGCGATCGAGAAATATACGTTTTAAAGTCATTAAATGTATAGAGTTGTGGTCATACATCGCTGTGTTAACAATTTTTATATTTAGTTCCTTCATTTACCGTAAATATACGCTACATGAATTCGTTTGAATTCATCACTATATGGGTTACCATTGGCCCGTAGCCACGCCATTGGATCACCATTGGTTACCCCAGCGTTCGCCATGGATGACAAACGGCTCAAGTCTCGTGACAGTTTCTCTAGATCCAGTGTCCAGTGAATGATACGCAGAAGTGATGAAGAGCTTTTCAGCATGCTTTCATCCTTGCATGCGACATAAGGTATACACTATATTCTCTCATATGCAATATTATTTAGCTTCACCACTGAGCGCTTGCATGCTGGATCAGTTGTGTGATGAGGAATTTTCGCCGGGACTGCCCGTTGCAGCGGCAGCAGCAACTGCTTCTGCCGTAAGCACTGAGTGCCGAATGGAGATCCGTGAATTAAGGAGGACCCAGAGTATGTGTTACACCAATGTTACAAACACATTTTACAGGCATCCTTTTACGGCCTTCGGTAGATGTAAGTTTCGAGGAATTTCTCCGCGATGACTGTCTGAGGCAAACTTCTCAGTTGCACAGATTAACATTTGCAACCCGAGTTGCCGGCATCTTCCCGCACACTCATGCACACACCACATCAGTGTCCTGAACGCTCCATCCGTGGTGGACAGTACGTGCCTGTTGGACTAGAAGCAGGATTGCGACGCATTTTCCTGCGAACTACTGTTCCACCACCGCAAAAGCTACGGTTGCATTTACATGTAGATGGGATGACCATTTTCCGTAGTTCCGGACAACAGTTATGGCCCATTCTTCGTAGGGTGATGCAACCGCAATCCGACATATTTGTTCTCGGCATGTACAGTGGCCGTAGCAAGCCAATAGACGTTCACGAGTTCTTGCAGCAGACTATACAGGAATTGAAGAACGATGTGTTCATTCATGCTGGCGGTCTACACGTCCAACTGGACCTTAAGTGCGTTGTCGCTGATAGCCAGCAAGAGCTTATCTAAAACAGATTAAACAACATTCAGGATACTTCTCATGCGAAAAGTGTACAGCCATTACTAAGTTGACATTTCGTCTCAAATTCCCATATTGTAGCCCTATATCAAGATCAGCGGATGACTTTCACGGTACGTGTGGAGGATATCTTGCGGAAAATGAAGATGTCCGTTCCCGGCGCCAATCGAGGCCCTCGATATAGACGTGATATCATGATTCCCCATCGATTACATGCATATGATGTGCCTGGGAGTTATGGAACGGACTCTAACGTTGTGGGCCAATTACAGGAAAAAATCGGTTGCCATCCAAATCCAGCCGTTGAAGCAACAAGCGCCTGAAGCTGTGCTCTGCATGTTTGACTACGGAATTGCCTAGAAAATGTCGCACTCTTGAGGATGTTGAAAGATGGAAGAGCACTGAGTTACCTCAGTTCTTGTTATACCTTGGGCCGGTTGTGCTATAAGGCATCTTACCGAAACATATGTACCAAAAGTTCATTAATCTATCACTTGCATCTTATGTGCTTTGCAGCAAAAAGTGGTGCTCTCACTACCTAACGCTGGCGGACAAAATACTGCTAGAATTAACAATCAATAGGCGGCAATCTCCGGTGAGAAGGAGTTGGTATTTAACGTGCATTGCCTCCAGCACATTTGCGACGATGTGTGCCATTTCGGACCACTGGACACATTCGCGGCTTTCTCCTTCGAGTCCTACCTCCAACGTTTGCGACGCAAGGTGTGTGGCCGAATATGCCAACTTCTCAGATTTTCCGCCGCATTGCAGAGCATTTTGCACCATCCCTCACGAATGTGGAGTTGCCTTTAGATGATACCAATCCAGTGATACCTAGGATAGATGCAAGCAATGCTACCGCGCCATCTTTGAAGACATAAACGTGCTTTGACGTCTCTTCCTTGTAAAGTCCAACATCCGATATCCGAATGGAATGCGCATGTATTAGCCACAGAAAAACTTAGACCATGTACGTAGCCATTCGTCTCTAACCTAACACCATATGACAAACGTTGTATTACGACTAGAATGAGGAAACTCAGATATTCATTACTAATGTGGCGGTAACGGTTTGCCAATTATCCTTAGGTTTATTGGGTAATTTTGGAGTATGAATGAATTCTTTAATCATCTCCATCGCTTCCCATTACTTGCAGGAACGATGCAAGCAGCTGTGAGACAGTTTTCCACAAGGTATCACAACGGTCGCAGCTAAAGCAGTTGCATCCTTGCTTACAATCATCATCATTCATCATTATACACGTTAGCTAGAGGTGGGAAACACCTCAGCTACTGTGCCGCAATACATAGAAGAAAAAAGGAGAAAAAATGCAACAGGTGCAAGCCGGCTGAGCTACCGGTAACGGATGGGCATCGTTCCGGTAAGCTACCAGCCGGCTACTGTGTAACAACGAAAAATACTACGCAAAAGTATATAAGGCTAAATAGTGAGATCGTGGTTAGAGGGGGAGGCTAAGACGGATGGAGTAGGACAAAGAAACTCACAGTACGAACGTCATTGAGATCGGCTCCTAGCCGTATCAACAAGTGTATCCAGCCAAACGGGTTCATGGTCTTTCGGACTCCAACTAGGGAGCCCAGAAGCTCCAACCGAGGCCAGCTCAGAAGTGAGGGCCTTCATTCCTCTCGACCAAGTCACCGCTTGGCCACCCCTCCTCTTCTTCCATGCACACCCCCGGCCCGCAAACTACGCACATCGTGAAAGTCGGTGGGCTTGCATGCGTAACACTTGGCCAAGCCATCGGAGACTGGTGCGCGAAATAACGGTGCTGAGCGGTTCGGTTCCTTTTCCTGTGCCATAAACAAGGCGTCGAACACGCTCGTTACTCACGCGGTGTTCCCACCAGATGTGAGCCAAATTGCGAAGGCACCGGTGTTCGGACATAACTAGCCTCTTCAGGCCCGCTGCTCTAAGGGGCCAGGTTTCACAACCGTACAGTAGGGTCGAACGTACTGCTGCCTTGTACACTCTACCCTTCAAAATGAGAGTGATATCGCGCCGGCGCCATAAGTGGCGAAGGTTAGCAAAAGCGCCTCGAGCTTTTGCTATACGGTTCATGATCTCATCTCCAATCCCACGGGCGCTGATACAACTTTCCAGGTAGTTGAATTTTTGAAGGACTTCTAGCTGATCCCCACCAAGGGAAAGCGTAGGAGGTGGTCCAGACCAATCTTGGAGGAATGCTTTGCACTTCGAGGGTGCGAAGCAAAGCACGAAGTTACGGACACCCAGTGCTAAATCTGTCCAGTGCAGCTTGGCACGTTTATGTTCTGGCACAGATTAGGGCAATATCATCAGCATACTATAAGTCAAATATTCGTTCTCCTGGGAGCAGATCCACACGTTCTAAGTCGGGTCCTATAAACGCGATTTCCATGACTTCGCCAACAGCGGAATTAAAGAGGAAAGGTGACAGCGGGCATCCTTGTCTCACGCCGCTGGAGATATTGAAGGGCGGCGCCAGCTTGCCGTAAGCCCTCACTCTGCCCGAGCTACGCGCGTATAATGCTCGGATAATATTTACATATTTCTCAGGTACACCTTTCCTGAGAAGACAGTCCCAAAGTGCATGTCTATCCACCGAATCGATGCACCTTTAATATCGAGGAACACGACAACAGTGGGCCGCCAATATATGTGACGATACTACAACAGCTGACGCAAAGTGAAGATGTGGTCAATGCAGCCACGACCTCTACGAAATCCAGCTTGCTGTTCACGAATCTGGCTTTCACGAGTGCCAGTCAGTCTGTGAAGGATGACAGAGGCAAGTAATTTGGAGGCGATGGAGATCAGACTGATTCCACCATGAATGCCGCATTCCGATCGTGAGCCTCCCTTGAAAATTGGGACTATGACGGAGCGGCTCCAGTCGGTTGGGACAGTTTCCTGCTCCCACAGTTTGACTAGTAACTCGTGTAAATCATCCATTAGAGCAGTCCCCGAATTTGAAGACGGCTGGAGGAAGATAATCTGGTCCCGCAGCTTTATTTAACTTCAACAGCCAAATCTCACGTTCGACTTCTGAGCGAGAGGGTGGATCCAAAGGAACAGCCCAGGGAGCGGGGCGATCAGTGGCCGGCGAGAAATCTAGCAATTCCGGCCGATTAAATTGCCTTTCAAAGTGCTCAGCCCAACGCTCCAAGCGTTTTGACAAGTTGTGGATAGGCTGTCCACTCTCGTCACGTATAGCTTCACTAACACCAGGTTTCCTGCTGCCCGTTTCCCGTATCAGACGGAATAACTTACGATGGTTACCAAGGGCAGCGGCCATTTCCATCTCTGATGCACGATGAGACCACCAGGATTCGCGGTCTCTCTTCAGGATAGCACGGAATTTTGCCCGGAGCTCTTTGCGAGTTTCATTGTGTTCGCTTCCAGCCGGAATATACCGGCGAGCATCGATAAGTTCCAGAGATTGTGAAGAGACCTAATGTCCATGTCGGCGATTAGACATACCACATGAGGATTTTCCTGCTGCTAGTAAGGTCTGGTGAATATGAGACCAGCGAGCGTCAATTGCATCCAGTGAGCGTTTATCCAACTCGCACGACATCGTACTTTGATAGGTATTCAGAACAGTTGGCTTCGCCAGTTGGCTGGTGTCAATGCGCTCACAACGTCGTCGTGGGCGTCCGTCAAAATGCATCCGCAGGTCAGCGCATACAAGTGCATGGTCGGTGTCTACACATGTGCTCCAAATCGAGCGACAGTTCTGGACGCAGCCACTCCATCGGTAATTGATTGCAATGTGATCAATTTGCGTCCAAGGCTGGTTCGAGACTGGTGGGCGCCAAGTCACCCTCCGGCGGGTGCTGTGTCGGAAATTAGTGCTCGCAAGAAATAAGCGAGCATCCTCACACAAATGAAGTCACCGCTCACCGTTATCATTACGGGAGCCTACATCATGTTGGCCGCCCAGATGCAGCTCATCTATGGATAATTTCCCAACTTGAGCGTTCAGATCCCCGTCCAGCACTACAATGTCCGAGCTTCTGTGGCGAAGGAGCTCGTTCAGTTGACGATAGAAGTCGTCTTTTACCGAGTCATCGCTACAGTTTGTGGGTGTATAGGCAGCGACGACGAATAGACACCTATTAGTCCCACGCGACTTCGAAGCTTTGAACGAGCCAGCCAATCGGACCGCACACATCCGGTTACTGATTGGGATCCAATCAACCAGAGTAGCTTCAGCCCGGGGACTCAGGGCAATACCAATACCAGCCTGGCCGGTGCTCGAAGCTGCATTGTCACCGGATAGGCGCAATGAGAAACTGTTGCTGGTGTCACCTGGTGGGGGTCGCAGAGTGAGCACAGAGCTCGAGTCTTGCAGACTGGTCTCCGATAAGCAGCAGATATCGACAGAAAGGGTCTCCAATGTTCGGGCAAGTGCTGCTTGTTGACCGATCTGAAGAATCGTGCGAACTTTGAGGCATGCCAATCCTAAGTAGGATCGAGGGCTCCAAATGGAAGTCGATGCACTGGGCTTGGCCTCTTGGTTGTACATGGGCTTGTCGACAGGACAGGAAGGGCGCACTGCGTTCACATGTGAGTTGAAACTAGAAGGTAAAAGCCTAGCATAGCAAGGTGGGGGAGGGCCAAAAATTGGGGGATGAAAAGTGGAGCTGGAACGGGACGATAAGGGTGAAAAAGCGCAAGAGGGGGAATAAGAAGACGGGAAGGCTTGAGCAGTAGCATCCAAACCCCTATCCATCCTGCTCAATGCAGCATATAGGGCACCGGCGTTTATTCTCTGCGGTGGCCAGAGCATTAAGAAACTGTTTGAAGAGAAATTCATTGTATTGCGTGGGCAGGATACTGTCAGGTTGCCCAAGCCTAGACAGGAGACCGATTAGAGTACTCAACCAAAACCTTTGGTTGAAAAATCTGACCGCAAAACAGCGGATTTGGCGTTGGGCTACAAGGAGTCCGTTTTAAGGAATAAGGAGCCATCTCATTCCAACTCCCAACCTGGAGGACCAGGAGACTGAGTATGTCTGACCTCTAACCATTGACCAATCTGGTATGAGTGGCTCTGAAGGTGTAAAAGAAAGCACCACCCAGCATAGCTCAATGGATCATTGAGGTAAACAAACCATCGCACCACGGTAAGGTCCAGCCTCATTGCGATGGTACTTGCTTACCAATGAAATAAGAGTCCAGTTATCTTCGGAAACCCAAATGGATCTGTGCAATAACGACTGGCTCAGGTAGGCTTTTCCAGTTTAAGCAGTTTCCACTAGTTCATCAGAGCACAGTAATGGGCGTAGATTTGTCTCAATCAAACGCACTCGGTGTTCGTAAGTGGGTAGGCCGCTGGTAGCCCATGTTCAAGGATTGACCGCACATGGAATGTGCTACTAGGGAAATCAACACGTTAACGTGTATTTGACAACTATCCCAGCATCAGTAAGTTAATATTATACCTCACTTTAGCAGTAATACGTGAAGCTGGATAAGCACAAATGTCGCTTCCGAGGGAAATGTGACGCATTTGATTCACTATTTCCCGGGAACAGGAAAATGTCTCCCATGAAGGTAGTACGAAAGGTTGCATGAATGCATGATGATTGTGCTTCAGATCGACGTTATATGCCGTGAAAGTTTCAGGTTGCATACTCTACGATATCACCGTGTTGGAATTGTTAGTAGGTGACTACGCGAAAATAAAACGCCTGGAGGTTGTGTTGCTTGAACTATCGGAGCCACCGTCCAGCGACGCAACCTGCTCCACGGAGCGGGGCGGAAAACGTAAAATGTAGATATAAATTCAGCTATCTTTATTTTTAGAATTTCCGTCCGTTTCCCAGAATGCGAAACTTCTATAAAGTCCCATTGCCGCGTACAGCATGGACATCGAGTATTTACCCCCACCACTCAGGTTGCCGTTGGAATATTCGCCGCAAGGTAACAAGGAAAATGAAGATCCAATGCAAACAGGGAGTCTAAGGTACCTACATTTCCGTGGCATAATGTTGTAGTTGTGATCGTTGCTGTCAAGTATCCTTCGTTACAGAGGAATCGCCTGACACAGTGGATTACTTCAATAAAGCAGCTTGTAGTAAGTTGCCGTGTAGCTATCATTAGCTCGCTGCACTCCGTCTCGACCATCTGACGCATGAGTTCGTTCGTATGCGAGAACAAATGTGTGCCATGGAGTTGAGGTTACACGCCCTAGATCGACGAGTGGTCATTGACAGGACAGCTGCCATCAGTCCTGTGCCACTGTCAATGGACTCAGTTGATGAGCTCCTTACGCGGAACATGCGGCTGGAGAAACGCGAAGACATGGAGAACTTTGTAAGGACAGAATTCATATATCACGTTTCAGACGGCATTTTGGGCAAATGGGCGGAAAGTTGTTGACGGAATTCGTCAAGAACATACTGTTAACGGTCATGACGAACGCCCTTGCAAGGAAAGTGAACTGGCAAGCAGTTCACCCGAAGCAACGAATTTCAGGCACGCACTTGGCTCGTGCTCTTATCGGTAAGCCATGATATTGCATAAAACATCATTTGTAGACGTTTTAACGCGCAAAAACTTCGCGCGATGCACTGGAAGCACAATCGCAGATAAGCTTCGCCGTTGGATACAGCGAATCAAGAGAGGATTACAAACCGACGTCGCATGTTACACCCGGGCCTAGTACAAAAACGCTGCATTAGCGCCTTTCTATTACAATTTTTTTAACCTTCCGGTATTCTTGTATAAAAAGTTAAAGGGGTCTTACTGCTTCGTTCTACAGCGACATAAAACAGCTGTTAGTGTGCGTGAAAATTCGATATAGCGAATGCAGATATCCTCACATTTGGGTAAAGGGTCAAATTTTTACATCCCTCACGAACGCGTTCGTGGTAAGAGCGGACAGTGTGTAACACACGCTGACGGATTACGGGGTTGCAGTGCAACAGTGGCGTGTGGTTCATGAATTCGGTTCTTTTATACGCGGTAATCAGATAGGGAGCCTAGGAGTGTGTACTTCGCACCCCTGCAGGGATCGTGGTACTGTACTAAAAGCGATGGAAATTGGTTAACCGTGAATTGGGGGAGACTGCTGTAATTTTTTGCTGAGCATCCGAATTTAGTCCTAGTTGGGACGAACTTCGAGCGCTCAAAAAGAACCGCACATTGCTGTAGATAAAAGTAATTTAATGCACGGAAGAATGCGTTAGTATGCACACGTGCAGTGGTAGTCGAAATGTTACAAGTAATGGAAAAGTGTTCTCCGCGAATGGGAGGGTGCTGCAGCAATTTTTTTCTGAGCACCCGAATTTAGTCTCCATTGGGACTAAGTTCGGGCGCTAAGAACTGAATACCAAATTTCCCAACAAAGAAATAATTCTTGGCCTGTGTGTGTGATCCCAAGATTCTATTAATTGCACACAGAGCCAACAATTCTTGACGTGCAAGCTGTTGTTTGTGCGTAACCATTCAGTGGTCGTCGAATCGCGTTAAAAGTAGTGGAAAATAGTTGCACATGAATGGGTGAATGCGGATGCAATAGTACACTGAGTGCCCGAATTTAGTCCCAAATGCGAGTAAATGCGGGCGTTCACGACTGCCCGAAATTTGTCATCGGGACTTGTTTCGGGCGCCCATCAGGTGCCGATCAAGCGTTCGTGCCTGCAGGGTGTGTCCGGGTTATGCTGGTTACACTGGAAAGGCGTCGCTGTTTCACTGTCACAAATGTCGACGTAGTAGTCCTAGTTCAGGTGGATTTGTTGTAGCAGTGTTTGGGCTATATTTTCATCTAGGATGCCTAGTACAATCCGACCTCTTATCAAGGAATCGCGCAGACATTCGACAAGAAACGTCTTTGCCAAGAGCTTCAGCTCCTTGGCGTAGTTGTTAATGGAATCACCAGAAAGCTGGTTTTGGCCAAAGAATAAATAGTATTGACGGGTTCGTCTGTTCTGCCTTCACATAACTCATCGGATCCTGGAACAACTGTGCACAGATCAAGAGCTCTGTGCTCGTTATCGAGTTAAATTGTATCAGTTACGTATCATGCTACGTCACAAATGACACATCTGGACAATGCAAACTAACAATTTACTAGTTGCTTAGTCAGCTGCATCAGTATGGCGAAATCCGTCCACATGGAGTTCAACAATTCCCAGTTTTCTGCGGAGTCAGTATCGCGACCGAAGGCTCCAAACCAAAGCAAAATTGCGGCCTGTTTATCGGCCTCTTCCTTCTTCTAACATCATGTAGCGTAGCCCACGAAAAAGATAGTCCACGTCAGAATTCCATCAAAATATATTTGACATAAAATGGCGCGCTATTTAAACCGTACATTGCGCCACAAATCTCTTGTGTTGACTCATCCGTGACAGGTTAGAACCACGCGTGTTCCAAGCCCGCGCAATTCCACTCATGTACTGGCCCGCCTCAGGTGCGCGCGCAGCCATCCGACTACGGGGTGTACTACAGACAGTTGTTTTAGTTTTTGAACTATCATCACACCAAACCATTCGTTTCCCCATTACTACTCGTTGGTTGCGTTCAATGACCCGCTCAGCCAAGCAAATTTATCAGGTCCGGTAGTTCAGTTCATTAGTTGGTAGTTCTAGAGACAGATTTCAAATGACTTCTCAATAGCGTTGCCCAGTGATTTGCTTCATAGTAGTGCGAAGCCCAAAAGAAAAAAATACATCAGAAACACTAACAGCATGAGTAAAGTGAAAGCAATCGCATCGATTAGGCCTTGAATCCCAGCTACCGGATTTACATACCACTAGTTTAAACAAACTTGTCAGTGAATCGCATACACACGACAAATGGTGAATGGAATATGAACTATCGCTTACTGCATTGACAACGTTCTCAGACTCGTCGACGTCATCATCTCCCAAGGCGTCATCAATAGCATCAGACATCATTTCTTCCTTGGCATCTAGCATGCCAGATTCCTTTTCAAACTTCATCATAATTTGCTGCAGTTGCGGGAGCCTACTGAAGCATTCATGCGCTTCATAACCTGAATGATGTGTTTCATAGTCTGAGCCATCGCGTTGGTGGATTTGAGAGTTTGCAATTTCAATCCCACGGCCTAGTGTATGATGATGCGAAACAGAAATGCAACGTACCTCCAGATTTGTCCTCATTAAAGTGAACCGTTTAATGTAATGATTATTTCTAATCAATTGCTTTGCGAGTATCCGAACGGGGTCCATTTCATTTTGTTTGGCAAGCTTTTTAATCTCCCCTTTCAATCGCGTATTATCTTGTTCGAGCCTTCGCTTTTCACTATCAAGCTCACGGACGGCACGAGCGACGGCGCGCTTGTTTGCTCTAAGCTGTTCATCAACAGTCTTCCGAGATCCGAAGAGGAAACTCATAGGGAATGTTGGAGTATGCGTCCGGTCGAAGATTTCAAGGGTTTCTGTGTCCAATGTGTGGCGTAGGTCGTATAGGGCTGCAATGCAAAACAAATACCACGTACGCGGTGGGATGAAGTTATCCCAACCACTTAGTAAGGTACCGAGTGGGATTGAGGGTGCGTATGGTTAACACATCGTAAGGGCTGGATACCGCTGTTATAGATACAGAGGCAGGACCAAGACCTAAGTGAGTAGACGATGGGAAAAAAACACGGAGGAAGCTGATCTGACAATACTGTTGATGAAGCGAGAAGATAAAGCGAAAAAGAAGCAGCAACAGCCGTCTAAGCAAGTCCCAATGACCGCTTATCTTTTGGCCTGTTAGAAGAGCACCACCGGAACTGCTGCAGGCACAAGTGTAGTATGCGTTCAATCAGAAGTTCCGGGCTTTCCCGTGTTCAATAAATAAAATAGATAGTGATAGACACGTGGAGCAGCAATTTAAAATATAGTGCAAGCATTTGAGTGAACTTATCGCAGCCACCTAGTAGGAGGTAAAATACAAGTTTAAATTCAAATGGGGGATTGGAACGATATGAGGATCCCATGAAGATTCTTTCTTGGACGGGTCGTTGGACCACGAACTGATATGATGCCACTATGCCTTGATGAAACTAAAACAAAACGCCCGGATCGTATTCTCAGCTATTCTACAGGAACAGTCTTATGTCAGTTATGTGAAGTAGGCGAGATCATCATCATCATCAACAGCATTATACCAGCCATTTGAACTGATGCATCCCTGCCTTACAACCATGATGACCTAACGAACGAAAAGTAATAACAAGGAGAGAAGAGGGACCTAGCATAAAACCTTAATGCACTAAACAAACACTCAGTATCAAGGCGCCTACACCTTATCAACAATATAGCATCACAAACAGCTGGTTATTGTGTAAAGACAAGGCGGCATCTGCGAGACAGCTTGCTTGCGGTCTTCATTGTCGCGCGTCATAATCAACCATTACCACGCAGGTGACTCAGCGCAAAACACACTTTAAACAAGCAGTCCGACTAGGAGACGACCACAGACATGTCACTGGTGTCGACTGTGAACCATATCCTCTAACGCATTAAGCCAAGCACAAGGCGGGTCAAGCGGACCCCAGCCTGAAAAGCGAGATGGACCGACGGCACCAAGTTTGGTCAGTGACTTCATTTCCCGCTGCCAAGTTAATTTTTGCCCACCTCGGACCTTGCGTCACACTACATGTGCCAAACAAAACAAGGCCCTCCTCGTTAAGCGGTGGCCATGCATATGTGAGACTTGCCAAAGGTAACGCAGCTTATTCAGCGCTATTTGTTGTTCTAAGGAACTAGCCTGATTATCACTGCCTAGCACTCCCTTACGCGCATCATCGTTGCAGACATGTTGGTGCCATCTGACGCCAGCAACTCTTCAGAGACAACGATGATCAAACACCGCCGCAGGTCCTCAGATCGGAGGGAACAAGTCTCACTCCCATAGAGTATGACAGCCCTTACTGTGCCTTTGTATACACGGCCCTTCAGACCGAGGGAAACCTCATTATGACGCCATAAAAGTCGCAGATTCAAGAAGGCAGTTCTAGCATTTGTACTGCGCGAATTGACTTCAGGCATTATGTGGCTATCGTTACTAATGCAGCTGCCAAGGTAGGTGAAGTGATCAACTACCTCAAGTTCCTCGTTATCAAGGGTCGGGCGTTCGTAAAGTAGTTGGTGTACCTGAAACACCTTGCAGTTTGTAGGTAAAAGATGCATGCCAAATGATGAGAACAATCTAGTGAGGTTAGTCAAGGTGGGTTGCGCCGTACCAAGACGACAATGTCCGCATAATCAAGATCAACTAGCTTTTCACCAGGCAGCATCTCAATGCTTACGTCGTGAGATTCCGCAAGGGAACACTACATGATGGAGTCCACGACGAAATTGAACAAAAATTGGGTAACCGGGCAAGCCTGACGAACGCCACTTGTTGTAGGAAAGACATCCGACAAATCTTCGTGGACCCTGATAAGGCCTGCCGTGTTCGAGTACAGGGTAGGTAAAATGTTCACATATTGCATGGGAACACCTTTCCGCACAAATATCTCGACCAGAGTAGATCGATCGACTGAATCGAACGCACTTTTGGGATCGAGGTACACAGTTATTATCGGTCTGCGGAACGTGCGGCGCTGCTCTAGAAACTGTTGCAGAGTGACACGTGCAACATGGCCCAGTCAATCTCTGAACGGTCGTCAAAGATAGTGAAAATATGTCCACCAGATTTACAATATTTCTGAAGTCTATGTGTAGAGTTGGACTGAGGTGCTTCCTATCATCCTCCTTGGCATCCGATCAGCCCTAAAGACCGATCTACGTATGTTTAGTGCCGAGTTAGTATACGGACAACCATTACGGTTACCAGGCGATTTCTTTTCCGAAAAGTTCTAGATATCCTTGTTACGACCCGAATTGTGCTTGTCAGCCAGCCACGAGCGATGATCGAATGTGACGAGCCTCTTTATGTCTGTCAACCTGATGGGCCAGGTTTCACAACCATACAGGAGAGTTGAACGGACGGCTGCGTTAAAAACTCTGTCGCGTTTGCGCCACAGGTAGCGAATATTGGCAAAAGCACCTCGAACCTTCGCTATACGGTTCGTAAACTCATCTTCGATCCCACGGGCGCTAATATACCTGCCCAGGTACTTGAATTCCAGAACGGCTTCTAGCTTATCCCCACAAAGTGTTAGCGCAGGGGTGGGTCCCTGCCAATCTTGGAGAAGTACTTTGCATTTCGATGGAGCAAAGCATAACCCAAAACGATTAACAGCCAGTGCTAATCGGTTCAGTGCTGCCTGGCATGTTTGGGAGCTGTCACAGATTAGAACAATATTGTTCGCGTACTCCAAGTCAAGAAGTCGCTCCATACCTTCTAGGTCGTATCCAACGAACGGTGTTTCCCTGACTTCATCAATAGCGAAGTTAAACAGGAAAAGTGACAGCTAGCAACCTCGTCTCACACCACTGGTGACACTGAAGGGTGGTGACAGTTTGTCATAAACTCTCACTCCGCCCGAAGTATGCGCATACAGCGCTTTGATAATGTTTACATATTTATTAAGCACACCTTTCCTCAGCAGATATTCTCAAACGGCATGTCGATCAACTGAGTCGAAGGCAGCTTTTATGTCAAGAAACACGACAACGGTGGGTCGCCAATAAGCATGGCGGTGCTCCAACCATTGACGCAAGGTGAAGATGTGGTTGCTGTAGCCCCGATTTCGACGAAACCCGGCTTGCTCTTCACGAATCTGGCTTCCAAGAGTGCCAGGGAGTCTAAGGAGAATGACAGACGCAAGCAATTTAGAGGTAATTGAAATCAAACTGATCCCACTATGATTGCTGCATTCCGAACAGAGGTTTCACTTGAAAATTGAGACAATGGCGGAGCGGTTCTAGTCTGTCGGGACAGTCTACTTATCCCAAAGTTTCACTAGCAACTCGTGTAAATTAGCTGCTAGAGCAGGTCCTCCGAATTTGAAGATGGCTGGGGGAATTCTATCTGACCCTGCAGCCTTATGCAATTGCAACAGTCTGATCTCACGTTCGAATTCTGCGTGTGAGGGCGGATCTAAGGAGACGGACCAGAAAGAAGAGCGCTCAATGACCAAAAAAGAAAGCGATGACTCAGGTCGATTAAATTACCTTGTAAAGTGTTCGGCCCAACGCTCCAAGAGTTTTGACAGGCTGTGGATCGGCTGCCCACTCTCGTCGCGTATGGTCTAGCTAACACCACGTCTTCTGCTGCCTGTTTCCCGTATCAGACGGAATAACTTACGATGATTGCCAACGGTAGGGGCTGTTTTCATCTCAGAGGAACGATGAGACCACCAGGCATCGCGGTTTTTCTTGAGGCTAGCATGTAGTGTTGCCCTGAGATTTTTGCGAGGCTCATTGTATTCGCTTCCAGCCGGAATACGTCGGCGAGCATCCATAAGTTCCAGAGACCATGTAGGGACCCAATGTCCAGTTTGGCAATTTGATTTGCCAGCTGATAGTAACGTTTGACGAATATGCGACCAGTGATCTTCGACGGCGTTCAGTGGGCGCTTACATAGTCCGGATATCAGCGCACTTTGATATACATTCAGAACACCTAGCTTCGCCAGCTGGCTGGTGTCAATTCGTTCATATCGACGTTGCGCACGTCCACCGAAACGCACCCGGAGGTCGGCGCAGACAAGTGCGTGGTCAGAGTCCGCGCTCGTGCTCCAAATCGAGCGACAGTTTTGGACACAGCCTCTCCAGCGGTAACTAATGGCAACGTGATCGATTTGCGTCCATGGCTAGCCCGAGCCTGGTGGCCGCCGAGTCACGCATCTGCGGATGCTGTGTCGAAAGTTTGTGCTCACGAGAAAGAGACGAGCATCTTCACACAGCTGTAGCAATCGCTCACCGTTATCACTACGGGAGCATACACCATGTTGGCCGCCCAGATGAAGCTCATCAGAGGACAATTTTCCGACTTGGGCGTTTAAATCGCCAGCCAACACCACAGTATTCGTGCTTCTTTTGTAACGAAGCAGATCGTGAAGTTGCTGATAGAAATCATCTTTTACCGAATCAGTGCCACAGTTTGTGGGGGCGTAGGCCGCAATGACAAAGAGGCACCGTTTGTTCCCGCGCGACTTCGTAGCACGGAACGAACCAGCTAATCTAACGGCGCACATCCGACTGTTGACTAGGATCCAATTGATCAGGGCAGCTTCAGCCCGGGGACTCAAAACAATGCCGACGCCAGCTTGACCGGCACTGGAAACTGCATCATCGCCAGACAGGCGCAATGAGAATGTGCCGCCAGTGTCGCATGTGGGGGGCCGCAGGTTAAGCACGGAGCTCGAATCTTGCAGGCGGGTTTCTGATAAACAGCAAATATCGATCGATAGGGTCTCTAGTGTGCGGGCAAGTGCTGCCTGTTGGCCAATCTGCAGAAAAGTGCGCACGTTGAGGCATGCCAATCTTAGCGAGACACGAGGACTCCAAAGGGGAACGGATGAACTGACGTTGTCCGCTTGGTTGAACATGGACTTGTCGACTGGATTGGAGCGAGGCCCTGCGATTGTATGTGATTTGAAATTAGAAGACAAGCGACTATTGAAGTAAGCTGGGGGAGGGCCAAGAATTGGAGGATTGAAAATGGGGGGATATAAGTAAAGTTGGAGCGGGACAATAAGGATGCAGAAGCGCAAGAAGGGGTATAAGAAGACGGGAAGGCCTGAGCAGTAGCATCCATACCCCTATCCACTCTGCCGGATGCAGCAGATAGGGCGCCGTTTATTATCCTCTGCGATGGCCAGAGCATCAAGAAATTGTTAGGAGAAAGGTTCATGCATTACGTAGGCAGAATATTGTCAAGTTGCCCAGGCCTAGACAAGAGAATGATTAGGGTTCTCAACCAAAGCCTTTGGTTCAGAAACCTTACCGCAAGGCAGCGGGGTTTTGGCACTGGACTACAGAGCCCGTTTTATGGAATAAGGAGCCACCCTCATTCCAACCCTCAATCTCGAGGACCGGGAGGCTGAGTTTGTTTGGCCTCTAACCATTGACCAATCTGGTATGAGTGGCTCCGAAGATGCAAAAAAGCACCACAAAGCATAGCTCAGTGGATCTCTGAAGCACGCAAACCGTCGCACAACGGTTAGGTCCAGCTTCATTGCAATGGAAAAAGCGTACAGCTTACTGGAGGGTCATTTTGGAGTACTGGTTTTGTGGATGAACTGCGATGCGCATTCTCAATGTGGACCGCGATTCCCAATGAAGTGAACCTTGGCCGATTCGATCATAGGGACCGTAACTAAAAAAGCAGGTAGATATTGAGTGTTCCCAGTCCGAAGACTGTTACAGTAGTTGGTTACTTTGAGGGGGTCGTTTTTCTAAACCTAAGGAGGATCAAAACAATGCGTAACACTTTCCTTTGGTGCCGCTTGATCTGAAAAACTGTTCCCTTTTTTGCTTGCAGATGATTTATTCGCTTTAGGACCCTTCGTTATCAAACGTTTTTTCCCAAACAGTACTTCTGTCAGCTGTGCGGCTGTCAAACGTCGGTTTGTTCTCCTGCTTGAAAGTCCGGCACTTGGCTATGAAAGTTTAGAGCTGGTGCTAAACGTGTGAACTGATCGATTATCCGTGGCGATTTTTAATCCGTAACAAAAACGCTGCACTCCATGATGCATTTCAAATCTCATCTCATCTCATCTGATCTCAGTAGGCAAAGATGAAGGCAACGAACCAGGGATCACTGGGATTTTAGTTAGAACCCATACCACTCTAGCCACCTACAGCTAGACTGAATGCATCTCACAAGTCATGAGGCCACTGCAATCTACTATCCAATGAATGGGGTTGCTACCAACGATCCCCTCAAGTAGATCGAAAATCAGATGGACAATTGATGAGGGTAACTGGTGATTAATAGCACCCTACTTGAATATAAAGACAGGTACTGGTAAGCAGCACCTCCTATCGCTGCAGACTGATGTCAACTCGTCCGGTGATGAAACGTTTGCCCAGCTAAGGGAGCATATGAACACATGAACAGCCTAGCTGAGCTGCCAGTGTTTCGAGAAATTTCGAATCGAAGTCTGGGCACGAGCTGCTACAACAGCCCATGCAGCAGTAAGGAACTGAAACGAAGGTCTGAGTTCGTTTCGCTTCGCTCGGACTATTATTTTGCGAAGCAACACCAAGTGTGGTCGAATCATTCGCTGAACTTGGCAATCTTTTGCAGACGTTTCGTTATCAATCGTGGTAACATCATCAGTGTGTTACTGAATAGCGTGTAGTAAGTAATGTAGTGTGGCGTAGTCACAGTTCACTGATTTTGCTTCGCTGTGTTCTCTCTTTCTCTTTCTCTCTCTCTCTCTCTCTCTCTCTTAGATATATATGGTTGGCGGCATCCGGTTTCGGATTTGCCTGTCACTGTGGCAAGCCACAGGACGCCTGCGCCTACAGAGGGACCATGGATGGCTTGCGCTGCACCACCCACAGCTCCAACCACATACCCCATATCCAGTGTAAACCCGAAGGAATAAGACTGGGAGACATGCGGATGGGAACCACGTTTCATCAACGGAGCCGGCCCACACTCCTTCACAGGCAAACACAAGCACGCTGTATTTGGGGAATCAACCGCACACAAGGCGGTGGCTGGACCGTAGTCCGCTCCACACTGAGTGCATGGAACCGCTCTTTGAGCCTAGCACGGCCACAAGAACCGTGCACCCCGTCCCCTCCAGCAACGACCAACTGTCTCCTGGAGCCAGTATGAACGATGTAGTGGGTAATAGACAGGTAGGCACCTTGTCAACATACACATCAAGCGAAACTATAACAGGGATATCAAACAACAGCCGTTCACTTTAAACGACAAGCTGAAATAAAATAAATCCAATAATGCATACAGATACGGTGGCATAACTCTTCGCTAAATTACCATATGAAGTAAGTTGGTTAGCAACAAATCCGTGATAAGTAAGAAATGTCCACAAGTTACTTAAAATGCTACAAACGCAACAAAATTACCGAAGATAAGCGCAATTAGTGTAAGCAACGTGGCCAGTTAATGGAACATTATTCAGGGAGGCAGAACAAACCAAATAAAGCGGAATGAAATTTAGCCGGCTTAAAAAGACCTAGTTTAAGTGTAAGTTGGTTTAGCCCAACTGCGGTGAAGAAGCATCAAGAATGCAACATCAGCCTCAGCATGGGGCACAATATATATATATATATATATATATATATATATATATATATATATATATATATATATATATATATATAGATATATATATATATACGCCATCTGTGGTACAGATATTGTGCTATCGGAATCATGGCTGAATAGGAAAACAATGGGAATAATAAGAAAAGAGCAACAAGAACTGCTTTTTTTTGTCTATTTTACCACTCAGTTTTTGACATTTTTTCAGTTTGTACTTTGATGCTTCAATCTCCAAGCGGTCTAATGCAAGTTGGACGACGTGTGGGTCGTCACCCAGCAAGACGATATTATCAGCGTAATCCAAATCAATAACTCGACTGCCTGGGAGGAGCTCAACGCCAGCATTCAACGAATCGCCTAGAGCGTTCTTCAAGACATCCTCAATGGCAAAGTTGAATAGGAATGGAGAGATAGGGCATCCTTGTCGAACTCCACTGGAGACCACAAAGGTAGGCGAAAGCTTGCCATAAACCCTAACCCTGCCCGAGGTCAGACTATATAGAGCGCGCAGTATGGAGACGAACTACTCGGGGACACCATTCCTCAGTAGACAGTGCCACAGTACTGTACGATCGACAGAATCGAAGGCTGCACGGATATCCAGGAACACAGCAATCGTTGGCCTCTGATACACATGGCGGAGCTCGAGGATCTGGCGAAGTGTGAAGATTTGGTCGATGCAGCCGAGACCAACGCGAAACCCAGCTTGTTCTTCTCGTTGCAATGATTCGCGTGTTGGGGATAGCCTGCGAAGTATGATGGGCACCGTAGCTTGGCACATTTGTGAGCTGCCACAGCTGAGGTCAATATTGTCAGCATACAAATCAAGAAGTCGCTCGCCTGGGAGCAGCTCCACACCTTCAAAATCATGTCCTATGAACGCGATCTCCATGACTTCATCAATAGCGAAGTTGAAAAGGAAAGGTGACAGCGGGCATCCGTGTCTCACACCAATGGAGATATTGGAAGGCGGCGACAGTTTGCCGTACGCCCTCACTCTGCCCGAGCTCCGCACGTATAATGCTCGGATAATATTCACATATTTATCGGGCACACCTTTCCTGAGTAGACAGTCCCAAAGGGCACAACGATCAACCGAATCAAAAGTACCTTTGATGTCGAGGAACACGACAACAGTGGGCCGCCAATATATGTGACGGTGCTCCAACAACGGACACAAATTGAAGACGCGGTCGATGCAGACACGAACTCTACGAAACCCAGCTTTCTCTTCACCACTCTGGCTTTCACCAGTGCCAGTCTGTGAAAAATGACTGGCAAGCAATTTTGAGGCGATTAAGATCAAACTGATTCCTTTATGGTTGCAGCATTCCGGATGACAAGCTCATTTGAAAATCGGGACAATAAGGATGCAGCTCCAGTGAGTTGAGACAGTTTCCTGCTCCCACAGTTTCACTAGTATCTCGTGTAAATTATCCACAAGAGCAGGACCCCCGAATTTGAAAAGGACAGGATGAAGATCATTTGATTCCGCGGCTATATTCAACTTCAGTAATCTGATCTTACGTTCAACTTCTGAACGAGAGGGCGAATCCAAAAGGACAGCTCAGGGAGCAGGGCGATCAGTGGCTGACAATCCCGACCGACTACCTTGCCTTCCAAGGTGGTCAGCCCAACGCTCCAAGCGTTTCGACAAGTCCGTCACGAATGGTTTCACTAACACCGGGTCTCCTGCTGCTCGTTTCTCGTATCAGACGGATTGACTTCCGACGGTTACTAAGGGCAGCGTCCACTTCCATCTCTGATGCAATAAAGAGACTACCAGGATTCACGGTTTCTTCAGGCTAACACGGAGTTTAGCCCGGTTTTTACGGATCTCATTTCGCCTCCAGTCGGAATGTGCCGGCGAGCACCGATAAGTTCCAGAGACCCAATACCCATGTTGGGTATTAAACTTACTACATGAGGATTTGCCTGCTGCTAGTAAGGGCTGGTGAACATGAGACCAGTGAGCTTCAACTGTATCCAGTGAGAGCTTACTCAACCCACATGTCACCGTATTTCGATGCGCATTCAGAACGACTGGCCTCGCCAGTTGACTGGTGTCAATGCGCTCAAAACGTCGTCGTGGCCGTCCGCCGAAACGCATCCGCAAGTCAGCACATATAAGTGCATGGTCGGTGTCCACACATGTGCTCCGAATCGAGTGACAGTTCTGGACGCAGCCTCTCCAGCGATAACTGATCGCAATGTTATCGAATTGCGTCCAAGGCTGTTTCAAGGCTGATGGGCGCCAAGTCACCCTCAGGAGGGTGCATGCATGGAAGACATGCGTCGTCTTTTTGCCATCGACAACGGTTGCTAAAGGAGGATCGCTCGTGTATGGTGGCAGCATCGAGTATACAGTGGTGACAATTGACGTCGCGTATTGAGGAATGCAAGTACTCCCTTCAACAAACTGGTTTTGCTGCGCCAGTTGAGATGGCTTTATCACGTCCTGCGCGTCCACCGAAACGATGCTGGACCTCAGCGCGGTGCGATGGTTTGGGTACCCCCGTAACCCATTGACCTATGCTGGGTGGCATTTTCCAAGTGCCTTCAGAACCACTCATAGACAGGTTAATGGTTAGGGGGTCAGACTAACTCAGTCTCAATTCCATAATCCTAGGAGGCTGGGGAGAGATCGATGGCCCTCTTCCTTCAAAACCTAGCCATGGGAGACAACAGGTCTACGGGTTATAAGCTCACAGCTCGATTGGCATAGAGCAAGAGCATCACGTATTGTCTCTGACCGTAAGAGGGCACCTTCAAGAGCTCAATGATTTTCTACCACCCGTCTCAAGCCAGGCAGATCTTGGTCAAATTGGTGCAAACCCGCCAACTCCCACCTGCGGCTGGCCGTGGTCGCAGGTGCGTAATGTAATACGGTCGTAAAACACGTGCATTATTCCAAATCTCCAAAGGCTGTGTGTGATAGACCTCAAGCAGATTCCAATGGGTCACTGCAATCACATTCCCTGGCTGTATCTGCTCCCCACCTCCTTGTGGGTCAGGCTATTGAGTCAAAGGCTCCGGGTGCAGTCCTTCAAGCAAACCTCCGAAGCACATCCGCCACCTCGCGTGCGATTGCCCATCAGTGCAATCGCATGCCTGCGCGTAAAGCACTCAGCATTGGGTGCAGGAACGTGCGCAAACTACTGAGCCGGAACGCGAGTGAGCGCCCCGAGCGTCGCACTGCACTGGTCGCGATGGAACTGGCGCGCTACCACATAGATTTTGCGGCGCTCCATGAAACCCTGCTCGCTGAGCAAGGTAAGTTGCACAAAGCAAGTGCTGGCTACACACTCTACTGGGTGAGCAACGCCGCCTCAGCACTACGTGAACATGGGGTCGGATTTGCAATATCCGATCGCCTCCATGGCTAGCTGGTGAGTGAACCAACAGGCATCAGCACGCGACTGATGACTGTTCATCTAGGACTCTGAAGAGATAAGTTTGCCACTTTTACAAGCATGTAGGGTCCGACCATGTGATATCCTGATGACAAGCGTGATACGGTCTGTGCCGAAGAGCGACCGACTATTTCTGCTGGGTGATTTCAACGCGCGTGTTGGGCGTGATGCATCAGTGTGGACAGATGTTATCAGTCTGCATGACATATATATATATATATATATATATATATATATATATATATATATATATATATATATATATATATATATATATATCGTTGGCGGCATCCGCTTTCGGATTTGCCTTTCACTGTGGCCAGCCACAGGGCGCCTGCGCCTACAGAGGGGACCATGGATGGCTTGCGCTGCACCACCCACAGCTCCAACCACACACCCCATATCCAGTGTAAACCCGAAGGAATAAGACCGGGAGGCATGTGGATGGGAGCCACGTTACATCAACGGAGCCGGCCCACACTCCTTCACAGGCAAAAACACAAGCGCGCTGTATTTGGGATCAAGCGCACACAAGACGGTGGCTGGACCGTAGTCCGCTCCACACTGAGTGCATGGAACCACTCTTCGAGCCTAGCACGGCCACAACGACCGTGCACCCCGTCCCACCCAGCAACGACTAACTGTCTCCTGGAGCCAGTATGGACGAGGTAGTGGGTAATAGACAGGTAAGCACCTTGTCAACATGCACATCAAGCGCAGCCACACCGGGGATATCAAGCAACAGCCAATCACTTGAGAGAAAGATAACAAATAAACTAAATCGAGTAATGCATAAGGAAACGGTGACATAAATCTTAAGTTAATGAGCATTTGAAATAAGTTGTTTACAAAAGAATCCGAGATAAGTTCACGAGGTCATAAAGTATATTTTACGGAAATGCCACAAACACGAAAATGTTATCGAAATCAACTACCAATGGCTTAAGCGACGTGTGCAAGTTTATAGAAGAGAGTACAGGTAGATATTTATATGAGAAAGAAAAGCCTTAGGACAAAATTGAAAACCCACCACCTGAAATAATGAGACCCAGCATGCAAGCACGCGGTTAGTAAAGCGAATGCAGCCTGCCTACAAACGCTGCGCCGGTTCTGCCTAGGTTCTCTGCAGGACCCGTCATCGCTTCGGTAGTGGTCCCGAGTGGCCTCGCTCATGGCTCACTAGGCCTCCCTGACTCAGCCACTCGCGACCGAATGTGCTACAGCACCAATGCGCTCGATGTCGATGGAATACAACCCATCGGTGCTTGCTACTTCTTCTCTGCATGTATGAGGTCTTTCGCCCGCACTTCGGCAACTGCCTTCGTGATCAGATCGCGCCATGCACGCCGATCAACCGCCTTCGATTCCCATAACCCGCAATCTAGATTAGAACGTGACAGGCTCACTTTGATCATGTTATGGTAATGAAGCTTCGGTTTCCCCACATGCCGCTTCCCAATACTCAGCTGACCATATAGTAGTTGTTGCGGAATCCGCGTCGAATCCATAAGGGGCACATGACCGAGCCACCACAGGTCTCTCAGCAATAGAATGCAGTGCACTGCATACATTCCACTTCGACGTAACACTTCCGTGTCAGCAACTCTGTCGCCCCAATATATATATATATATATATATATATATATATATATATGCAAGTGAAATGAAAACCCTCACTCCGATATTGGCGTCGGTTGGTGCAACCCGACTGCTGGGGTACTGCTGGGGTACTAAGGACGATGAACACGTTTTGGTTGAACATGTTTGCTGATGTGGCGTTTGTGTTTTGGGTTTCCTTGGTGCACCCGCTCCCTGTTTGATTCCTTCCTTAATTCCAATCTCACACGAAATGCATGGTATAATATTTAACAATATAGTACCTGCTTTGAATTATTTGTGTACTTTAACTTTATATCTTACCTTTTTGTACTGCGGTACTTTAGATAAGGTGTTTCTGATCCTCAACTTAGGTGTATTGACGATGATAATGTATATGTGGGTCGGCGGCATCCGTGTCTGAATTTGCCTCTCGCTTTGGACTCCAGGGGTAAAATCACAAGACGACTGCGCCTACCCAGTGATCATAGGTGGTCTGCGCTGCACCACCCACACCTCATATCCGGGGTAGACCCGAAGGAATAAGACCGGGAAGCTCGTGGATGAGAGCCAGGTTTTATCAACGGAGCCGACCCATTCCTTCAACAAGCAGAGAAGAAGCATTAACGCTTAACTGAAATACCAAGCGTACCAGACGTACACAAGGCGATGGCTGGACCGTGGCCCGCACCACACTGGATGCATGGAACAACTCTTGGAGCCCAGCACGGCAGGCAGGAAAGTGCACCCCGCCCCCTCCAGCAACGGCCAACTATCTCCTGGAGCCAGTATAGACAACGTGATGGGTAACAGACAGGTAGGCACCTCGTCATTATTTATATCAAGCGCAGCCACACCGAGGATAGCAATCAACAACCAACCTCAACACGTAGGCACACGTAAAGGCCAACTGCAACGATGATGCGGCACACGTACTACATCAACTGCCTAATTGGCCTGGGTTAGTGGACTGAATCGGAAACAGCGAACTTACCAAGCTTCCTCGTCTTGTCTTAGATTTTGGCCCAACGTGGCGACGCTGGTCGCTTACTAAGCAAGCATGTTTCAGGCCTGAGCGACCGTATGTCTTACCGCACAATGCGCTCGACGTCAATGAGCTATCCATCATCGGCGCCGGTCCCTCTCACAATTGGCGCCTCGTTACTGCATGCAGTAGTGATTCCTCATGCACCTGGGGAACCGCCCTCATGACATGCTCTCGCCATCGCCTTCCAATACCTGAAACCAACAAAAATTAGTGATAAACTTACCTTGAGCATGTCCTGGTAGCGTAACTTCGGTTTTTCCAAGTGCGGTTCCCCGCACGCAGTTGGCTATAAAGTAGCTGTTTCGGTATACGGGTCGAACCTACGCGGCGAACATGTCTAATCCACCACAGCTGCCTCAGCAGAAGTATGCGGCCCACTGCATACATGCCATTACGCCGGAGCACTGTGTCTGCCACTTAGTCATCCTAGCCGATGCGCAGAATACGACGCAGAAAAGGTTGATAGAAACACTCCAGATAACAGACGTCCTTTCGGCACTGCGTCCACGTTTCGCTGCCATATAGAAGAACGGACAGCACCATAAATGTGTATACTACAAGCTACATGCCGACAGTGAGCTGGTGGTTGTTCCATACACGTTTTTCCTGCTTGCTAAATGCGACAGACGCTTTCGATGCGCGCATGCGCAATTCGCTCGTCATCTGCAGGTCGGCAGACATTACGCTGCCTAGATAGCAAAATCTCGAAGTAGATTCCAAAGCGTCGTTGCCAGTGTGGATTTGCGGCAGACCCATGGATTCTACTTGTGGACAAGGCTGAAAAAGACAAACAGTCTTGCCTGTGTTTATGATGAGCCCGAACTTGGCGGCCGTCGAAGCAAGAGCCAAAGTTATGTACTGAAACCCATCCGCACTATGCGCGAACGCACAAAAAATAACGTGTCAGCCGTACATTGTAACGGCGCTTCGTTACCGCGCGATCACCACCATTCGCGCGTGGGCAGAGTATACCCAGCGAGGACGCCCGCCCCAACGCGGATTCGAACCGGTGACCTTAAGATTGCAAGCCAAACGTGCAAACCACTGGGCCACCGGCCGAAGCACAGTTGTCGCAAAACAGCAACATACGGATGGTTGTTTCACACACTAGGGTTCTTGCTCCGAAATGACTAAGGTTCAGCAACCCATCATCAATAAGGTGCTCCACAAGAACATCGTAAACACAAGTGACAACAGAAGTGTCATCTGAGGTTTGTTCACAGACTCGTACCCTCGCCCGCCTACCACTGTGCAGACATACAATTAAATTTACACTTACTCGGACAACCAAATTTACCCAGCACTAGCTAAAGTGCCTCGTGATTCACCGTGTGAAATGTCAACAAACAGCGGTTGCTGTCGCTCCCGGCATTTCTCTTGCAACTGATTGGCACGAACACCATAGCTATGGTGTTGCGGTCCGAACAGAATCCGCATTGCTCTTCCGCCGCGTTTGGTTCAATGACCTGAGTGGCGAGATGGTTGAGCAGGATCCGTGCAATAACCTTCTCCGCACAATTCAGAAAGTTAATACCACGATGGTTCGTGACACATTGCTTGCTCCCTTTGAGCTTGTACAGTGGTAGCACAAGAGCATCTTACAACTCGGACGGCACACTTTCTGCAAACCAAACGCGTTGCACCAAGTAGTGTGGCGCATGCATCAAAGCGGATCCACCGTGTTACAACACTTCTGCCGGTATACCGCCGGCTCTGGCGCATCTGCCGTTTCGCAGATGAACAAATGCTCCCGGCAACTCTGAAACGATGTATCGCAAGGAGTCTTCGAATCGACCGTGAACGTTGGTGGATCGCATGGGCCCGTGAGATGGAGAAAGCCAGTGCTGTTGGCAACAGCCGAGTTTTGTTCCAGCTCATCCGGAACAGGGGTCCGAGAAAGCCCTCCGTTAACGAGATAGTAGCTGAGAAGAACGGGCAGCTGATGCAATTTCAGCGTCGTCTGCTAGCCCGTTGAGCGGAACAATTTATAAAAGCAGCATAGCAGGCCTGCAACACTAAAGCTTACCCAATAGCCTCAACAGTCTTGGGAAGCAGATGTGACACCTCTCACTTGGGAAGAGATTCGACGAGTTTTCCGCGTTGAAACGAAACGGCTTCTGGACATGATCATCATCATCATCATCAACAAAAGCAGCACATCAGCCATTTGAACTGATGCTTCGCTGCCATACAACCATGAGGAACTATAAAATAAAGAATAAGAAGAGGGAGAGAAGGGGGACTTACCTGAAAACCTTAATGCCCTAAGCAAACATTCAGGGTCAAGGCGCCTACGCCTTGTGTAGACAACATTCCGTCACAAACAGCTGGCTATCGTGCAAAGATAAGGCGGCATCGGCGAGACAGCTTCCTTGCGGCTTTCACTGCCACGCGTCATAATCAGCCATTACCCCGCAGATAACTCAGCACCAAACACACTTTAAACAGACAATCCGATTAGGAGACGGCAGCAGACGCGCCACTGGTGTCGGTTGCGAGCCATGTCCTGTAAAGTCTCGAGCCAAGCACAAGGTGAGTCACGTGGACTCCAACCCGGAAGGCGAGACGGACCAACGGCACCCAGTTTGGTCGTCAGTGACTTCAGTTCCCGCTGCCAAGTCAACTTCTGTCCACCTCGAGCCTTGCGCCATCCTACACCTGGTAGGCTGAACAAGGCCCTCCTAGGTAAGCGGTGACCAGGCATGCGTAGCACGTGCCCGAGTCAACGCAACGTATTCAGTGCTGTTGTTCTAGGGAGCTAGCATGATTATCACTACCTAGTACTCGCCTACGCGATCACAGCCCTCAATCGTTTTCGTGCCGCTGGCCCGGATTCCCTCCCACCTGCACTATTCAAGGATGGAGATGAGGTCCTCTGCAAAGCACTGACCTCCCTATTCGAGCGTATCTGGAACGAAGAGAGTGTCCCGGCTAATTGGAGCGAATCGATTATAGTGGCAATATACAAAAAGGGCAGTTGCACAGACTGTGCGAACCACAGGGGTATTAGCCTAACGCCAGTTGTGACAAAATTACTGGCCTCGATTATCGTTCGTCGCCTCACTGCAGAACGGGAATCTCGGATTAGGGAAGAGCAGGCCGGTTTTCGCCCAGGACGTGGCTGTATAGACCATATATTTACTTTGCGGCAGGTGCTAGAGCAGCGCCACGCATACCGCAGACCGACAATAGCTGTGTTCCTCGATTTCAAGAGTGCGTTCGATTCAGTCGATCGATCGATTCTGTTCGAAATACTTGCGCGGAAAGGTGTTCCCACGAAATATGGGAACATCCTACGTGCTCTATACTCGAACACTAGAGGCCGCGTCAGGGTCTACTTTGTCCTATCGGATAGCTTTCCGACCACAAGTGGCGTTCGACAGGCTTGTCCGATTTCCCCATTTTTGTTCAATATCGTCGTGGATTCTATCATGGAGTGTTCCCTTGCGGAATCTCACGATGTAGGCTTTGAAGTGCTGCCTGGTGAACGGTTAGTTGATCTAGATTATGCGGACGATATCGTCTTGCTTTTCGACAATGTTGAGGCGGCACAATCAACCCTGAATAACATATCCAGAGTGGTCCCATTATTTGGTATGCACTTCGCACCTTCAAAGTGCAGTGTTGCTGCAGGACCACCAGCCACTCGACGACCCCTTGACGCTTGCTAACGAGGAACTCGAGGTGGTTGATCAATTCACTTATCTTGGCAGCTGTATCAGCAATGATGGGCGCATAGAAACTGACTTGAGCTCACGCAATGCAAAGGCCAGAGCTGCCTACTTGAACCTGCGGCATCTTTGGCGACAGAATGGAGTTTCTCTCCGTCTGAAAGGCCGTGTATACAAGGCCACAGTGAGGGCCGTTCTGCTCTATGGTACTGAGACTTGGCCTCTTTGGTCTGAAGATCTGAGGCGCCTTCAAGTCTTTGATCATCGTTGTTTGCGAAGCATTGCTGGTGTCGGATGGCACCAGCGTGTCCGCAACGATGATGGGCGTAGGCGAGTACTAGGTGGTGATAATCATGCTAGCTCCCTAGAACAACAGATAGCACTGAATACGTTGCGTTGGCTCGGGCACGTGCTACGCATGCCTGGTCACCGCTTACCCAGGAGGGCCTTGTTCAGTCTACCAGGTGTAGGATGGCGCAAGGCTCGAGGTGGACAGAAGTTGACTTGGCAGCGGGAACTGAAGTCACTGACGACCAAACTGGGTGCCGTTGGTCCGTCTCGCCTTCCGGGTTGGAGTCCACGTGACTCACCTTGTGCTTGGCTCGAGACTTTACAGGACATGGCTCGCAACCGACACCAGTGGCGCGTCTGCTGCCGTCTCCTAATCGGATTGTCTGTTTAAAGTGTGTTTGGTGCTGAGTTATCTGCGGGGTAATGGCTGATTATGACGCGTGGCAGTGAAAGCCGCAAGGAAGCTGTCTCGCCGATGCCGCCTTATCTTTGCACGATAGCCAGCTGTTTGTGACGGAATGTTGTCTACACAAGGTGTAGGCGCCTTGACCCTGAATGTTTGCTTAGGACATTAAGGTTTTCAGGTAAGTCCCCCTTCTCTCCCTCTTCTTATTCTTTATTTTATAGTTCCTCATGGTTGTATGGCAGCGAAGCATCAGTTCAAATGGCTGATGTACTGCTGTTGATGATGACGACTCGCCTACGCACATCATCGTTGGGGACACGCTGGTGCCATCCGACACCAGCAATGCTTCGCAGACAATATTGATCAAAGACTTGAAGGCGCCTCAGATCTTCAGACCGAAGAGGCGAAGTCTCACTACCATAGAGCAGAACGGCCCTCACTGTGGCATTGTATACACGGCCTTTCAGACGGAGGGAAACTCCCTTCTGTCGCCAAAGATGTCACAGGTTCAAGAAGGCAGCTCTGGCCTTTGCAATGCGTGTGCTCACGTCAGTTTCTATGCGCCCATCATTGCTGATACAGTTGCCAAGATAAGTGAATTGATCAACCACCTCGAGTTCCTCGTTAACAAGCGTCAAGGGGTCATCAAGTGGCTGGTGGTCCTGCAGCAACACTGCACTTTGAAGGTGCGAAGTGCATACCAAATAATGGGACCACTTTGGATAGGTTATTCAGGGTTGATTGTGCCGCCTCAACATTGTCGAAAAGCAAGACGATATCGTCCGCATAATCTAGATCAACTAACCGTTCACCAGGCAGCACTTCAAAGCCTACATCGTGAGATTCCGCAAGGGAACACTCCATGATAGAATCCACGACGATATTGAACAAAAATGGGGAAATCGGACAAGCCTGTCGAACGCCACTTGTGGTCGGAAAGCTATCCGATAGGACAAAGTAGACCCTGACGCGGCCTCTAGTGTTCGAGTATAGAGCACGTAGGATGTTCCCATATTTCGTGGGAACACCTTTCCGCGCAAGTATTTCGAACAGAATCGATCGATCGACTGAATCGAACGCACTCTTGAAATCGAGGAACACAGCTATTGTCGGTCTGCGGTATGCGTGGCGCTGCTCTAGCACCTGCCGCAAAGTAAATATATGGTCTATACAGCCACGTCCTGGGCGAAAACCGGCCTGCTCTTCCCTAATCCGAGATTCCCGTTCTGCAGTGAGGCGACGAACGATAATCGAGGCCAGTAATTTTGTCACAACTGGCGTTAGGCTAATACCCCTGTGGTTCGCACAGTCTGTGCAACTGCCCTTCTTGTATATTGCCACTATAATCGATTCGCTCCAATTAGCCGGGACACTCTCTTCGTTCCAGATACGCTCGAATAGGGAGGTCAGTGCTTTGCAGAGGACCTCATCTCCATCCTTAAATAGTGCACGTGGGAGGGAATCCGGGCCAGCTGCACGAAAACGATTGAGGGCTGCGATCGCGTTTCGGACTTCGGCCTCCGACGGAGGCTCTAAACTAACCGTCCATGGCACGTCCTGCATCACCTGAGTAGGAAGAGGTCCGGGAGCAGGAGGCCAGCTGAACTGATGTTCAAAGTGCTCAGCCCAACGAGCCATACGGCGCTCCTTATTGTGTATCAGCGCACCCGCGCTGTCCCTGATTGTCTCACTGACGCCTGGTTTTCTCGGACCAGTGGTGCGGATTAGCTGGAAGAGCTTGCGGTAATTGCCTACTGCTCCTCCCTCCATCATTTCTTGAGCCCGACTGGTCCACCAGGCTTCCTTGTCAGCACGTAGGCTCCGCTTTAGTTCACGCCTAATAACCCGTCAGGTCACATTGTGTTCAGAACCAGTCGGGAGGTGTCTTCTAGCTTCCAACAGGTTCACGGACCTCTCGGATATCCAGTGACTGGTGCGGTGACGACTGATAGTGCCACAAACAGATGCTCCTGCGTCGTGCATAGCGGCTGAGATCCTGTTCCACTGAAGTTCAGTGTCATTAGGACAAGACAGCGAGAATTCGCTATGCAGTGCTTCTTGATAGGCTTCCCTGACCGAGGGCTGGGACAATTTCTCCGTTGCCAATCGGGGGAGACGCTTTGTGCGCCTTCCGGTAAAGTTCATGGAGAAACAACAGCGCACCAAGGCATGATCAGAGTCGACACAGGTACTCCAGTACGAGCGGCAATCCAGAACGGAACCGCGCCACCCGTAAGTTATGGCAATGTGGTCAATTGGGGTCCATCGCTGGCCAGCTACAGGTGGACACCAAGTGGCACTTCGGCGCCCACGGTGTCTAAAAGCAGTGCTAGTAAGAAACAACTGGTGCTCAGCACACAGTTGCATCAGACGCTCACCGTTGTTTTGAGTTAAGCCCACAATTACCACCCAGCTGAGCTTCTGAAGAGCTCAGACGCCCTACTTGTGCGTTCATATCCCCTGCAAGTACTATAATATCTGAACTAGTAGCACTGCGTAGTAGGGCGTTCAGTTCGTGATAGAAAGTGTCCTTGACTGCATTAGAACTGCAGTCGGTGAGAGCATAAACGGAAATCACAAAACAAACAGCGTTTTGTTCTACTTCGCGAATTCACCTTAGCTGATGTCGTCAAACGGGCTGCACATAAACGGCTGTTCACCGGAATCCAATCAACCAACGATGACTCAGCCTTAGAGCTGAGAATGATACCTACACCAGCTTGACCCGTGAGTGCCGCATCGGCGTCTCCGGATGCGTGCAACCAATAACGAGAGGATAAGCCGGGTGCAGTTAATTCAATAACCCCGTTAGGGTCATTAATCCTAGTTTCGGACACACAACACACATCAATACCCAGTGTGTCCAAGGTGCGTGCGAGTGCAGCCTGCTGACCTGTTTGTCTTAGAGTGCGGACGTTGAATGCCGCTAGGGAAACGGGACAGTGTGGCCTTATAAGGGACTTTTGCCGATAGGCATCCGATAGGTGCAGTGGGATGGTGGCTGAAAATGGTACTACTCCAGTAGCACTTCGGTTGCTGTCAATAAGGCTGGGAGTTATAGAAAGAAGGTTAGTAATGGGGGCCGGGATGGGAATAAGAGAAAAAGGTGGAAAAGAAAGAAGGGAGGCGCCAGCAGTAGCGTGTTTTCGCTTATCCGCCCTGCTGTATGCAGCAGATAAGGCGACCCTTGATAATCTGCACGACGGCTGATGCAGGATGAAGTTTATGTTTGAAGAAAATGTCATGATTGTATGTGGGCTGGGATACTGCCAGGGCGCCCAGACCTAGACAGGAGGACGATTAGGGTCCTCATCCAAAGCCTTTGGCTCAAAAGCCTGTCCGCAAGGCAGCGGGGAGGTGGCAATGATTTAGTTGTACAAAAATGGGCGCCATCCCATTTCAAACCCCCAACCTGGAGGACTAGGAGACTGAGTTTGTCTGACCTCTCACCATTGACCAACTTGGTAAGAGTAGCTCTCAAGATGCTCAGGGGCATCACCCAGTATAGCTCAATGGGTCAATGAGGTACGCAAACCGTCGCACCACGTTAAGGTCCAGTCTCGTTGCGACGGCCTGATGATAATCTCCCAACTTTTTTGAAAGACGATGGTGATTTTGTTGACTTCACTCGCTACTCTGCTTAACATGACTTGGAACACTGAAGAAGTGCCTTCAGACTGGTGACTGTCACCTGTTGTGCACATCTTCAAGAAGATTCGGCGTACTTGGTGCGAAAATCATCGAGGCATTAGCCTTATTGTCAGTGCTTCAAAACTGCTCACGGGTATCATTCTTCAATGACTTACTGGTCCCCGTGAAAACCGAATCACTGAAAGTCAGGCTGGCTTCTACTCTGGTTGTAGTTGTATCGACCAGATATCTACTTTTTACTAATTTTTAGAGTAGACATACAGATGACCGACAATGGTGGTTTTGATTGACACGAAAGCCGCCTTCAAAGCTGTTGACCGCGCCCGCTGGCGGCACTGCCTTCCCATGAAGGGCGTGAAGGCTAAATTCCTTTCCATCCCTAAGTCCCTCTACCGTGATTTCCGAAGCAGCATAAGGGTCAAGGGGAAACTGTCTTCTGAGTTCCCCACGATAAGTGAGGTTCGCCAGAGTTGTCCTTTATTTCCTTTCCTCTTTTATTGGAATTAGCATGAGTGACTCCGTTTTTTCAGACTCTACCTAAGTGGAAGTTCAGCCAAGGGACCGACTGACAAACGTGGTATGCGGACGACATAGCTGTTCTTGGGTTCGACGCAGTGGCTATGCAAACACTGCTGAATAGATTGTCGCGTAGCGCTGCACGCGGCATGTGCTTAGTACCCTCTCAGTGCGAAGCACTGCTAGAGGAAGTGGTGGATCGGTTCAGTTACCTTGGTAGCTGTGTCACCTCTGGTGGTCACATTACCGAGGAAATTACCGAGTATCAGCAAGGCTCGTGTGGCTTTCCAGAGACCCAACCACTTATGGAGACGGCAGGATACCAGCCTGTCAGTGAAAGGTAGGTTGTATAACGCTGCGGTAAGGCCGATGTATACATCAGAGACCTGGCTAGTTCTCGTCGAAGACATTAAACGCTTGGTCGTATCTGACCACCGGTGCTTGCGGAGTATTGCTCAAGTCTGATGGGAACATCGGGTGAGCAATGCTGAGGTTCACCAGTTGGTTTTTGGCAGGAAGCCTTCTGGTACCTCACTCGAGTGTCTGCTAAACCTTAGTCGCTTGCGTTGGCCAGGCCATGTACGCCGTATGCCAGTTGACCGGCTTCCTCGGCGTGCATTATACGCCACGGCTGCACCAAGTTGAGTGAAACCGCGAGGTGGCCAGTTCATGACGTGGCATAGTGACATGCAGAAATTGGCTGAAAGACTTGGACAGGCGGGTGCATGCCGTCTTCGTGGATGGGGGCCTCAGGATGGTCCACACCAACGGTTAGAGGCCGCACCTGACATGGCGCAGCCACGCAGTCAGTGGTATTCTTGCATTCGGTTCCTTGCATCTAGTTGTTAGTTTTCGTTCCATGAATGAAACATTCACAAAAGTCCAGAGGTAGGCGTTCTACGCCTCACGCCTACGAGCTTCCTCTGTCCCCATGATGTGATATTTCGCTTTGACACTGATTGTGTTCATCCACACTGGACGTACTACTCACCTGTAATTTTTCCTGGTCTATTGGGAAAGGATTTTAAATTAATCTTCAAGTCGTTAAAACACGTCGCGATGCTGTGGTGTATTGAAGGTGAAATTCGTTGATATCCTTGCATCTACTCATGTTAGTTCTTGTAGGAAACTAGCATCAACAGTACTTGCCGACACAAGTGACCCTCTCCATTGTGCAGTCTGAATGTGTTTCAACCCAGTCAACCAGACAGGAGTACAAATCCATATATGCCAGTACATTGGGCTGAACACTCTGAAAGGCAATTTAATCGGTCGGATTTCTCACCGGTCACTGATCGCCCTGCTCCATGGGCTGTCCCTCTGGATATGCCCACGTTCAGAAGTCGAACGTGAGATCAAACTACTGAAGGTAAATAAAGCCGCGGGACCAGATGATCTTCCTCCAGCCCTCTCGAATTCGGGGTCCCGTTCTTGTGGATAATTTACACGAGTTACTAGTGAAACTGTGGGAGGAGGAAACTGTGCCAAGCGACTGGAGCCGATCTGTCATAGTCCCAATTTTTAAGGGAGGCTCACGATCGGAATGCAGCATTCATGGTGGAATCAGTCTGATCTCCATCGCCTCCAAATTGCTTGCCTCTGTCATCCTTCACAGACTGACCGGCACTCGTGAAAGCCAGATTCGTGAAGAGCAAGCCGGGTTTCGTCAAGGTCGTGGCTACATTGACAACATCTTCACTTTGCGTCAGCTGTTGGAGCACCGTCAAATATATTGGCGGCCCATCGTTGTCGTGTTCGTCGACATTAAATGTGCTTTCGATTCGGTTGATCGATGTGCCCTTTGGGACTGTCAACTCAGGAAAGGTGTGCCCGAGAAACATGTAAATATTATCAGAGCGCTTTACGCGCGTAGCTCGGGCAGAGTGAGGACTTACAGCAAGCTGGCGCCGCCCTTCAATATTTCCAGCGGTGTGAGACAAGTATACCCGCTATCACCTTTCCTCTTCAACTTCGCTATTGAGGAAGTCGCGGAGATCGCGTTCACAGGACACGAATTAGGTGTGAATCTGCTCCCAGGCGAACGACTACTTGACTTGGAGTATGCTGACGAGATTTCCCTCATCTGACAGCTCCCAGACGTGCCAAGCTGCACTGGACAGATTAGTACTGGCTGTCAGCCGCTACGGACTTTGCTTTGTACCCTCGAAGTGCAAAGCTTGCCTCTGAGATTGGCAGGGAACGCTTCTTGCGCTGATCCTTGACAAGGATCAGCTAGAAAACGTTCAAAAATTCAACCACCTAGGCAGTTGTATCAGCGCCCTTGGGAGACGAGATTACGAACTGTATAGCAAAAGCACGAGGCGCTTTTGCTAACCTACGCCATCTATGGCGCCGGCGCGACATCACTCTCACCCTTCAGGGTAGAGTTTACAATGCAGCAGTAGTTTCAACTCTATTATACGGTTGTGAAACGTGGCCCCTTAGATCAGCCGACATAAAGAGGCTAGTTACGTTCGGCCATCGGTGCCTTCGCAGTCTGGCTCTCATCTGGCGGGAACCCCGCATGAGCAACAAGCGTGTTCAACTCTTTTGTTTACGGCACAGGTAAGTAAGTAAGTAATCTCAAGTCTAGTTACTAGACACAGAGCCGACATAAAACCATGGAGATCAGCGGATAAGCAAGAGTCATTGAGTCATAATCATCGTGGCATGCTAGTTGAAGGTGAGCAACACACTTCAACTAAGAATGGAATGGAATGCAGGAAGAATGGAACATTTTGACAAAAAGTAGAACAAAACATTTTTAGTTTGTTTTGTACACTCCGCCTTTGCTCTTTTTTGTCATTTTAATGTTTGTAGTATTAAACATGTGAATCAATACAATACTGTACACAATTCTTCCAATGATTCCGGTTGCGGGCCATGTCTTCAAGAGTGCTAATCCACTGGCACTCCTCATCTTTGGGTCCCCATCCTGGAAGACGTACGGATCCAACAGCGGCTAGACACGACGTCAGCGATTTCATGTGCTGCAGCCAAGTGGAAGGCTGAATACTACGCGGTCGCATCCAGTCAGGTCCTTGACGAGCCAATAGAGCGCGACGCGGTAGATGCTCAGGTGCCATGCGTAGGACGTGACCGAGCCATCTTAACTGGCGCAACAAAACCAGTTTGTTGAAGGGAATACTCGCATTCCCCAAGGTGCGACGTCGAACGTCATTACTATTAACTCAATGTTGCCACCAAACACGAGCGATCCTCCTTAAGCAACCGTTAACGAAGACAGAAAGACGACGCATGTCTTCCACGCGAATCGGCCAGGACTCCCACCCGCGACTAGTGGTGGTTGCGCGGCAGCGAAGCGCCGTTACGGCGTATAAGCTGACACATTTCATTTCATTTCACCCATACAACAATATTGAGCGAACTGATGCGCTGTAAACGTGGCCCTTTAGTGAGAATTAGACGTCGCGACGACGCCACAAGTGCCTCAGATTGACAAACACTGATCAAGCTTTAGCGATACGAAGGGAAACTTCTTTGTTGATAGTGCCGTCAGCAGAAACACAGCTCCCAAGGTAGATGAAACTATCTACTTGTTCAAGTTGTGCACCTTCGAGAGTGAGCACAGGAGCAGGTAAAAGGCAATCTTTGTGCAGTACTTTACACCTCGCTGGGGCGAAGCTCATGCCATACTTAGATGTATCAACGGTCAAACGATCCAGAATGAGTTGCATACCCTGAGGATCGTCACCAAGTAAGGCGATATCATCAGCATAATCTAAGTCGGTCGCGCGCTCACTCGGTAGAAGCTCTAAGCCAAAATGTTGGAAACTTTCTAGAGCATTCGACAGAACGTCTTCGATTGCGAAGTGGAAGAGGAATGGGGACATAGGGCAGCCCTGTCGCACACCGCTATTGACAGCGAATTGCGAGGAAAGCTTGTCATAGACCCATACTCTGCTAAATGTATGAAGGTAAAGTGCTCGTAAGATGGCGGTATATTTCTCTGGCACCCCGTTCTTTAGTAAGCAACGCCATTAAAGCAGGTCGATCAACGGAGTCTAGGAATGCAATGATAGTGGGCCTGTGATAAATGTGGCGATGTTCGAGGAACTGGCGAAGCGTGAAGATTTGATCCACGCATCCGCGGCCAGGACGGAAACCAGCTTGTTTTTCACGGTAGTATGATTCACGTACTGGGGATAGCCTGCGAAGCAGAATGGATGCCAATAGCTTAGAGGCAACCGAAATAAAACTAATCCCGCTATGATTTCTACATGAAGTGCGAGCGCCTTTCTTGAAAATCGGAACAATAACTGATCCGCCCCAAAAGGAAGGCACTTTCTCTTCATGCCAAATTTTTGCGAACAGCGCGGTCAGCTGGTTAATGATCGCCACACCGCCGTACTTGAATAGTTCTGGAGGAAGTCCGCCTAAGCCGGAAGCCTTGAAGCGCTTCAAGCGTCGAATCTCGAGGCAGATTTCCGCTTCGCTGGGTGCATTCAGTGGGATGAGCCAGGGTGGACAATAAGGTGTACTGCATGTACTGATGCATGGTGGAGGCCGGTTGAACTGCGAGTAAAAGTGCTCGGCCCAGCGGTCCATACGCCTCTGTTGGTTGGTGATCGGAGACTCATTCACCTCACAAATGACCTCACTGACACCAGGCTTCCTGAGGCCAGTGGACCGAATGAGTTGGAAAAAGCCTGCGAGTGTTGTTAGAGAGGACAGCGGTCTCCATCACTAAAGCACGCTCAGACCACCATGTCTCGCGAACCTTTGCGGAGGCTTTGCTTAAGCAGCCGGTTGGTACAACGGCGCCGCTCGTTGCAATCTGATTCCGCGGAGATATCTTTGCGGCGTTCGAACAGCTCCAGAGAACGAGCAGAGATCCAAGACTTCAAAGGGCGTCGAGTTAGGCCGCAGTATGACTGTCCGGAAATGGTCATTGCCTTCCGTATACAAGTCCAGTGTTGTTCCACTTCTCGCGGTGGATTGCAACTGAGTGCAAATGCCAGTGAAGACTGATAGCTCGCCTGGACAGAGGAAGCAGTTAATCAGTTTACATCAATCTTGCGGCGCTTCGTATTTCGGGATTCTCTAAAACACATACAGATTTTCGCGCAGACCAGAGCATGATCTGAGTCAACGAAGGTGGACCAAAAGGACCTGCAGTCCAGTACGCTGCCGTGCCATCTGAAGCTAATTGCAATGTGATCAATTTGAGACCACGGTTATGTTGGCGAAGGGGGACGCCACGTTGCGGAACGCTTCTTCGTATGCCTGAAGTTAGTGCTCGAAAGAAACAGACGGTTGTCTTCGCACAATGTGAGAAGTCTCTCTCCGTTATCAGAGCGGTTCTCATCGAGCGAGTGATGACCACCATAGTGGCGTTCGTATGGTAACCGGCAGCCAACCCATGCATTAAAATCCCCAGCAAGGATAACGACATCCGACTTTTTAGCATTAGTCAAGAGTTGTTGTAGATCCCGATAGAATTCGTCCTTGACCGAGTCGCCACTGCAATCAGTTGGAGCGTATACGGAGATCACAAACAAGCTGTGTCTCTCTTCGCGGTGCTTGTTGATTCTACATGAACTCCGAAGCCGAACTGCACATAGTCGGCTGTTAATCGGGAACCAGTCCAGTAGTGCCGTCTTGGCCTTGTCACTTAGTGCTATACCTACGCCAGCCAAACCTGCTGAGGCTGCTTCTGGATCTCCAGAAAGACGCAGATGATATCTGGCTTCGTGGTCAGTGGAAGATGTCAATGTAAGCACAGTACTGGGATCTTGCAATCGGGTTTCTGTAAGGCAGCAGACATCAATGTCTGGGGAATCTAGCGTGCGCGCTAGACCGGCTTGCTGTGCAATCTGCATTAGTGTCCGGACGTTGAAGCACGCCAGACGGAACGAGGATCGGGGACGAAGGAGAGCCATAGGTTGAACTCCTTGATCTGCGGAGCAACCGGAATCGCAGCCAGATTGTTGAACAGATGAATCGGGTAACCGAAAGTGAGGATTGTTAGCAAACAAACAATTGGCGTGTGATGAAGTCGCGTGAAAGTGAGTAGCAGAAATAGCAGCTGATGAGCAAGTTGTAATATAGTCCATGGTTTTGCGAGAGGGCGTGATACTACCCGGTTGTCCAAGCCGAAGTAGGGAGTTGACTTAGGGAATTCCGCCCCGAGCCTTTGAGCAAATAACCTACCCGCAAGGCAGCGAGGCGAATTTAGGGAATCGCACCCATTGGGAGGTGTTGACTGGATGTTCAGTTCGTGTGTCTTTGTTTGGTAGTTTACCAAACAGGAGCCCATGAAGTCAGCACACCTGCTGGAATACAATGTCCCACCGAGGTGGAACATTGTTGCCGAACACTTTGCTGGAACGGGGTACACCCGAACCACTCAGCTGGCACCACGAGGAGGTAGTTCGGCAAGCCAGCTTTAGGGCACAGGATAAAGAAATGAACCGCACAGCACCGTTATTTCACGCACCAGACTCCGATGTCTCGGCCACGTGTTACGCATGTCAGCCAACCGACTCCCACGACGTGCGTAGTTTGCACGCCGGGGGTGTAGATGGAAGAGAGGTGGTCAACTGATGACTTGGTCAAGAGGAATGAAGGCCATCGCTTCGAAGATGACCTCGATTCCCTGGTTGGGGTCCGGAAGACGATGAGCACGTTTGCCTGGATGCTTGACATGGTTAGGAGCCAACCTCAATGGCGTTCGTGCTGTGAGCTTCTTTGTCCCTCTACATCCCTCTTAGTCTCTTCCTCCTCCAAACACAACCTCATTTCTTAGCATAATATAAGTTGCATAATAAGCTTTTTTGCTGCATAGTAGCCGGCTGCTAGCTTTCCAGAACGATGTCCATCCGTTACTGGTAGCTCAGCTACTATTTTTCTGTTATGTATTGCGACAGAAGCAGAGGTGTTTTCCCCCTCTAGCTAACATGTATAATGATGATGACTGGAAATCGGCGGACTTCTGAGGTTCTGCTTTGTAGCGAGCTCCTGTAATATTCCTCCGGTTCGACGTTACAAGCTCTTCCGCGTTCAAATAGTACGATGGGTGGTAATAGACCCATAGAGCTTCAACACGAAATAGATACCTCGTAGACAATTGGATGTTCACAGCACAACCACCTAGTAAGTGTAATATGCGTCTAGCTCTCAAAATAAAATGCCAAGCACGCACGATGTGGATTAAAAGAGCCCTGTATTATAAAGCAGAGAGACAGAAGCGAAGGGCAGCGTCACAACAGTGGCGACGCGAGTTCAATCGAACCCAGAATGGCAGTCGGCTTTGAACAATTGCAGACACTTTTGCGGGAGCAGCAGACGCAGTTCGAAAAATCACAGAGGCAGTGGATCGAACTGCTATCACAAAAAGTAAACATCCAAGTAGCATGAATACTGAATACTGGTTCGAAGCAGCGAGTAGAACTTTCTCTGTGCAGCTGCATCATTCGTCGCTCTTGGACACATACTCCTTAGTTATCGTTACGCTCTCTATATTTTGCCTCTGCAGTGTGTCTAGGAGTTTCTTAAATTCGGACACCGAGTTCGCCTCTAATATGTGCTGCGGCAGGTCGTTCCAGACATTCACCGCTCTGCGTCCGAAACAGAGTTGTTGAGCGACCTGCTTCAAATCCGGTATAACAAGCCTATACCGGTGCCCTCGCGTGCAGCTTGGTGTGCGCAGATGAAGCAGTTGTCTTCACATGGGGTAATCACCCAGATGTAATATCCGGTGCGTCATGATGAGGTCAACCCTCAGCCGACGACAAGCTAGGGTGTACAGCCCTAGTTTCTTACATCGGTCTTCGTATGGCATACCTCGTAAGTTGGGAATCAGCCTGGTGGCAACATGCTGCACCCGCTCAAGCTTTTCTACCTCGCCCCGGGTGATGGGACAATACGCGGGAGAGCCGTACTCCAGCACTGGTTGTATTATCGAGACGAAGAGGCGAGTAGCAATCTCTTCGGACCAAGTGCTGAAGCTGCGCCTGAGGGCCCAAAGCATCCGAAGGCTGTTTTGGTACAGCCTATTCGTGTTGCCAGTGGACTTTAGGTCGCAGCGTGATAGCACACCGAGGTCGCGCACGAAAGGAGCGGGATGCAACGGTTGACCAGCCACTGTATACGTTCAGCTGTGCTCGCAGTTACCCAACCTCATGAATTGCGACTTAGCAGAGTTGATCGGAAGGTTAACCTCTGCAGACCATGTTGAGAGGCTGTCGAGATCCTGCTGAAGTAAATCACAGTCATTTAGTGTGCGGATTACTCTCCACACCTTCAAGTTATCTGCGAACAACGCACTTGGTGATTGGAGTAGCTGAGGCACATCGTTTACATGGATCAGAAACAATATCGGCCCAAGTACATTGCCTTGGGGCACGCCGCTGCTCGATGGATACCAGTCAGTTAGATGGTTGTCCTCCTGGACCCTCCACTTTCGATGAACAATGAAATTTCTGATCCATTTGTGCAGTGAACCACCAACACCGCACAACCTCAGCCTGTCAAGGAGCACTACATGGTTAACCTTGTCAAAAGCCTTACTGAAGTCAATGTAAATGACGTCGACCGATTGGCCTTGGTTCACCGCTTGTAACCATTCGTGCCTCGTCAACAGCAGGTTGGTGATGTACAAGCGACCTTTCATGAAACTATGCTGTGCGGAGGTCAACAGGTTTTTCGACTCGAGAAGCTGCAGAAGGCTCTTCTTCACGATCTTCTCGAGCGTCTTTGCCAAAACAGCGGTCAGGCAGATCGGCCGGCAGTTATCCACTTTGCTTGGGTTACCACCTTTCGGTATGCGCTTTAAGACTGAGCATTTCCAGTCGTCCGGTAACAGTCCAGTGGATAGTGACCTGTTAAAGGGTTGAGTTACAGAAGGCGCGATGATGGCCGATAGGGACTTGAGGATCAGTGGGTGTATACCATCTGGCCCAGCAGGCTTCGTCCAGTCAAGATTTGCTAGAAGCTTGCGTACATCCTCAATATTGCAGTCCAGGCTGTTAAGTTAGGCTGGAGCGGTATTCGTCGAACTCGTTACAGACACCTGGTCACTTGCAAATACGGAGGCGAAGTGCGCCGCTAATGCGGATGCACGATTTGCACTCGAGGTTAGGGGCTGTCCTTCTGAGCCTTCTAACACTGAGACATTGGATACAGGCCTCAGGCGCCGCTTCACGTATGCGAAGATTCTCTTGGGAGCAGTTTTTGCGGTGGTTGCAAGCTCCTCTTCGAAGCTTCTGCGTTTGCTTGTTTTCGCGTTGTTGCAGCGAGTTCACTGTACCTTGTACGCATTGTAGTCCTCATCAGAGCCAGATAACACGAATTTGTTCCATAGTCTGCGTCGTCGTCGGGCCAGTTTGTTGTACTCTTTGTCGAACCAATGTGGTTTGACTGGCCCAACTTTCCGAAATTTGAGGGGTACAAATCGGGCGCACAACGATTTCACTCCCTCTTTAATAATAGTCCATCAGGTTTCAATAGATGAATCCTGTGGTAAAGATCAGTCTATCTGGCTCGCTGCTCGAATGAGGCCATTAAAGTCCGCCTTCCAATAGTTGAAGGCTGGCTCCAGTGGAGGAGAATAAGGCAGCGGTAGTTCCAAGCTGCTTATGATCAGCGAGTGGTCGATCGCTCCCAGAGGCTCTAAGACTTGAATGTTACGCAAACGCTGCTCACAGCTAGTCAAAAGCAGGTCTAAGCATGATGGAGTCGCGCGCGCAGTAATGTGTGTCGGTTGGTTGATGTGCTGTGTGGCCCCGGTTTCAAATAGCAATTCCGTGAACTTCCTCTCGACTTCTCAACGGCCGGGGAGAAGTTCAGCTTCAGGCCACTGTATTCGGGGCAAGTTGAAATCGCCCATGAGTAGGAACATCTGACGACTCATGTGGTTGCGGACATGCGGCAACCAGTCGAAACAGCGGCTCAGTGGACTGCGATATACCACGCCCACGAGCAACTCGCAGCGTCTGAGGTGAATCGAACATCATAACTGCTCACATAGACCATCAGCGCTTTGGTAGGCGCTCACTAGTTTCCCACACAAGAAAAACTTTATGTAAAGTAGAACGCCGCCGCGATCATTTGATGGTCTATCACAGCGGAAGCATGAGTAGCCGGCGATTTCCACTTCTTGTGCGGTTACCTCGGAGTTTAACCATGTCTCAGCAAGGCCTAATACGTCTGGTCGCTGAGAGCTTACAAAGTCGTACAGCACATCGCGCTTGTTCATCAGACTGCACACGTTAGTAAAGGCTACGCGCAGACCGCGGTAGGAACCGCTGGGCGCGCATGAAGCATTAGAAACCTGTTGATCCGGATTTGTGGAGGAATCCGGGCAACTATCCGAAAAGTTACAATACGGAGATTTATTTCTCCATCCTCCGTGCGTCGCTTTAGTTCAATCATAGCAGACTTGAGTTTCTCTCCGTCTAACGACAAAGTGTATCGCACATCCCAACCCAAAGGAAAAGGACACGTGGTTTAACGTACTTCGGGACCCAACCAATTTGACCAAGCCCAAACCAACCTCACCAGCTGAATTCTCAAAGCTTGCAGTTCAACTCCACCTGCTTACCTCTGAGCGGTTTCACGCACTGTTAACTCTCTCTTCAAAGTACTTTTCAACTTTCCCTCACGGTACTTGTTCGTTATCGGACTCGGACTTGTATTTAGTCTTGGATGGAGTTTACCACCCACTTTGGGGTGCATTCACAAACAACCCGACTCCAAGGTCTACCCAGAGAAGCACTGGCCTGCCGAATCTCCACCCGAACGGGCCTTTTACCCTCCATGGGCCATGTCTGTACTACCGTACTCATTGATGGAGTTGGGGTGGAGCAGCGCTTCTGCGGAACGACCTAAACACCACATTGCCTAATGACCAACTGGCCACAGGCTGGAATTAATGCTGACATCGCAAGAAATTGTTGCAGAATATCAGAGGTTATTCAATTTGAATCTGGTACAAATGTGGCCGCAACTTCGGAAGCCATGGAGGATCAACTCATCTGCCACACTGCCACTTCAAAATCTGCTGTGCTCATCAGACTACAGGATGCGACAGTAAAAATCAATGACAGTCAGATGACGCAGATGAATAGACGCCACGAAACAATGCTCCAACCTGGTCCTAAATGCTGCAGAATCACCAATGCTGCCATGAACCTCAAGCCAGTCACTAAACCAGTATCCAGAGCAAAACGCCTTGTGCCAAGCAAGAATGAGAAGCATTGCAGTTGTCATGCGGGGAAATCGCGGACAGACAGGGTGCGTCATTTCAGAATTGGTGACAGGGGGTACGCGCGAGAGATCTGAGGACCGAAGATGTGGTTGACAGGAAGGGTGATCCGCAGAAATAACGGTTGGAAAAATGAAATGGATTAGGCAAACAGATCACCAGAGACCGAACTACGGAAAAACACAAAGGCCCGCAAACAACGTATCGAACATCGGCTAGAAGGAGAAGAAAACCACCAAGGCTACTGATTGATATCAACACAAAGAAAACTGACTTGAAGCAACTAAGCATGGTGGGGAAGCAACTTCATTTCGGAGGAGGATGTGTCACGGAGGCGAAACAGCTAACTACCATGGTGCACACTAGCAGGGCAAGATTGGCCAGATCACGTGAGCGGGTGACAGACTCGTTGTCATGATCAGACCGGAAGCAGACGAAATCAGACCGTTGTCGCAGCGCGGGTTTCTACGTTGCAGACGTGATCCTACCTACAGTCAGACAGTGAAGGCCGCTACCAGAGTCGGATCTGTTCAGACAAGAGATGTGAGTGACCTCAGTGGTAGCTGTGAGGTAAGCACATGTGACCTATAAAAGTAACCATGTTCTGTGCCTAATATACTTCGGTGTAGCAGGCTATGCGTTTTGTTTTCCCCGCCTGGTTGTCAGCGCAGAGATAGAGGCGAAGGGCAGCGTCACAACGCCCCGTCAGACGTATTTCAATGCAGAGAAAAGTACCGCAAACGATGAAAAACGGCAACAAGATGTGGAGAAATGCGGTGTTTAACGAACAGGAACAAACTGAGGGGCACAGCCGGCTGCGAACATGAAGAAGCTCGCGTGATGCATTGTCAAGGTGGTGACGCGTGGCCCAGGTTGGAAGAGTAGAAAAACAACTATAGACGTCTGTGACATCTTCATTGAACGGTGAGGGTTCGCGACTACGTTGTCTGGAGAGGCGTCCTGAAATGAGATGTGACATATTTAGTTCCGCGCGCAATACAATCTCCGACGATGATTTTACAATATTCACCCTCATAATAGGCGTTGTCCTCAGCGCCCGCTACTGGCCTGGCAGGCGTCAGCCTGTTGAAATGCACGACTGTTAACGAATCTGGCAAACCATGACTTATGATTCGGTAGGTAATGTCCGATGATACATCCTGTACCACATACGGCCCTTCCCATGTGCGGTGAAACTTCGCTGGCACTCCTGTAGGTATCGGCAATGATTGAAACCGAACTACATCACCAGGTTTGAAGTGGGTTCAAATAGACTTGCGAGCAAAATGGGCTTTTTGGTGTCGCTATGAGGCCTTCAGGTGTGTGGATGCCCATCGATGTAATCGAATTGCATCCGAAGTATGTATTCGGTTGAGCTTAGGGATTCGTGAAGCGATGTCCGCAACAGCGTATCGGAGGGTAAACGTAGATCACGTCAAGCCTTCAGAAGGGGTGTTTGTCTCGTGGAAGGGTGAACCGAGGCTCGATAGGCCAGAAAACATTTCGGCAAATTATTATTTCATTCCCGAGGTGTCTCCTTCATTAGAAATGATTTCAATAAGGCAATCCCCACCTCGACATAGTCGCTAAAAAAAGCTTTCGCAATGCTCCATGCACTTACACTACGCAAGGGAACAGCTCCACACTACTTCGTAATCTAGTATAAGCAAAACATAGCGGTGTACTCTAACAGTCTCGGGTAAGAGACGGAGGATATCAATTTCTACTATCTCGTTTGGAAATCCTGCCATTATCGGTTACAATGGTTCATGCCGGGTGGTTTTGGGGTTCTTGATTCGTGCACAATCCGCCCCCGACACAATACATGGCGATTTCGCCGTAAATGTGGCCAACAAAACCGACGCCGAATAGCATTTTCTATCTAATTTTGTCTGGAGTGTCTCAATTCCTCATGCATCCTCCGTACTACTTCCCGGATTACAGCTGTGGGAACGATTATTCTCCGTAGGTAAACAGGCCCGCTCTGAAAGTACGTGATGCCATATATCATGCGCAAATGAGGATAAAATGACCAGAGGCACTTTGTTAGGAAGGCTGCCTCAAAACGAATTCATTCCTTTTGTTGACACTTATGTTCATTAACTACAACTATATTTGCCTCCATTGCAGCTGTCACTGATCCTATCCTGGACTTTGACGCTCGTTCCTTTCCACTGTATAACGTTCAAGCTCTCCGGACTTTCTTACCCGGAGGTATATCTTCCATCAGTGCTTGTTCGTCTTCTCACCTTCTATGTGTTGACACTGTGGCGCATTGAACAAGTTCTGAAATTGATTCAATTATGCCATTTTCAACTGAGGATTTGAAAGTGATCCTCCAGCAACAACAAACGCAATTTGAGCAATCTCAACTGCGACTCATTCAAACTCTTGTTCAGTCCCTCTCTCTTCACCCAACAGTTCCATCAACAAATAACAGCTCGGTATCCTCAACCGATGCCATTGCAGTTTCTACCTCAGAGTTTCACTACGAGTTTACATCCGGTCTTACTTTCGATACGTGGTACAAGCGCTGGAAGGATACATTTGAGAATAAACTCACGGATAAAGACGATTCGTGGAAATCCCGACTGTTAAGCTGGAAACTTTGAACCGTCGAGCACGACTGCTTCACTAATTTCATTCTTTCCAAGAAACCCAAAGATCTTGATTTTGTGCACACAGGGAACAAGTACGCGAGATTTTCAGCGATCATCTTTCGATTTTCAATGCCCTGTAGTGACCTGGAGATTCAAGTTCAAGTTCAAGTGGGACTGGAACAGTAGGATAAATCCCCGTGAATGTTTCTTCCGTGGCGCGTCGTCGATCCAGGGTATTATTCGTCCGCGATAACTGGAATCCAGAAGTGTCAGATCAGCGCGCGCAAATCACACCAATTAATACCCACGCGTCCTGCATTGGTAGTCCCCGCCACACCGGTCACGTGAAATAAGAAACAAAAGTACGAAAATAATAAGAGCGCCAAGAAAAAACGTAACAGATTTAATAATTCAATAGGACGAATAAGCTAGGACGTGAAGAATTGAAGGCCAAGAGCGTCGAGTCGATGTTCAAACTCTCACTGTTGGTGCTAATACCACGTTCTCGGGCAGTGCATTCCAGGAATCCACCACTCGGCGTGATAAACGAAGGCCCGCCCGGACTCCATCCGATCGAGATTTGTGTAGCTTCATCGAGTGACCCCGGAGCGATGGAAGCCGAGCCGTTTAGAAAAGCCTAGATAAATCGGGTCCGATTTTACCGGTAAGTATGCGATAGGTCAAGACTAGGTCGCCTCGATAGTGACGACAACGCATTGAGAACATTCCCAGCGCAAGCAGTCTTTCTGGGTAAGAATGGTTCCGTAGTCCATGAACCAGTTTCGTTCCAACTCTCAACACTCACCGCTGACATCCTGTCTCTGACTAACCAAGGTGGACAAGCCTGGATGCAGGATTGCAAGTGTGGCCTGACAAATGCTGAGAATAGCCTAACAAACATAGCGCCCGTGATGGTCCCGAATGCCCTGCGGATCATCCACAACATTTGGAAACCCTTGCACGTAGCTTTCCTCCAGTTCTCACTGGATTTAGGTTCTGAAGACAGCGTGACCCCTAGGTCTACCAATTGGGAAACATGGTGTAGTTCATTACCGCCAAGCAGATAACGCGTTTGGAAACCATTTAGCCCTAATCTTAAGACGGCACACTTTGCATAATTTATGGGCAACTGCCACAGAGCAGCCCAGTCCCAAAGTTTATCGAGGGCCCGTTGCAGAGTCTGGGGTCTATCGAGGTCAGACACTGTGTGCCAAAACTTTAGATCATCTGCAAACATGAGAGATGGTACCTCCAGCAGTTCGGACAGCTCATTGACACAAAGAAAATAACAACGGGTCAAGCATCGAACCATGAGGGACCCCCACTGAGGACTGACTGACGGAAAGACGGACTAGACCCCACACGAACACATCCCTCTTCCTTCCAGAAACGTGGTGATCCACTTTAGTGCAAGCCCTGATATTCCATAGGATCGAAGCTTCAAGGAGAGACGAGAATGTGATACAGTGTCGAACGCCTTGAAGAAGTCAATAAACGTTACATCTCTGCATGATCCCGATCAAAAGCATCCGCCCAACATTCACGTGCAACTAGAAAACTAGTCATGCAGGAATGACCTGGCGAAAGCCGCGTTGAAGTGGACTGAGCAGATAAAACTCCCGCAGGTGGTTTTCAAACACATCCTTAACTTCTCCAATACCTGGACCAGTACACTTGTCAAACTTACCGGTTTATAATTGGCAGGGAGATGCTTGTCGTCCTTTTTGAAAAACGGGCAGACGATAGCATCCTTCCAGTCCTTGGGAAAGGAGCAGCTGCGAAGCGACAACTGAAACAAACGCGTCACTGGGCCAAATAGTTTGCTTGTGAGTTCGTTCAACCGTCGCAACGAGACTGGACCTTAACGTGGTGCGACGGTTTGCGTACCTCATTGATCCATTGAGCTATACTGGGTGATGCCTCCGGGCACCTTGCGAGCTACTCCTACCAGGTTGATCAATGGTGATAGGTCAGACAAACTCAGTCTCCTGGTCCTCCAAGTCGGGTGGTTTGAAATGGGATGGCATCCATTTCGGTAAAACTAAATCATTGCCACCTCCCCGCTGTCTTGCGAACAGGCTTTTGAGCCAAAAGCTTTATGTAATGTTGTAAACTTGATGCGTTGGGGACCTATGTTTTTCAGTCCTCAGATCAAACAGTTGAAGTCCTTTCGACTATTGTGTGTACTTCGCCTGCTCAATTTACAGTTGTAGTGGTATAGCAAGGTCCTGGAAGTACCTCAGGGAGGTCATTGAACCTATTCGTACACAGACTGCCAATAGATGTCTAATACTGTGTGCCTGCAACCTTCCTGAAACGTACTGGCCTGACCAACCTTGCAGTTCGGCGGTGGGCACTTTCGGCTCGAAGTTCCTAAAGCTAACGTTGCAACCTTCATTGCATCAGTTAGTGGACCTCCCGACTAGATATATGAACAACCAACTTCCGTCTACCATGGATCTCATTTTTGCAGCCACACGATTTCATAAGTGCTATTACATACGGCTGTCCTCTAGGAGCCAGTGACCATGTCTGCATATCCTTTCGGTGTGCCCTAAGTGTCATCAAGCTATTGCTTAGGCATGTCTAAATATTCAGCGGGCAGCGTTAAACGCAAAGCGAGCCACCGCTTCAGTACCGTACTGCGCGATCACCGTGGCTGACACCGTTGAAACAGCCTGGGAGAAATTGGAGGTCTACCTCACCGTGACCTCTGCTCCCCCATCCCACTCATGAGAGACGGGTGACAAGGGCGTAACCACCTTGGATAGATCATACAGGTACATATCTGTTCAGACAGGGCTTTAAGTGCTGGTGAACTTGTATCGTCAAGACCAGTTTATTTTATCGTCGGAATCCCAAATCCCCATTGCCCCCTACACAAATTGTTTTCCTTGACACATGCCAAAACCCAGGTTGACTGTTCTACTCACCCTATGAACATTGATCAAACCTTTGACTTTGCGCATTCAGCCTACCCTCCGTGATTCCTAAACGCTGTTTTGCTCACTTGATTTGTTCACATCCTTTGCAGTCTGTTCACAGCCCGGTCGATTGGGCTGCGCGGGGCAGACACTTAGCCAATCAGCGGTTACAACCTGCTTGTCTGTTCATATCGGGCCGTTCTTTCAATTCACGCTATTGGTGTATTTACCCTGCCAATCGTTTCCATCTCTGACCTTCCGGACTGCCTAGCCTGTGTGTGTGTACATTCGGACAGTCATTGTGTTTTCTTGAATTGTCTCGAGGTGGTTACTTTCGTTACGGCTTGGCCGCTCGTTCGCTCTTTGTTCTTGTCTTCGTTTGGGTTTGAATTGGTCTTCTGTGATATCCACCGATATTACTGCTTTTGTGTAAAGAAACCGTTTGAGGTTTGTTCCCCCTTTGACAGTAACTGTTGTTATTTAATAACACCTCAGTTACACCGGCGTTGAATTTTGGCTCATCTTAAGGACAATTGATCCATCCAGTTGTTGAACTCGAACAACCGGTGGCTGTGTGTTACGCTCAAGGTTCCGAAGCGTTTTGCCGATTACAGAACTTACCAAGCGGTTTCAGCAACCAGCACCTACATAAGCGATCGAGAGTAGAAATAAATATAAGCAACACCTTGAGACTCTTCGTCTTCAGTACGAAGAGTATTTGGCTGACGAAGCCGTAACAAATCCAAAGAACTTCTTTGCTTAACTTAAGAGACGCGGCGGTACAAACTCGTCTATACCGGTTTCACTGTGAGCGGACGGGACCCTTAGGCATAACGACTAGGATAATGCTTGCATACTTAGCGAACAGTATACTAGTGTCTTCTCGTAACGCCTAGCTACCTCAGGTTGAGCAGGTCACAATAGTCCAGGAGGATTCTTTCCTAACTGAAATCAGCATGACGGAGACACAAGCCTTCGGGCTATTGCAAAGGCTAAGTCCTTATAAAGCTTCTGGCCCTGATTCAATTCATCCGAAGCTGATACATGAATTAACCGCTGAGCTAAGCGGCTCGCTCATAGACGTGTTTACAATATCTCTCGACAGCTGCGCCTTAATTTCGGAATGGAAAGAGGCCATCGTCTGTCCGATTTTAAGGGCGGTAACATCGCTCTACCCGCGAACTACCGGCCTGTCAGTTTGGCAAGCATAATAGGTACGCTGTTTGAAAAATTGTGAGGGGTTCGGTGGGGAATTACCCGATTGGTTAACATTCTCAGTGCAGCACAGCACGGATTCCGTAAGGGATGTTCGTGTCTGACAAATTTACTTGTAGGCCTGAAAGCTGGGTTGAGACAGTCGACAACGGTCACGCTATCGACGTGCTTTTCGTTGACTTATCGAAAGCCGTTGATACTGTCCCACATCAACGACTCTCATTAAAGTTGAGATCGTATGGGATACCTAGATGGCGGCAGGGGAAATGGGAAATGTGGTGAAATTTTCTGCTGAAGGATTGAAAAGGCTGCTTCTCCAACAGCAATCTCAACTGGAGGCACAAATGAATATGATAGAAAATCTGACACAAAGCTTGAGTTTGCAGACAACAGGAACAGCTGCGCGCGACTTCTCACGAAAGCTATCACTAAATTCAAATATGACGCAGATGCTGGATGCCCATTCGAAGCGTGGTACAAGCGCTGGAAAGACATGTTCCGAACGGATTTCATTCCTCAGGACGAGTGGAAGGTACAATTACTACGCCGCAAACTCGGAATAAGTGAACAATCAAGGTGCATAGACCACATCCAGCCCAAACAGCCGAAGGTCCTGCCGTTTGACAAAGTAGTGTCGCAGCTGTATGAAACTTTTGGTAAGTCAGTATCCATGTTTAGTATTCGCTATCAACGCCCGATAATTGTCAAACAGGAATCGGACGACTTTGTGGCCCTAAAAGATATGAGTAACCGTGAGTGTGAGCGTTTCAAACTACACTCTTTAACGGACGATCATTTTAAGTGTCCCATTTTTGTCAACGCTCAGTAATCCTCAGTAAGGCTGAGTTACGCACTCGGCTTTTAGCTAAGCTGGATCGGGATCCTGATCTGACGGCTGCTTACTCTAAAGCACGACACTACCATGGTTGAACGGAAAAGACATGATCCACCAGAAACCGTGCACTTCATGTAAAGCTCCAGGACTGTCAACCCAAGCAAACCCTTCAAGCGGTCTACGAGCAAAATGCCAACAGCACGCTGGTCATGGGCGCACGGCATTTCGAGCGCTTTTGTCCGTACAAAAGTCGCATTTGTCAAACCTGTCCTGAGCATGGGCATAAGGATTTCTGCAGTCAGGCCCGGTCGAAGAAAGTGTAGTTTTATCTAAAGAATAGTTCCATGCAGGATGGCGCAGAGGCTCTGTTCATAGTTACCGCATTCCAAAGTGAGTGTAAACCGAGACGACGATTTATTATGATGTTGATCATTGGGATCCCAATGAAACTGCAATCTGATACGGCCTAGGAAATCACGATCATTTCAAGGAGCACATGGAATCACATAAAGAGGTCAAGGCTTGTCAAGTATAAGCAGGGTGCACATAATGCATCCGGCGGTGTGTTAAGGGTAGTAAGCAAACTTGCAAGCTTTCTATCAAAGGTGTGGAAAAGTCCGGAAGGTGTTACATTACAGACCGGCAGAATTTGAATATTCTTGGCCTCGACTGGATTGAAAAGTTGCAGTGAACCGATCTTCCCTTGAATCAGACCTGCAACCGAGTTCGGATACAGTCCTTATGGTTGTAATGACCGATGTGTACTCCAAAGAAGACCGTGGTTTGAATAGAGACTGCGAGTCTCAATCCAACCACACACCGGTTACCCCAAATACCACTTCGAGTTTGAGCAAGATCAGACCCACCATTAAATTCCGACGAAGAGATGACAGGTAGCCTAAAATGAAAACAGGCCTTTTACAGGATGGTCTGGGCCATTGCAGGAAATTCAAGGCGACGCTGAGCTTGCGACCAGGTGCAAGACCAGTGTCCAAGGCTAAAAGGCCGGTACCATATGCAGCCAAGTCAAACTTTAATCAAGAATCCGATCGACTGGAACGTGCCGGAGTCATCACAGTCGTCAACTACTCATCATGGGTTGCACCCATTGTCGCACTGAAGAAAGCAAATGGCAAGGTACGCGTCTGCGCGGACTACTTAACTGATCTTAATGACCCGCTGGGCGATCGCAAGTACTCATTATCCGTACCGGAAGATAGCTTTGGAAAACTGTATGGTAGTAAATTCTTTGCTAAGCTTGATCTGTCCGATGCTTACCACCAACTGGATGTTGCCTAAGTCTCGAGGGAGTTGTTAACGAGCAACACCCATTGTGGGCTACTCCGATACAAGCGCTAGCCCTTTGACGTAAAAACCACGCCGGCCTATTTCCAGTAGTTGAGGAATACCACGCCAGCGGGCGGCTCTGGAGCCGCTGTAAGAAATCATAGTGAGGGGTCGGACACCCGAAGAGCTATTTCATCTCCTGGATGAAGTGCTTGGTTGTATACAGTCGTGCGGTTTCCGGCTCCGTGAGGATAAATGCACAGGTTTCACGCCAATTAGCGAACAACTCTGTATTATCCTCGTGAAGACGGGTGTCAACTAGACTTTAGCTGGCAGTCTGAAGCTCATGTAGGCTATCAACAACCTTAAAGCGTCGTGCCGCTGGGGGGAAGGGTCTTCAATGATCGGGTTTGCAAGTGTTAAGTCTACAGTCCACTATTATCCTTACAAGACCCGTTCTGGTGGCTCATGATCCCGTACACACTATGCCGATATGCTTAAGTTAGTTCTCAGTAACGCGCGTGGCTAACTAAACAAGGTGTGCGAGATTGGCACTAATATGCACCACTATCGACCTGACGCCCTTGCATTCGCGGAAACGTGCATGTCATTCTACGTTATGGACAGTGAGCTAGGCTCACCAGGCTACGCATTACCGAGACGAACACACATTCGACCATTGTCGTGGTGGCTCAACCTTTTGTACCAAATCGAGCTTAATTATTTCCAAAATCTGCACGTTTCATTCATGGGATGGGGCTACAGAAGGTGTTTTAGTTGACATGCGTAGCACTAAGCAGCTAACCATGGTGTTGGTATATAGGGCTACGGATAGGAGGTTGAAGGAGCGCATCGAATTCATTCGCCACCAGTCAGCTACTGGGTGATGACGGATGGGAGAATTTAGCCTCCAGGAGATATACAGGCAGACATTATTACGTCAGCCAGCAGCAGGGGGAAGAGCTAGCCATTGCAGTGCTCGATCTAAAGTTGCTGGTACCCTTACCCCAGTTGGTCAATCAGCCAAATAGGCTCATGAAAGGTCAAGCCCCGTCTTTCCTACATCTAATCTTCGCTGTCTGTAGATCCTCTAAGCGTCGTTACTTAGAAGCCACCTCTGGGTGCTTGCGATTACGTTTGTTTGTCATTCACGTGTGCCCCCTTCCGTGACTATTCTGACAACAACCTTCCTAGTCCAAATATACGGCGAGCGGAATTCCCTGCAAAGAGTGATAAGGTCGCAAGTTCTCACTGAATCATCTCTGTTGACAATGACTTGCAGACAGCTTGGGCTTACTTCAAATCCTTCCTGTCTGACGTGTCTCAGCCACATATCCCTCAAATATAAAACGGCGAAGCCTCCACAGTTTGATTCACACGCAAGTCAACTGATGGATAGGCGAACCAAGTATTGGCGAACGCATCGGTCGGTTCCCACAGGGTGCGCTTTCCAGAGCTATCAAAGAGCACGGTAGCCTGCAAACAACACCTGCGTGCCTTTCGACTACGCTATGTAGCGGTTCGCAGACGTGGCTTCGGTTAATCCAAAGTGCCTGTTTGCCTATATCAAGCAAAGGACTAAACTTATTCTACTCCTTCCAATTTCTTTTCGTACCGCCGACAACACTGCTGTAACGGAGCACACTAACGCTTCTTTGCTTGCGAATCAGTACGCTCGGGCGTTTGTTAAATAATGTTACTTGCCGCTTATTGGGTTGGGGGAGAGCGTGTCATCTGACACGCTGCTGATGGATATTCTGGTACAGACTTTGGTGCTAGTGCTACTACGAGTACAAAGTGATATCAAAGCGACTGTAGCAGATAGTATTCACCCAAGTTTGTGATATGAAAGCGCAACTGAACTTTGTGAGCCGAGCACGCGTTCCTCTGAGCAGTCCCTTTTCTACTGCTACTTACCCTCGGACTGTGAGGAAGAGGTAGTATGACTAATCATGCGAGAATGGTAACAAACACCTATCTGAGAACTACAGACCAGTAAGTTTGACCAGTGTGTTAGTCAAATTACTGGAAGTAAAACGTGATCACCTGTAAGCCCACTTGGAGACGTTCGACTTGCTCAGTTCGGCTCAGCACGGTTTTCGTAAAGGCTACTCTTGCCTAACGATGTTGCAGGCTCAGGTATGCTGGGCCGACGCGGTGGATCAGGGTAAGGCGCTCGATGTGCTTTTCATTGAGTTTTTCAAGACTTTCGACACCGTCGCACAATCCCGCTTGTTGTGTAAGTTGCGGTCATATGGTATCTCCGGACAAGCGCTGCAGTAGCTGATGACATTTCTGGAAGGTAGGGGATGTGCGTTCGGTTGGATGCGAGGCTCCCTTCTCGCAGACTGTTCCAGTTTTTGTTCCACAGGAGTCAGTCCTTGGTCCACTGTTGCTCACCCCGTATGATAATGACTTGTTGGGAAGCTGGGACGTCGTCTCCCATGTTTGCTGATGAGCTGAAGTTTGCGTGCACGGCCAGTGACCGGGGTGATTCCTAGGTTCGGCAGAGTGCGCCTGATAGACTACGGGTTCGGTCCACTTTGTGGCATTCATGCATAGACCTATCATCTTGCCCCGTTTTGTGTTTTGGGAACAGTGGTTCATCAACGCTCTACTTTTTAGGGAGCAACGCATTACCACGCGTATACGAGAAAACTGACCTAAGTAACACGTTGACACCGCATATTACTTCGAGCGCAAACTCCACAAAGACTGTTTTTGGGATTCAGAGTGCTTTGGATGATCCGCAGATCAGCTGGAACCCTAACGGGCGGGATGTTGGTTAAACATTAAGCTGCTTTCACCAGACCTCTTAAACAATTCTGTCCGAGCCTGCCGTCTTGCCTAATGCGGTAAAGATTGTAATGGAGCGGGTTTTGATGTTTGGTAACAAGCTGGTGTGTGGTCAAAGACGTGTGCTTATCCTACCAGCCTGCTCAGTCTGGGTCATTTTCAATACACCCTCAGCGTCACCTGTTCGATATAAGCCTTACCCACCTCATCTTATCGGGTCAGTTCGGTCTGGACTTTTGTCCTCTTTTCCTTCCGTATATATTGCCCTATCTACGCGACAACCCATGGAAATTCACCAGCCTCGATCCCATCGGGTGAGGGCTGGTGTCCGGTTACCGTGTATGGTAACTGACTCTTGGAATGCAATGCCTGAGAATAGAATGTTGGTACGACACTTAAGACGTTTGAACACCGACTTGAGACCCTCGGTTTGCAGCTACAACTCTTTCTCTTTACATCTGAGCCTGGATTTTAATTTTCTATTTAGGTTTGCTTGACTTGTCTATTCGTGTTTACGGTACTTTCTGTATTTTCCAGTATTTTTCTTTCCCGTTCCTTCATGTTTGTTCTATGAATAAAAAGCTATTCGTTTCACTTTACTGAAACAATAGAGGCTACTAGTGTAGGACAAGTGAGCATTTATTGGTTGGCCGCGATGTAACGTGCATGGTGATTGTGCATTCTAAAAAGCCAAACCGATTCGCTGAACTCCAGTCCGGTTCAACGACAGTTGCACAATGCAACATCGATGAGATTCCCCTATGGCTCATGTCGCAGGGGAAAATGAAATAGCGGGGTCATACAATTGCATAAAGAAACGTACCCTGTCAGCACCGCGGGTAACTCGAACGCCCGATAAAGGACACTCAGCGGGCATTCGTAAGAGCTAACATGCGAATTCCGCTTATACCCACATCAACTGTCCATCTGCAACTGAAAACAAAGGCGCTTCGATTAACTTCTCAGAATAAGCAAACTACTCATTATAAGTTAGCGGTAACGTGCACTTCGTGAAGTCGGGATTCGCACCCACATTACTCATAACTGCTGATACATGTACGCTGCTCATTTCAGTTATGCGCCACCTATAGTTATTGCCTATAAAAATTAATTTAGCGTACAGGATTGCACTCCCAACATCTGAAATTTCTCGCCCATAGCCGATTCTTTCCTCGCAGTGTTAGCTGGGAGCGCCTAATGACCGCATACCTTGAGCTACAGATGCTACACAGAGATACGCAGCCCTGGATTCAACGGACGCACGGCCAAGTCATAACTGATCGTAGAATTCGACGTTGGTTTCAACATACAACAGAGAGGGATGGCGTGTATATCCGACAAAAGGATGTGACTAACGTCAGCGGACTATTGTGATAGTAAGGAGAATAGCAGTACTTACTTGACAACGTAGCTCCGTAGTCCAGTTGTAGGGTGCACGTCTCGTAGTTTGGTGGCCTAGGTTCGGATCTGGGCAGGTGCAGAGTTGGCTTAATCGGTTTTACTAGATCGCGTGGTTGTGTGGCAAATCGTAGATATTGCGCCTCTTTCCTCCTTTCGCATTGTTCTAATGAGTGTTATTAGGAATGTAATCGCACTTTTCACAAGCCTCATGAGGATGTTGACGGAATAGCCTGCATCAATTTTGTTAAGGAGCAACGTTGAGTCCAGAAAGCTAGGTAATCTAATGCCATGCGTTAGGTAATACCAAAAAGTAGTCTGTCGGCGGACTTTCGGGCTACTAGGGTCGCCAGAGATGTGGAATGTTAAAAACTTGCAATCCTTTGTGCTGGCAGGGTAGTTAATATGGCCTCTCTATTCCTACAGAGAGCGAAAACTGGGAATTACCGTGCTCTCGGAAGGAGAACCGCACTAGGTATTGCAGCAAGCGCTCGATGAGTGATACCGTCGTTTCCCACCTTGCCCTTCTTCGAGTGCTCGAGCAGGCACCCGTCGGGCACCCATCAGACACCAAGCGGGCGTTCGTCGGACACAGTTGTTGAGTGGGTAGTGAAAAGAAAATCGAAGTTGGAATTTGCAATCCACACAGCACAGCCTAGATATTCTACAGCACTTTTATGGAAAAGCGCACTCATTGCAACCTATGTGAAAATGCTGTAAAGATGTTGCATTGGCCCATAATGTGGGTGTTACTTTACCGCAGCGACCGCCTACCTAAAACCGATTAAAATATTGTCGGACCACTGCATTCGCGGACGACGAGTAAGTCGTTTATTGGCTTATCATGTTGTAGAGGGCATAGGGAGATCCCATGTCAACCCCATCAATTCCGGTTCAGGACAGCGGCATATGCAATTGCGACTCGCAGTCCTAGTGGGCTGGAGCAGTGACGGTCGACCTGTGTAATCCTGTTATCTTACACAACTGGGAGTCTAAGAGCAGCTTGAAACGTTCCGCAGACTGAGCACTGATGATGTTCTTCGGAAGGCGGTGCTGGTCTTTTATCACCCTGATGGATAGGGTGCCAACAGAGTGAACATGGAGCCACGTCGGTTTGGAGCGTATTAAGCCACGAACTCGTGTCGAGCTTTTTGTAGTTAGCTAGGAAAACCGTTGTAGTCTGTTTCAACGTTCCCCTTATTATGCACCTGGTGAAAATGCGGTCTTGCGGCAGCAACCACAGTCCGGAGTGAAAACATTCTCTGTTGGAGCCGAAGGAGGTAAGAAAGGTTCTGAAGTATTCCATGCTAGCACACTTTACGAACATTCGTAAAATGTTCATGAAAACTCGTAAATTTATACGCATGCTGTTCAATTTCAAGTTGGGGTGAAACTAGTACTATAAAATAACCACGACAATGTTCCTTCTTGCGTGGTAGGTTTAACCAGGTATTGAGGGAGTACTCAAACTTCTTGATGAATTTAAACAAACAGCCCTAGCGCTCCCTGGCCAAGCAGTTATTGCCAACGTTTCCTACAGTGGCAGCCCCTGCTGTAGAGGTCACATGAGGAAGTGGATAGTAAGCGAAGTCAAAGTTACCGAGTAGGAAAATTCACGTGAAATAAGAGGATAATGCCAACTTATTCTGCGCTCCCTGTCGTATTACGCTAGCTACTTACTGTTCATGCACCTTGCAATCATCACCAATATTTTAACTCTCTTTGCCCGCTCCCAACGCAACTTTTGGCTCACAAAATCCGATACTTCCTAGTTTACTTACTGGTACAACGCTCTTGTCTCTACGCAGGGTTTGCCATCCACCCATACGGCTAATGATTCTATGGGATATTCAAAAGGCACTTTCAGCATAATTATTGTTGCACAGTGTACATGCTTTTGTCCCAACTCCAAACGTTATAACATAAGACTTTAACAATGTTTAACTCCATGCCTGTTCTTGCGGTCTTCACCCGGTTGTTCCTCACTTTTCCTTTTCTCCGAGGTCCGGAACTTCTTATGGATCGGTGATTGGACGGAGGAACAGTTGTTGCCAATGACGAACGTAACAACCGACAAGGACTTACATGGAGCATGGATAAAAACGAAGAGGATCCAACTACAATCACCACAACCCTTGTCCAGTATGGAGAACTAAACAAATCTTTATACTCATATACATTATACATCTGAAAACTCCAGACAGAAGAAAAGTTGAACTTTTGCTCACCTGGGCACACAACAAGATGACTAGTCGCGACGTCCCTCTCCTCAGCCGACCACAACAATCATGGCGACCCCGATCAAATTACCTGTCCAACTAACAGATGAAATTAGGAGCCATTTGTCTGCGTATAACCGAATATGAAACCAGTCGTCAAGCGGCTTTGCCAATTCAACGTTAATGTTCAAAATGCTTTACTGCAGTGTTGCAGGACGTGGTGGGTTTTCGCTTGGCAAGCGTTCTCCCTATAAAAAGCCACAAATGTCTGTTTAACAATACTGCGACGTGGCGGATGTGACGCGCCACTGAATAAAGTTACTGCCCACAACTTCACACTGGAAAGTCGACTAGACTCATATTTCAACTCTTCCCGACACATATCATCCCGATTTCGTAATGGTCGTTGGTTGCACCAAAACCTTGTTTGGGCTCCTGTGCTCAAGGATCATTACATGGCGAAATTACCCCCAACTTGTATCTTGACGGAATTTTGCGCGCCACAGCGCCATCATGTTCCTTGGTCTGGCTATTACCTGACAATATGCTCACTCGTATGGACTACATCATTTCGTTTATTCCTTTGATTAAAACGAAATGTTTTAACATTCCAAAGAAGCTATGCTTGTATGCATATTTGATCACGCCTTTACATGTGTGTCTCATTTTGCCGAGAATATACCATTTATTTATTTATTTATTTGTTTAAAAGTAAAGAAACTCGAAGTATGAAGATGCGAGTTAATCAGGAAAGTCATCGCGTTGCCACCAAAGAACGTCAGTTTGACTCGCAAATCCCTTACATTACCCCTTTTCGACTCTTTGAGGCTATTTTATACGTCGTTATGGTTGTATCACTGACACTAATGAGCCAGGGTGGTCTTCCAGTGATAATAAAAAACTAATGTGAGAAAATTCACAAAATTTGTCCAGGTGAGAAACACCTTGGGTTCCGTTTTGGTTAGACACAAATACCACTTCTTTTGGGGGTTGCGCCATCTCAAGCATGACTGATTAGTGGGCCACAGGTGCTAAAGCACACGACTGTGCATTAAGTTGCTAGTTTAGAGCTCTATTTCTCTTAGCTGAGAGTCGGATGCAAGTGCCTGTGGTGTTAGACCAGAATAACGCAATCGTTCCCTGGAGAAACATCATCAGTTTCAGCACTTTGAGGTTATGTTATATATCTTAATGGATGTGCCACCAATGCTAATGAGCTAGAGATGTCTTCTATTGATAATAGAGAAATAGGGGTCCAAAAAATTAGCGAAATGCATTCAGGTGGGAAATACCACGAATGCCGCTTTGGTTAGGCATGATTACCTCATCTTATAGAGGTTGCACTTTCTCATTTGTGATGGACTATTGGGCCTCATGGGTTAGAGCACACCATTTCTGCATCGCTTTGCTATTTTGAGCTCTAACGCTCTTGGTTTGGAGTCCGATGCAAGTGCAAGTGATATTCACCAGTGTAAGGTAATAGAAAACTGGGAGATCACAACAGCTATTAACTTGGAGATTTCCTGGTGGGAAGCTTCCACATTGTCAGGCAAAATAAATAAACAATAATATAATGCAAGTAGAGAAGATAACGGAAAACAAGTGGGAGCTGGTTGTTCACCCACCATTACGCATTACGTACGGTAGGCTTTGGAGCCAGGTAAAGGTTAAAATTACGTTTGAACGGCCAAGGAAAGAAGAAGCGGTCGTCAAAATATCTGGGTGTCTAGCTTTCCAGGTGACAGCGGCCTCACTGCCGCATGGTTAGCTTTTTGCCAGAGAAAGGGAATCCGGAAAAATGGTTGTGCAAGCATAAAGGATTGCAGAAAAGGATCTGGTTTTCATAATGCCTGTCTACCAGCGTTTTCGATAGTGATAGGCATACGTATAACTCAGATAAAACTAAATGTACGGGCCAAGAAAGCTTAAGTGGAGGGTAAATGCCTGAATATAGGTTATGGTGATATTGCCTTCGAGGTGGGTAGGTGGCCCTGTTATATAATCAGCGGTGTAAAGTTAAAATGTTATTCAAGATCTGGAACTAAGACAGTCTTTATAATTTTTGCGACTGAACGTTCAGAAAGGACACTAATATATATTATGTTGTAGTCATTTTACCCTATCCATGTTTGTCTTAATTACGTTAATGCTTAACTCACATTTTAGGACGTGTCGTTCAACAAGGACGCCAGCAGAAAAGCGGTCAAGATAGTGTAAAGCCAACAGCCTCTTGAAACATTCCTCAGTAGAAGCAGTGACCTCATTCTCTGCTAATTTGTTACAGTCGCTTACCGCTCGGGGGGGGGGTGGAGTGATCCCTAGACGGACATGGAGCCTCCTCAGTTTAATGAGTTACCAGCTGTGCACACGCGTTGAGCAATCGCTGTTGAGCTGGCAGAATGCTTGGAGCTCACTACCCAAGTTGCCTCAGGGTATGCGTCTCGTGTAAATCAGGTCTACATGACGACGATAGCTAAGCACGAACAGCTTCATATGCTGTGTAGGGTTCGAAATTACACTAGGCAGGTTTCAGTCTCGCAAACAACACGAAACCTTGGGAAAGAGTCGACTCACCGTCTACTCACAATTGACTTCTAATCCGAGATCGTGCTATACCCTTGGAACATGCTGAACACGTTGAAAGTAGAAATTTGGTAGTAATGCTGTGTCTAATATCCGATTCGCAAGCAGACTGAACGGCGAGATAGGCCGAGAGAAGCAGTAAAGCCAGGGAGTGGCTAATTTTTGACATGGAAAATGGGCCTGGTGGGACTTTTTGTTCCGGTACGCCAGGTTACATTTTGGTGCCATCATACTGAGATGCGACGGAGATATATATAGGGAGGTTAATGCGTAAGTATGTACTGGAAATTGCATTTGGTAAGAGTAAGTAGTAGTTATGTTCGCACGGTTTTGAATGAGGTTAACTGGAGGAGGTCTGATTGCTTCTAGAGCGTCATGTTGGATGACACCGCTATTTTTTGCCGTGTGGTTTGCGATCGTAAATAAAGCTGGCAGGAAGTGGAGGAAGCGATTCGCAACTTTCAATTTGCGACTGCCAGTAGGTTTTTCAAATATCGCACGGATACTTTGAAGAAGCATTCGTAGAGAATTGATGAGAAGACCACCGAAAGCTTTTCGTACCGGTACGTACAATTTCGGTGCCTACATTCCACACGGGAAGGAGCAGTTGGGAAGCGGTACGTCACATGTATTTGTTGGATAACTAAATTCATGATTTCACAGATTTTGTGATTGCCGCTGCCTTGTGCGGTTCTCATTCAGTTTAAAAATACAACTGTATGAGCGTTGCAACTTTACTCTGGAGCACACACAGTTTTCAAGTTGGTCAGCCATGGTTATATCCCAGCAGCAGACGTTTAACTGCTGAGCAAGGGTCGGAGGTCTGTTCCTTAATGGACACATTTAAAGGAAGCCGTGAAATAAGGACTCATGTGTGGTGTACCTACGACCGGCGGAAAACGAAGGCGAATTTGTGGTACATGAGGCGGAGGCACATGCGTAACAGTGACGGCGAGGTTTTTCCCGTGGTTCGTTGGTTGGAGCAGCGTGGAAAGTGCCGGGTGCAAAGGAATAATGATCAAATAAGGTCCGTGTTTTGCGCCTTCATGCATGGAGGGCTTGGTGCAGCGCTACTGTGAGGTGCTGTTGGCGGATGCGACGCACCAAATCAACCGCGGGGGATATATTCTGTGGCACTCCATGTTCGTGGACGTGACTGGTGTTGCGATGTCTTTTTCAACGCTTTAATGCCGAATGAGACATCGGAGAGTTACAAGAAAGCTGTGGAGGCGATGCTTGGTACGGTTCCTGCCACATCGCGTGCAAGGACAGTGGTGATGGATAACTGTGCCGCGCAAATTTACCTCTTATCAACATCAACTTTAACACATCCTTTATTCCAAAGCAAAACAGGTATACAATCCCAACCCAACAAAGGTATGTAACTTAGCGGTTAATTTCCACCAACCACGGTGAACAGACGCCACATCCATACTAAAAGCACCTAAGCTTACGCAACCAGTAAAATATGACTATACCTATTTACCCATTTACTTTTGTAACCATGCATGCAACCCATAAAGCTTTATAAGAACACATCCCCTTTTAAACACGTGCATACAGATGCACCTAGAAATCAATATGTCCGCGCATATAAATGTATACACTTATAAATAGTTTAATTCAATAAGTACGGGCAAATAAGTCACGTAAATAATATGCATTTATATATACATATATAAACTTACACCTATAAATTGATAATATATATTTACCGGGAGAAACCGCATGTCAAAGGATTCAATACATGGTTGGCGGCATCCGGTTTCGGATTTGCCTGTTACTGTTGCAAGCCACAGGACGCCTGCGCCTACAGAGGGACCATGGATGGCTTGCGCTGTACCACCCACAGCTCCAACCACATACCCCATATCCAGTGTAGACCCGAAGGAATAAGACCGGGAGGCATGCGGATGGGAGCCACGTTTCATCAACGGAGCCGGCCCACACTCCTTCACAGGCAAACACAAGCACACTGTATTTGGGGAATCAAGCGCACACAACGCGGTGGCTGGACCGTAGTCCACTCCATACTGAGTGCATGGAACCACTCTTCGAGCCTAACACGGCCACAAGAACCGTGCACCCCGTCCCCTCCAGCAACGACCAACTGTCTCCTGGAGCCAGTATGGACGAGGTAGTGGGTAATAGACAGGTAGGCACCTTGTCAACATGCACATCAAGCGCAGCCACACCGGGGATATCAAACAACAGATAATCACTTGAGAGAGATACAAATAAAATATCGATTAATGCATAAAGAAACGGTGACCTAAACCTTAGGTTAATGAGCATATGAAATTAGTTGTTTACAAACGAATCTTAGATAAGTTCACCAGGTCAGAAAGCATACTTTACGGAAATGCCACGAACACAAAAATGTTATGGAAATCGAATACAATTGGCTTAAGCGAGGTGTGCAAGTTAATGAAATAGCGTACAGGTAGACATTTATATGAGAAATAAAGGCTTTAGGACAAAAATGAAAACCCACAACCTGAAATTAAGAGACTTAGCATGGAAGCACACGGTTAGAAAATCGAATGCACCGTACCTACAGCCGTTGCGCTGGTTCTGCCTATGTTCTCTGCAGGACACGTTGTCGCTTCGTTAGCGGTTCCGATTGGTCTCGCTCATGGCTCACTAAGGCTGCCTGACTAAATCACTCGCGACCGCATGTTCTACAGCCCCATGCGCTTGAATTCGATGGAGAACAACTCATCGGAGCTTGCCGCTTCCGCACTTGCCGCTCCTTTTCTGCATGCATGAGGGCTTGCTCCTGCACCTCAGCAACTGCCTTCGTGATCAGATCGCGCCATGCAAGCCGATCAACCGCCTTCGATTTCCATGATCTGCAATCATGATTAGAACGTGTAAGGCTCGCTTTAATCATGTTTTAGTAAGGTAACTTTGGTTTCCCCACGTGCCGCTTCCCAATACTCAGCTGACCACATAATAGCTGCTTCGGTATCCGCGTCGAACCCATACGGCTCAAATGACCGATCCACCTCAGGTGTCTCACTAAACGTATGCGGTCTACTGCATACATCTCACTTCAGCGCAACTCTTCCGTGTCTGCAACTCTGTCGCCACAGCCGTTGCGCAAAATCCGTCGCAGACACTGCTGATGGAACCGCTCGAGATATCGCACATCCCGACGGTACATCGTCCACGTTTCACTGCCATATAGAAGCACGGACAGCACCATGGATTTGTACGCCATCAGTTTCGTGCCAATGGTAAGCCGATGGTTGTTCCACACTCGGTACTCAAGCTTTCCGAACGCCGCCGCTGCCTTCGACAGGCGGACACGCAGCTCACTGTGTAGCTGCTTATCGGTCAACGTCACACTCCAAGGTGGCAGAAGCGAGAGGTGGTTCCTAATACTTCAACATCATTGCTGATTCGCGGCAATATTGAAGATTGCACTTCCGGTGAAGGCTGAAAGAGACAGACAGTTTTGCTTGTGCTGATGGTGAGCCAAAATTTTAATGCTGTCGAAGCCAGAGCAATAGTCATGTGCTGCAACTCATCCGCGCTGTGTGCAAACAACGCACAGTTGTCAGCAAACAGCAACATACGGATAGTGGTTTCACAGACTAGAGTTCTCGCACCGAAACGACAGATGTCCAGCAACCCACCATCAATACGGTGCTCCACACAAACACCGTAAACACAAGCGGCATCAAAAGCCCAGAACAACATTGCATGAAGATAGATATTAAACAGGGCATGAGCTAAGACACAGCCTTGCTTCACACCAGAGACAACTGTAAAGTCATCCGAGGTCTCTCCACTCAGCTGCACCCACGCTCGTATACCACTGTGCAGACATTCAATTAAACCTACAAACTTACGGGGGCAACCGAACTTACTTAACACCAGCCACAGTGCCTCGCAGTTCACCGTATCAAATGCTTTGGTGAAATCAACAAAAAGCGAGTACAATGGCTGGTGTCGTTCTCTGCACTTCTCTGCAACTGACGAGCCGCAAACTCCACATGTATAGTGCTGCGACCTGAACGGAATCCGCATTGCTCTTCCGCCGCGTTAGGTTCCACAACCTGACTGACTAGGCGGTTGAGCAGGATTCGGGCAATCAAATTGCCCGCACATTAAATACATACATGTATATATATGCATATATATACATTTATGCGGATTGGATAAATCCGCATGAGTCGGCTAACTAACCATGTGCTAGACCCGCTGCCTTTCGGGTGTTTGTTTAATCGAAGGCTTTGGCTGAGGACCCCAGTCGTTCTCCTGTCAGGATTGGGCGCCCTGGCAGTATCCTAGTCCATCCTCTCCGGAGGTTAGGAAGTGGTCGAGGGCCCACTTCCCGTAAAACCTAGTCATGGGAGACAATAGGTTACGGGTTATATTCTCAATGCTCAATTGGCGTAGAGCACTAGTGCCACGCATTGTCTCTGACGGTGGGAGGACACCTCCGGGTGTTCAATGGTTTGCTACTGTCCGCCTCAAGCCAGGCAGCCCCTGGTCAAATTGGTGCAAACCCGCAAAATCCCACCTGCGTCTGGCCGTGGTCGCAGGTGCGTATCCAATTACGGTCGCAAAGCATATGAGAATTGTTCCAGAACCTCAAAGGCTGCGTCTGACGGCCGTCAAGCAGATCCTAATCTGTCTCTGCCATAACATTCCCGAGCTGGATCTGCTCTCCACTGCCTTGTGGGTCAGGCTATTGAGCCAAAGGCTCCGGGTGAAGTCCCTCAAGCAAACCTCCGAAGCACAACGACCACCTCGCGTGCGATTGCTTACCAATGTAATCGTATGCCTGCGCGCAAAGCACTCAGCATCGGGTGCTGGAACGTGCGCACACTACTGGACCGGAACTCGAGCGAGCGCCCGGAGCGACGCACTGCACTGGTCGCAAAGGAGCTGGCGCGCTACTGCATCGGTATTGCGGCGCTCAGTGAAACTCGGATCCCTGAGCAGGGTAAGTTACATGAAGCAGGTGCTGGCTACACATTCTACTGGGTGGGGAACGCCGCCTCAGCACCATGTGAACATGGGGTCGGATTTGCAATATCCGATCGCCTGAATGGCCAGCTGGTGGGTGAACCAACGGGCATCAGCGCGCGACTGATGACTGTTCGCCTGCGACTCGGAAGAGGTAAGTTTGCTACTTTTATAAGCACGTACGGTCCGACCATGTGTTATCCTGATGACACGCGTGATCAGTTATACACTGAGCTATCCTCCGTGATGCGGTCTGTGCCGAGGAGCGACCGACTATTTCTGCTGGGTGATTTCAACGCGCGCGTTGGGCCTGATGCATCGGTGTGGACAGATGTTATCTGTTAGCATGGCATTGGTTCAGCGAATGCGAACGGTGACAGGCTGCTCTCACTGTGTGCCACTCACGGCCTGACGATCACGAACACTCGGTTTGCACTGAGTGCGAGTGATATAGCAACTTGGACGCACCCGTGATATGGTCACGCTCACCTGCTCGACTATGTCATCGTACGCCAGCGTGACATGCGTGAAGTGCGCAGGACACGTGTACTGCGTGGAGCTGAGTGTGACACTGATCACAAATTGGTTCGGACCAAACTGTGCATATATTTTCGTAAATCTACCTATTGCACTCCCGCCGTGAATCGGCGTAAATTTAACATTCTCTTCCTCGGCACTGTGGCGAAACGTACTGAGCTGGAGAAGGCGATGGCTGCACGCCTTTGTGGTGACGTGGACTGTATAGCCACAGTGGGCGACCTGTGGCGCCACATTCGCGACCAGGTGACAGCTGCTGCGGAGGAGACCATCGGGCGCGCAAACTGTAAGCGGCCTGATTGGTTTGATGACAACAATGTGACGATTGACGCATTGGTGTCAGAGAAGAATGCAGCATTTGCTGCACATGTTGCAGACCCCAGTGACTTGGGGAAGAGTAGTCAGTTTCGCAAACTTCGACGGCGACTGACCCGAGAGCTTCGTCGCATTAAATATGCATGGTGGACGGAGAAGGCGAAGCAGATGGAATGCTACGCCGAACGCCGTCAACACAAGGAATTCTTTGACTCCTTGAAGGCGGTGTATGGACCGAGATTGGAGCCGCTGAGGACACTGATCGATGGTACTTCAGGCGCTACCTGCACCCAGACTGCAGACATAATGCAGGTCAGGCGGAAACACTTTGACTGTCTCTTGAACAACCGTTCAGAGATGGACTGGCCTATATTGAATGGCCTGAAGCAGCATGATGTGAAGGCGGATCTGGCGCATACGCCGAGACTGGATGAGACACAGAGAGCACTTGCTCAGCTGCGAAACGGCAAGTGTGCCGGGGGTGACGGGATCCCACCTGAAGTACTGAAACACAGTGGATCCTCGTTGTTGACTGCGCTGCACCACTTGGTGCAACGCGTGTGGATTGAAGAGGAGGTGCGTGCTGAGCTGAAGGATGCCCTTGTGCTACCACTGTATAATGGCAAAGGTAGCAAACAATGTTGCACGAATTATCGTGGCATCAACTTGCTGAGTTGTGTGGGCAAGGTGATTGCCCGAATCCTGCTCAATCGCCTCGTGAGTCAGATTGTGGAACCAAACGTGGCGGAGGAGCAATGTGGATTCCGTTCAGGTCGCAGCACTATACATGTGGAGTTTGCGGCTCGTCAGTTGCAGAAGAGCAGAGAACGACACCAGCCATTGTACTCGCTTTTTGTTGATTTCACCAAAGCATTTGTTACGGTGAACTGCGAGGCACTGTGGCTGGTGTTGAGTAAGTTTGGTTGCCCGCGTAAGTTTGTAAGTTTAATTGAATGTCTGCACAGTGGTATGCGAGCGCGGGTGCAGCTGAGTGGAGAGACCTCGGATGACTTTACAGTTGTCTCTGGTGTGAAGCAAGGCTGTGTCTTAGCTCCTGCCCTGTTTAATATCTATCTTCATGCAATGTTGTCTGGTGCTTTTGATGCGGCTTGTGCTTACGGTGTTCCTGTGGAGCACCGTATTAATGGTGGGTTGCTGGACATCTGTCGTTTCGGTGCGGGAACTCTAGTCTGTGGGACAACTATCCGTATGTTGCTGTTTGCTGACGACTGTGCGTTGTTTTCACACAGCGCGGATGAGTTGCAGCACATGACTAGTGCTCTGGCTTCGACAGCGGCCAAATTCGGGCTCACCATCAACACAAGCAAAACTGTCTGTCTCTTGCAGCCTTCACCGGAGGTGCAATCTTCAATATTGCCGCAAACAAGCATTGGTGCTGAAGTATCGGAAACCGCCTCCCGCTTTTGCTACCTTAGGAGTGTGATATCGACTGATCAGCAGCTACACGTTGAGTTGCGTATTCGCGTGTCGAAGGCAGCAGCGGCATTCGGGAAGCTTGAGTACCGAGTGTGGAACAACCATCGGCTTACCATTGGCACGAAGCTGATGGTGTACAAATCCATGGTGCTGTCCGTTCTTCTATACGGCAGTGAAACGTGGACGATGTACCGTCGGGATGTGCGATATCTCGAGCGGTTCCATCAGCAGTGTCTGCGACGGATTTTGCGCAACGGCTGTGGCGCCAGAGTTGCAGACACGGAAGTGTTGCGCCGAAGTGAGATGTATGCAGTAGACTGCATACTTTTACTGAGACACCTGAGATGGCTCGGTCATTTGAGCCGTATGGGTTCGACGCGGATACCGAAACAACTTTTATACGGTCAGCTGAGTATAGGGAAGCGGCACGTGGGGAAACCAAAGTTACGTTACCAGGACATGATTAAAGTGAGCCTTACACGTTTTTATCTTGATTGCAGATCATGGGAATCGAAAGCGGTTGATCGGCCTGCATGGCGCGATCTAATCACGAAGGCAGTTGCTGAGGTGCGGGAGAAAGCCCTCATGCATGCAGAGAAGAAGCGGCAAGTGCGGAAGCGGCAAGCACCGATGAATTGTACTCCATCGACATCGAGCGCATTGTGCTGTAGAACATGTGGTCGCGGGTGCCTTAGTCAGGCAGGCCTAGTGAGCCATGAGAGAGGTCACTCGGGACCACTGCCGAAGCGACGACGGGGCCCGCGGTGAACGTAGGCAGCACCGGCGCAGCGTTTGTATGCACGCTGAATTCGATTTACTAACCGCATGCTTGCATGCTAAGTCTCTTTATTTCAGGTGGTGGGTTTTCTGTTCTCTCCTAATGCCTTTCTTTCTCATGTACATGTCTAGTGGGCCATGAGTTGGGCCTTTGGGGCCACTACGGAAGCGACGACGGGTCCTGCAGAGAATTACGGCGAGCCGGCGCAGCGTTTGTAGGCAAGCTGAATTCGATTTACTAACCGCGTGCTTGCATGCCAAGTCTCTTTATTTCAGGTGGTGGGTTTACAGTTTGTGCCTAAATGCTCTTCTTTCTCATATAAATGTCTACCAGTACTCTATTCCATTAACTTGCACACCCCGCCTAAGGCATTGTATTCGATTTCCATAGCATATTTGTGTTCGTGGCATTCCGTGAACTATACTTCCTGACCTTGTGCACTTAGCTAGGATTTGTTTGTAAACAATTCATTGCATATGCTATTAAATTAAGGTTTATATCACCGTATCCTTATGCATTAATCAAGTTTTTCTCTTATTGTTTCTCTTTCTCTCTCTCTCAATTTTCATATAAATATCTCCCTGTAATCTATTCCATTAACTTGCGCACATCGCTTCAGCCAATTGTGTTCGATTTCCATAACATTTTTGTGTTCGTGGCATTCCGTGAACTATACTTCCTGACCTCGTGCACTAGGCTAGGATCTGTTTGTAAACAACTTATTACGTATGCTATTAAATTAAGGTTTATGTCACCGTTTCCTTATGCATTATTTGAGTTTTTCTCTTTTTCTTTCTCTCTCTCTCTCTCAAGGGTTTGGCGATTGTTTGATATCCCTGGTGTGGCTGCGCTTGATGTGCAGGTTGAACAGGTGCCTACCTGTCTATTACCAACCACCTCGTCCATACTGGCTCCAGGAGACAGTTGGTCGTTGCTGGAGGGGACGGGGTGCACGGTTTTTGTGGCCGTGTTAGGCTCGAAGAGTGGTTCCATGCACTCAGTACGGAGTGGACTACGGTCCAGCCACCGCGTTGTGTGCGCTTGATTCCCCAAATACAGTGCGCTTGTGTTTGCCTGTAAAGGAGTGTGGGCCGGCTCCGTTGATGAAACGTGGTTCCCATCCGCATGCCTCCCGGTCTTATTCCTTCGGGTTTACACTGGATATGGGGTGTGTGGTTGGAGCTGTGGGTGGTGCAGCGCAAGCCATCCATGGTCCCTCTGTAGGCGCAGGCGTCGTGTGGCTTGCCACAGTGACAGGCAAATTCGAAACCGGATGCCGCCAAACATGTATGTTGTTCTTTCTCATATAAATATCCAGTGGGTTACGCGCTGTGCAATTTGTGGCCACTACAGAAGCGACGAGGGGTCCTGCAAAGTATTACGGCGAGCCGGCGCAGCGTTTGTAGGCACGCTGAATTCGATTTACTAACCGCGTGCTTGCATGCTAAGTCTCTTTATTTCAGGTGGTGTGTTTACAGTTTTCCCTTAATTCTTTTCTTTCTCATATAAATATCTCCCTGTACTCTATTCCATTAACTTGCGCACATCGCTTCAGCCAAATTTTTCGATTTCCATAACATTTTTGTGTTCGCGGCATTCCGTGAACTACACTTTCTGACCTGGTTCACTTAGCTAGGATCCGTTTGTAAACAACTTATTACGGGTGCTATTAAATTAAGGTTTATGTCACCGTTTCCTTATGCATTAATCGAGTTTTTCTCTTTTTCTTTCTCTCTCTCTCTCTCAAGTGTTTGGCGGTTGTTTGATATCCCCGGTGTGGCTGCGCTTGATGTGCATGTTGACAAGGTGCCTACCCGTCTATTACACACTACCTCGTCCATACTGGCTCCAGGGGACAGTTGGTCGTTGCTGGAGGGGACAGGGTGCACGGTTCTTGTGGCCGTGCTAGCCTCAAAGCGCGGTTCCATGCACTCAGTGTGGAGCGGACTACGGTCCAGCCACCGCGTTGTGTGCGCTTGATTCCCCAAATACAGCGTGCTTGTGTTTGCCTGTGAAGGAGTGTGGGCCGGCTCCGTTGATGAAACGTGGTTCCCATCTGCATGCCTCCCGGTCTTATTCCTTCGGGTTTACACTGGATATGGGGTGTGTGGTTGGAGCTGTGAGTGGTGCAGCGCAAGCCATCCATGGTCCCTCTGTAGGCGCAGGCGTCCTGTGGCTTGCTACAGTGACAGGCAAATCGGAAACCGGATGCCGCCAGCCATGCTTGTGCATGCTTGTGCATGCTTGTGCCCCATGCTGAGGCTGATGTTGCATTCTTGATGCTTCTTCACTGCAGTTGGGCTAAACCAACTTACACTTAAACTAGGTCTTTTTAAGCTGGATAAATTTTATTCCGCTTTATTTAGTTTGTTCTGCCTCCCTGAAAAATGTTCTATTAACTGGCCACGTTGCTTACACTAATTGCGCTTATCTTCGGTAATTTCGTTGCGTTTGTAGCATTTTACGTAACTTGTGGACATTTCTTACTTATCAAAGATTTGTTGCTAACCAACTTACTTTATATGGTAATTAAGCGAAGGGTTATGCCATCGGGTCTGTATGCATTATTTGATTTTTTCATTTCAGCTTGTCATTTAAATTGAGTGGCGGTTGTTTTATATCCCTGGTATGGTTGCGCTTGATGTGTATCTTGACAAGGTGCCTACCTGTCTATTACACACCACCTCGTCCATACTGGCTCCAGGAGACAGTTGGTCGTTGCTGGAGGGGACGGGGTGCACGGTCCTTGTGGCCGTGCTAGGCTCAAACAGCGGTTCCATGCACACAGTGTGGAGCGGACTACGGTCCAGCCACCGCGTTGTGTGCGCTTGATTCCCCAAATACAGCGTGCTTGTGTTTGCCTGTGAAGGAGTGTGGGCCGGCTCCGTTAATGAAACGTGGCTCCCATCCGCATGCGTCCCGGTCTTATTCCTTCGGGTTTACACTGGATATGGGGTGTGGGGTTGGAGCTGTGGGTGTTGCAGCGCAAGCCATCCATGGTCCCTCAGTAGGCGCAGGCGTACTGTGGCTTGCCACAGTGACAGGCAAATCCGAAACCGGATGCCGCCAACCGTATACTTTTATACCCTTATTTGGATTTAGATGCATACACATATTCCATTCCACATGTTTACATATACCAGTACATGTGCGTAAACGCATATGTAAATAACTTTATACATATACCTACATATACAGATGGATATGTGGTTGGGGGCATCCGGGTTCCCATTTTTACGTTACTGTGGAAAGCCCCAGGAGGTTGGCACTTACAGTATACGTATATATTTCTCGACATGGGGAATTAATGTCTATACATATATGCATGTATACATATGTATATATATATATCATTACTCCCACTATAACTTAGAAATTGCTTATAAATTTACATTCCCCTTTACATTTATGTATGAGTACAAATATATATATTTATAAATTGCAGTACGTTATCATCTGCATACTTGCATAATGCCTATTAAGAGTCATCATTATCACAAATATACACTCCTTATAACTCCCACAGACCGATACATGCGTCACATATTAGCATACTTGTTCTGCTTAATGAATTAATTAGACCTTTTATTAGCACTTAATATTACCGTACTTATTTGACATCCCCGCATCCCTTCCAACACTTCCGTAAATGTTCCTCTCATTGGAGCACATAACCTTTCAACGACATCATTCCTTTTTTCACTGAATCCTCCCCAGCAAAGCAACTATTGCCTACTGCGTTTCTGTATTACCAGTCATACCGCTTTGGAAAACTACCGCTGTCTCTTTTCTCGTGATTTCAGGGAATACAACATACACAATAATTGGACAACAGATAAGAATGCCCATTATCCAAGGAAGTAAGTTACTTTTAACAACTGCTTCCTTCAACCATAACCTTGGTGTCCATTATTCAATTGTGTTAACACTTATTTCCTCCATAACACACACCCTCACTCTTCACCTGTATTTACCAGTTGCCTGCTTTCGATTACGCCGTGACCTTCAACGACGCTTGAAGTCATCACTTTAATTTATCATAATCGTTTGAGGAATAAAATCAATATACCATTACCTTTCATCCCACACTTGTATAAAAGCAGAATTAAGAATACATCATTCAGTTCCTCAACCCAGCTTGGATGTCACCGAGGACCACGGAGGCTAAACTCGTCACGCCATGACAGAAATTAGCCCTTCCCGTACAGCCAATATCATCACGAAGGAGCGCGGGTAACAAAGAAGTTTACTTTAATCGTTAATTCAAACATGCTGTACAATATTATGATGAAATTGAGGACCAGAAAGACAAAATGTGGAATATTAATAATCACTACATAACTCCCCCGTAGGGCGTGAACTGGTAATGAACCGCGCAATATAGCGATTAAGGGCACACTCAGTTAGTTTGGAGGGAAAGACACAGAACGTCCTGTATGTGTGTGTGCTGCGGATCATTCGTTGAGCAAGCGCAGGAATGTACCAGAGTTTGGAATCGGACGGTTTACCAACAGGGGATAACAACTTGGGATCAGTCAAACTAACAAGAGGCTCAACATAAGCAGGATTAAGGCGGCCAATCCGCACACGTTCCTGCGAGCCGTTCCTTTCCTGGATGAAGTATTCAGGCTACCGTCATAAAAGTTTGAAAAGACCTTCGTAAGGAGTGTCAAGCGCTTGCAAGCTGCAACAATGTTAATGGAAACAAAAGGATATGTGTGCACGTCAGCTTGAATTCCTGGTTTGCGAGCAGTGAAGCGAGTAGATATTGGTCGAAATTTTCCGAACTGTTTATTAAGACATTGCGCGGCGGACACAGGATAAAGTGTATTAGTGACTAGGGAATCCAAAAGCACCTGAACTGACAGGCTGAAATTGATGCCAAAGACGAGTTCGGCAGTGCTGCAGCGGAAATCCCCTCTGACGGCAATACGCATATGTTAAAATCTTCTAGCTAGACGCGCCTCGGAAATCGTCACTTTACGGTTCCAAAACGCTTCCAGCCCTACCAAAGGAAAAAGGAAAACAATAATGTTTTTGCGAAAATAACGTAGTAACTGCTGTTAACAAGCAGCGCAAAACTACCGCGGACCACTTTGCTGTATTTATAGGTTCCTTACTGACATTCGACTTCTGGAATCGGAAGGTCAACTACCAAGGTTAGCTGTACTGCATAGATTTGGCCGAGGGGTCAGGCGGTTTGTAGTCAAGTGCAACATTTAGAATCTTCCAGAACGTTCACAGCCGGTGCAAAGCTTGTTAACAATCCATTACTCGCTAAAATAGCGGATTTTCCAGGCAACGCATACTTTCGCCTTGACATCTTCCCACCTGAGGTGTCGCCTGAGGTAAAAAATGGAAGAGCAGGATTAACTTGCAGCATTTGGGACGGAGATTTCTGCCTGCGGGTCTAACTTTCTGGCAGAAGTGCTATAGAACTGTTCCGAAGTCCGTGTGCCGGACTCCCTGCTCGAATTAAGCAGTCGCTCACTGTTTCCTTTATTAAGTTGAAGCCTTCTACCAACAAGTCAAACTAGAGGTCGGTAGCCCCTGCATTTTCTGGTTGGCACAAGGTTGGCCATAACTGGTTTGCATGCTGGGCCCAGACCTCTGTGCCCACGTGCACGTCATACAAGACATCACCGCGCTTGCTTCTGACCGTCCCTGGCGTACACTTCGCGTGGCCTTCCCGATTGTCACGTACTAGTATTTCTGTCTAAGTGTAAATGATCGTTTCATTGCTCCATGCAACCGGTTAAATCCTGTTCCATGCCGCGGTTTCTTTCACCAACAGAGGATTCCGAGCGTGGTCGGATGGCGTTGAAAGGCATGCGGAACTTCCGTTTTATCCTAGCCTGTGCTGGGTAAACTCCGTGCGGCGTTTGTGGATTCGGTATTGATCGGTAGAGAGGAAGGAACTGGTCAACCACCTCCTCTATAAGTCCCTTCCCTTTTGATTTGTAGAAAGCTCACTTGCACGTATCGACAAACCTTTCTGCCTGGCCATTCAACTGTGGGTGAAACGGCAACGAGCGAACGCGCTGGAAGGCGCCTTGCTTGCAGAACTCCGTCAATGTTGCCAAAGTGAATTGTGTGCCATTGTCGGTTACGATTGTCTCAGGACAGCCGAATCGGCTGAAGAGTTGGCGCAGTTTTGATACAGTGGCATTGGTGCTTGTGCTATCCATGAGAGATACTTCAGGCTACTTGCTGAGGCTTTGACTGTGAGGAGGAAACTTTGTCGTTGATCGGTCCTTCGAAATCGACATGGATGCTGCACCAGGGCTTAGAATCTTTGGGCCATGAATAGAGCTCTGCTTTCTGTGGTGCCTTCAATGCATTGCGCACATTTGACAGCGTTTAGCTACTTCTTCTAGCTGTTTTTCCATGCAGGGCCTGTATACCTAACTGCGGGCATGCGCCATCAGCCGGTTGATCCCAGGATACCCGGCGTGGAACTGCCGAATAAAGCGCTCCTAAAGCGTTTTGATTATGAGTACTTTTCCGAAAATAGTATGCAGTCGTTCACAATAGAGAGCGAGTGTCTCCTCTGGAAGCACTGTTGCATCTCGGCAGATGGACATGAATGTGTCGAACCTGTTTTCTGAAGCTGTGTAACTTTCTTTAATACTGGTTCACGAAGCGTTTCGGTTCGTACAGCTGCTGCAGTAACTGATAGACCATGCACTGCATTGCTCACCAGATAGTTGACGGCAGGTTCGAGCTCGACCGAGGCAATGATTGTGTCCTCATGTTCTTGCTGATGGGCATCAATTAGACGGGACAATGCATCCGCTTGACCAATGGAAATTGTGGTCTTGCAGTGGATTGCAGAACCATATCTCATTAAGGTAAGAGCCCAACCTTGTAGCTGGTTGGCTGTGTAGGCCAGGAGACCCTTTGTCGGTGCAAAGATAGCCAGAAGGGGCTTGTGGGCTGTCAAGTGCTTGAAGCGGCGGCCGTATAGCATATTGTGGAATTGCTGCCCGCAAACACTATGGCCTATGCTGCTTTCTTTATCTGGCCCTAATTCCTCTCGGTCTTCGTAAGTGTTCTGGCGGCATGAGCGATTGCTTTCTGAAATCCATCGGTGTAGATGTGTGAAATTACTGAGCCAGTCCCATGGCTTGATACATCTGTGGGTACAACAAACTCTTTAGAGGGATCAAAATGACTTAATGGCAAGTTTGAGGACAGCAATGTCTTGACCTGTTTGAAGGCATTCTGGCATTCTGATGTCTAGTTCCAAGTTTGGCCTTTGGCTAGTGGTTTGTTTAACGGGGCACGCAGGCGGTGCATCGCAGGCAAGGATGCGCTATAGTGGCTGATGGGCCTATGAAAGTAACGTAAGGACTGCAGTTCTGTTGACGGAGGCATTTTTCTAAAGGCCTCTACTTTTTGGATCTAGTTGACGCCCATCTTCACGAGGATAATACAGAGTTGTTCGCTAATTGGCGTGAAACCTGTGCATTTATCCTCACGGAGCCGGAAACCGCACGACTGTATACAACCAAGCACTTCATCCAGGAGATGAAATAGCTCTTCGGGTGTCCGACCCCTCACTATGATTTCTTACAGCGGCTCCAGAGCCGCCCGCTGGCGTGGTATTCCTCAACTACTGGAAATAGGCTGGCGTGGTTTTTACGTCAAAGGGCTAGCGGTTGTATCGGAGTAGCCCACAATGGGTGTTGCTCGTTAACAACTCCCTCGAGACTTAGGCAACATCCAGTTGGTGGTAAGCATCGGACAGATCAAGCTTAGCAAAGAATTTACTACCATACAGTTTTCCAAAGCTATCTTCCGGTACGGATAATGAGTACTTGCGATCGCCCAGCGGGTCATTAAGACCAGTTAAGTAGTCCGCGCAGACGCGTACCTTGCCATTTGCTTTCTTCAGTGCGACAATGGGTGCAACCCATGATGAGTAGCGGCTGTGATGACTCCGGCACGTTCCAGTCGATCGGATTCTTGATTAAAGTTGGACTTGGCTGCACGTGGAACTGGTCTTTTAGAGTTGATCATTAGTTTTGCACCTGGTCGCAAGGGCAGCGTTGCGTTGAATTTCTTGCAATGGCCCAGGCCATCTGTTATGACAGCGGCAAGTTTTCGTTGCAAGTTGTGTTATCTCATCTACGGGGTTCGGTGCTGAGTCCGGACTTGCTGGAACATGGCTGCAGATCTGCTACAAGGGAAGGACGAGGAACGGCAACTGTTTAATCCAGTCAATACAAAGAGCATTCCAATTCGGCCGGTCCGTAATGTAACATGTTCCAGCTGTTTCCATACCTTTAAAAGAAATTTTGTAAGTTGGGCATTCAAGTTAAACACACCGCTGGATGCATTATGTGCAACTTTCGGAGGCTTAACCATGTTCGGCCACTTTTTGTGATTTCTGATTCTGCAGGAAATAATCGTGACTTGCGAGGCCTGCAAAATTGCCGTTCCATTGGGTTCCTATTGACCAACACACTAATAAATCGTCCTCTCGGTTTACATTCGCTTTGGAGTGCTGCAACAATGGGCAGCGGCACTGCAACGGCCTTCCTGGTATTACTTTTTCATAAGACGCCTTCAAGTTTATCAGCAGGAAGTGACGGACTAATTCCTCCCTATGCCTAAGCTTATGGTACATAGGATAAATATAACGTTTGCACGGACAAAAGCACGAAATGCAATGTACCGCCTGACCAGCATGCTGTGAACGGCTTGTTCGTGGACCGCTTGGAGTTTTGTTTGGGTTGACAGTCCTGGAACTTTACAAGAAGTGCAGGGTATCTGGTGGTGCAAGACCACTCCGGTCGACCATTGTAATGTGGTATTTTCGTATAAGCAGCCGGTTGCATTCGCTCACGAGGGCTTTCAGTGTTAGAGCGTTATCCTAATCCAGCTCAGCTAAAAGCGGCGTGCAAACCATATCCATACAAAAGCTTGCAGTAGGCTAACAAAAATGTGACACTTAAAATGCTCATCAGTTAAAAGGCATATTTTGAAACGCCCACACGCACAGGTATTCAGGTCTGCTGAGATCCAAAAGTCGCCCGAGTTTTGTTTGACAACCTTTATTTATTGATAGCGTATATTAACCAAGGATACTGACCTACCAAAAGTTTCCTACAGATGCGACACTACTTTGGTAAACGTCAAAACCTTCGGCTGTTTGGACAGAATGTGGTCTATAGACGTTGAATGTTCACTTATTCAGTGCTTGCAAGATAACAATTGCATCCTACGGAAGTCGTCTTGAAGCATGAAGTCCGTTCGGAACACGTCATGCTAGCGCTTATACCACTCTTCGAATATTCCTCCGGCGTCCGCGTCATAATTGCATTCAGCGGTTGCCTTTGTGAAAAGGTCAATACAACTCGCCTGCTTAACTCGAGTGGCTGCTCCCGTTGTCCGCAAAAGCAAGCATTGTGTCAAACTTTCGTTCTATTTCATTTGTGGTTCCATTTGAAGTTACTGTTGAAGAAGCAGCCTTTGCAACTGTCTAGCAGAAAAGTTCCCTTACTTTCCAATTTTCGCTTTCGCCGGTTGTTATATTTTTCTTACTAGGCGCGAGGCTGAACTTGTCAATTTACGGTTTTAAAAGACTACCAGTCCAACCGAAGGAAAAAGAAGGGCAACAATGCCCTTGACAAACTAACGTGTTAACCGCTGTTAACGAACGGTGTACAAATACCGCGGACCTGGACTGTATTTATGGGTCTTCTGGAATTGGAAGGTTACCTACCAAATTTAGCGGTGCTCTATAGCTTTAGCCAAGAGGTCAGATGGTTTGCAGTCACGTGCAGCAGTTAGAACAATCCAGAAGGTTCAAAAGCGATGCCTATATTGTTACTAATCGAGTAGCCGCTTGATTGTGGCTTTTCTAGTCATTTCTAATTTCACCCGGAGAGAATACCAAGAAGGACGGCTGGGATGCGTTTAGACTAATGCGGGTCAGGTGAATTAGCTGTGTTGGCGGCTTTGAGCTGTCAGTGGATACACCCGACAGGACTGTTCGAAGAGGGAGGGTAAGTAGTAGCCCCAATGTGTGTACAACGCAACCGACGATTCAAGACAACTTTAGGTCCAAGTGGGACCGGAACGGTAGAAAAAACCATGAATGAGCCACTTTCAAAATCGTCGTTGAGCTAATATGGTATTCAGTACAGAGCCAAAGCAATACACGATATACATGGTTAAGTAAACACGGTCGACGTTCCCTGCATTAGCAGTACTGGCTGTGCCGGTTATGTAAAGAATTAAATAAAACTAAAGAAAACAAAAGAGAAGACAAGCTTATCGAATTTTTGGGCAGTAATGCCGTGTAAATTAACACGAGTTAAAGGAAGGTAGGTCGTAGTAGACCAGGAAAAGATTAAGGCATAAGGAGAAAGCTTTTAGACTGCCGACCAAAACCGCCAACTTTATGCTCGAACATTTCACGTTGGGTGTCACCATGAAGTCACCAGGCCGGGCGTTTCCATAAGCTATAACCCTACGCGATAGACGAAAAGCTGCACAAACTCGGCCTGACCGGGTTTGTACAATTTAATAAGTGGCCACAAAGGGTTAGCGCCCGATTTGGACAAATTAGTCCAGTCAAATATGAACCAACCTGACCCATCAGTATCCGAGAGGTGAGGACCAAATCGCCCCAAACCCGCCTGAAATACACGGAACAACGTGGAACTAAACTGTGATCCCCGACCTGTAGTGATCGTAAATGGCACACTAAAGAAAGAAATCTGTGTCGTAAAATGAACAACCGTCCGTTTCTAAAGATGTGTCACGTAAAGAAATTGCATGAAGTCAACAAGTTTAACTGTCAAAACAACTCAGAATTGGTTCATTGGTTTGTAGCGAGCAGAAGAGCAAACCCTTGTTGGCTCCCTCGATTCGCATTTAATGTAGGATTGATACGTGTCGTGGTGTGAGGAAGTTCCTCGAGACATCTTCGCAGTTGCAGCGGGATTCCGGCAGCTTCATTATGTATTTAGCTAAAAGCTTCTTAAAATTTGCTTCCGAAGATGTGTCCACGATTTCCTTTGGTGAACTGTTCCACAAAATTACCACCCGGGTGGTAAAGGTGAGGTCTGAGCGTGCTTGGAGCCATCGTAGTTTGAAAAGCTTCCATTTTTGACCGCGTGTCTAGAAGTGGGCGTTGGAATGGAAGTACTCTATTAGCTCATTGCTATTTTTTTAAGAAGGATGGGTCTAGTGTACAGATCGTCGCGACGACTGCGGAACACCAAAGAAACAGGGTCAGCTGGCAAAATCAGGGTGGGTAAGGAAGATCTCGAAAACCACTGACTATTTGCGGCAGGCCACTGTATGTTCTGTATTAACGAGTACTTAAACTTAAAGGAAAAAAGCGGCTAGCTGCCCATAGTCTAGTGTGGGAAATCCTCAAGCAGTAAATAAAGGTCGGACGACCTCAGGTGTCTTTCGGGAGGACGGCCGTCGCAAGGGGCCTAGAACTTCGCATGCAGCTACGACCTTCTTGATTGTGCGCTGGGACCCTAAGGTCAGAGGATATGATGACCCCTAGATCATTTTCCTTAGACTTAAACTTGGGAAGAAATCCAATAATGCGTTATGTGCTGTATGGGCCAGTATTACCGGTTGGTAGAACCGCATATTTATCGCCGGTTACAGATAACCGCCACTTGGTAGACCACTCGTGCAACCTGTCCATTGCCCCTTGTAATTTAGCAACGTCGTCTGGGCTACGTGCTTTTAATCAGAGCTTAAGGTCATCAGCGTAGCTCAACCTGGTTCTTTGGAGCGTAACCAAGCAGTCACTTGTCTGCGTCACGAAAATTTCTGTTCCGAGCATTGATCCTTGAGCAACCCCACGTTCTTGGTATAGGGAAATATGTACCTTGATTGGCATGTGCGCGTAACCTGCGGTGTTTCAGGTTTTCAAGTTCCAGTTCAGGTAGGACGAGAATAATAGAATGTATACCGTAAATGTTCCTTTCTGAGCGGTTCGTTGCTCCGGGTGGTGATTAGGGTGCTCCGACTTCCTGATGCATCTAAACTAACTAACTAAGCAAAAAGCGTATATTCTTGATAAGGCGTAACAAGCCTTTACATGCATGATCATTTTGACATAAAAATGCGTAACCAATAATGTGCGAATATCCTATATGTTTGCCATAACGGTGCAGGTTTTTGTATGGTATGTAAGTATGTTGTGCTCCAGGCTGAGGCTGATGTTACCTTCTTGCTGCTACTTCACTGCAGTTGGGCTAAACCTACTTACACTTAAGCTAGGTCTTCTTAAGCTGGATAGTTTTCATTCGACATCTTTTAGTTGGTCCTGCCTACCTGAATAATCTTCTATTAAATGGCCAAGTTCCTTACGCTAATTGCGCTTAGCTTTGGTAACTTTTTTGCCTTTGCAGCATTTTACATAACTTGTGGACCCTTTTTATCTATCGTGGACTCGTAGTTAATCACCTCACTTCATATGCTAAGTTAGCGAATAATTCTGTGACCGTAGCACTAGCATTATTGGATTTGGGGACTGCATCTGGTAGTTTCAAGTTATTGGCTGTTGTTTGATATCCCCGTTGTACCTGCGCTTCTTGCGCAGGTTGACTAGGTAGCTACCTGTCTATCGCCCACTACCACGTCCATACTGGCTCATGGAGACAGTTGGTCGTTGTTGGTGAGGACGGGTTGCACGGTCCTCGTGGCCTTGATAGGCTCAAGGGGTGGTTTCATGCACTCAGTGTGGAGCGGACTACGGTCCAGCCACCGCTTGTGTGCGCCTGATTCGCTAGATAAATTACGATTGTGTTTGCCTGTGAAGGAGTGTGGGCCGGTTCCGTGGATGAAACGTGGCTCCCGTCCACATGCCTCTCGGTCTTATTCCTTCGGGTTTACACTGGATATGGGGCGTGTGGTTGGAGCTGTTGTTAGTGCAGCGCAAGCCAGCCATGGTCCCTCTATGGGCGCAGACTCCTTGGTGGCTGACGATGGTAACAGGCAAAGCCGAAACCAGATGCCGCCAACTAATGCGTGCTTGTGCTTCAGCTGCATCCATTTTGAATGTTTGATATCGTCAGCAACGTGCAAGTAGAAGCTTAATGTCCGTGGATTGAAAAGTATAATCCGGATGTCCACGGGACCGTGGCTTTAATGTGTGGCGTCACGGCCGTCACGTCACAGTGTTGTTAAGTAGATCTTCGTGGCATTTTATAGGGAGAACGCTTGCAGGGCTAAAAGCCTTCACGTCCGGGTACGCTTCCGCCGAACTAGTTGCTGTTAGGGTTAAAGCCAAACCACCCAGCTGGCACCACGAGAATTTGTTCAGCTGACCAACCCATTTAAGGCCCCCGTTCCTTGCATTTAGTGTCTCTGCTATGACCCTTACGTAAACAAGTAAGTGAGAACGAGAAGTCTATGGTAAACGGTAAGGAAAAACCATTAAGCAAATGTACAGAAAATAGAACCAAAGTATGAAGATGGAACTATTCAGGAAAAGGAAAGGTTTCATATAGTTATCCGAGAGCATTTAGTTGATGCGCAAACCAATTTACCGTAGCTTCCTTGACAATCTTTCCTGAAGGGGTGTTCCAGCGCACAATGACTCGAGCGGTAAACGTGTCTCCGCTCTTAGTCGATCGAACCGCCTTTGGTCCGGCTTCATACCATGCCCGTGGAGACCAGATAATCTAGCAGGACTAAATAGTCAGGACAAATCAGGGCCAATCATCTTATACAAAACACGGTAGGTTAAGATTAAATCCCCTCCAATTCTTCGATAATGCAATAAGTGTTTCCTTAAGCTAAGTAGGCTTTCGGGGTGTTTTTCCTCCTATCCCCACGATGGTCCTAGTACCGCTCCCAAAATCCCTTTCTAGTGCCATTTTGTCCAGGGCAAGATGTGATGAACATGCATGAACGGAATATTCTTAGTGGGGTCACACGAACGCTGAGAAGAACTTCACGAACTTATTAACGGGTAGGGTTTTAAAAGAACGAAGGATAGAGCACAACGTTCGGAACCCTGTACTAGCCGCCTTCTTTCAGTTGTTGCCAGAGCGTAAGATATATCAGTGAAGGACGCCTAGATCAACCTGATGAGTCAAGTAAAGAAGTTTTCTCCCATCGAATGCATAACTTGTGGAAGCATCAGACACGCCGATAGGCAGCAGTGAACAATTTGCCCAGTTTCTGGGCAGCAACCACAAGACAGACTACTCCCAGAGTACAAGCAGATCAAGTCGAATAGCCGCAGGACCTGCAGGGCTATCGACAATATTCCGGCGCTTAAGTTCATTAAGGTATAAGCGCGATGGTACCTCATGCTTCCCCGGAAAGTCCTTCACAATACTGTGAACAGTAGCGCACCCAGGCAGAACATTGCGGAACGTCGGTAATGACTATTTGTCGAAAAATACTGCTTTCCACACTAATACACTGTTTGCATCTATCCAGTAGAGAACGCGCCCAGATATTAAACATAACCTCAACTTAGTGACAGTCGCGGCTGTGGGGCAGTGTCACAGGCCTTTGGCGCAGTCATGGAAAACCACGTCCACTGCATATCCACTGTCCTTGTCTTCAGTCCAGAACTCACGAGCTACGATCAACTTCGTTTAACACAAAAATCCTTTGCAAAAACCCTTGCTCGATGCGAAGCAAGGTAAACCTATTCAAATGGTTCTCCACTGTGTCTCGTGCTAATTTTGCAAGTAACTTAACGAGCACGCTAGTGAAGATGGCAGGCTTGTAATTAGCCAACAGGTCTTTGTTGTCGCACTTGAAACTCGAGCAGAAAACAGCCTCCCTCCATTCGGTATGTAAGACAAAATTGTTGAGTGACTACTGCAACACACAAGGCAGAGGTATACTGAGTTCCATTGGCAATCCGTACAGCAATTGTTGATGAACGGAAGCTGGCTCTGAAGTCTTAGTTGGGTTCACATGTCTTTGCAACCGGAGAACTGGAGAGACAGGCACAGTAATTTTATCCTGATAAGCGTCCTCAGCCACTTGAAGCTAGTTATCTGCATGGCATGTTTAATTCGCGGTAAAAGCCGCTTGAACACTGCTCGCCAAGCGTGCAGACCTTATAATAGTCTTTAAGTATTACCCTCATCTCCACGAAGCAAATGTGGTACGGGCGATTTTGCATCACAGCGTCGTTCAACATGGGCGAAGCATTTCTTGGGATTCCTCAAACAATTAGCAACTAAGCCCTTTTCCTTCTGAGGCTAATCTAAGATGTAGCTTGCACTCAATTCGAACCAACCGATACTTGTCAAACGTGCTGTTCGGCGGAGCTGTTTGATAAACTCGTCAGTATCTAGACACATCCTTTAGTAGGCTTTTCCCCGGAGTATATATCTAAGGGTACCGCTCTCTTGGTTTCTGCTTTCCCCAGTAAGAGGTGATGTGCAGAAATGGCAACTAGGTGAGGCTTAAGTTTTTCTTAGGTTTGTGAACAGTGTCACACACACACAAGGCGATGGCCTGGCTTTATCCCGCATCGTTTGAAGCTTCGCAGCCCAAAGGTTCGTATAGCAACTGCTGGTAGCTTGTCAAGGCTTGATAAGCGTACACTGGAATGACAAGCAAACTTGATCGCTGGTGCCAAGAGGCGGGCCGTAAGTAGCCATTTACAAGGTCAAGTGAATTAGCAAAATAAGCTCCAAATTAAACTCTGCTACCTGCTCCTGAATCTTGTGAGGTCGTCTACGAACGGATGTGGTAGAGCCTGCAGCGTCAAGTTAGATAGTTCGGAACCAAGTGGTCCAGCAATCCATAAAAGTGAAAATGATCGATGGAGGAAGCTGCCCGACTATGTGTAGGCGGACAAATCTAAAACGTGCCAGGTAGTGAAAATTTGCCGAGGGCAGAGATAGTATATATGGGTACTTTGCTGCTCTGGCAGCTCCCTATCGGCACAATCGTAGCAGCAACCCTAGGGACCAAGACGAAAACGGGACGGCCTTCCCGTTTGTTAACGCGGTGTTAGTATTCTAGTGCGACAGCTAGTTTAATTCTTCAGGATTCAGGTTCAGGTGGGACCGGGACGGTAGAAAATCCCTTGAGTGTTCATTCTCGAGTGGATCGTTGCTGCAAGAAATGATAACGTTTTACCAGGTCTTGACGGATATAGAGCGAAACACCTGAACCTCAACGTGATTAACCAATTATGGTATACCTTCCATGCACTAACAGTCTCCATGGTGTAGGTCAAGGGAAGTTTGGAAGCCGTAGAAAGAAAATAGAAGGTAAAGAGGAACGAACGTACTTTAAAGATAGGAAAACACCAAAAAGTGGCGAAAGGACAGAATGTGAAATCAAACTTTAAAAATGAACATGGCCAAGAGAAAAGAAAGGTTACGGGTCGTCACCCAAGACCCTCTAGTTGACGTTTGAAACCCTTAACTGTAGGTTCACTGACTGGACTTTCTAGAAACTGGTGCCATCGCTCGCTAATTCTACGCAATACCCGAGTTTCCTCTGCTCCGGTCGGTACGCCTTTGGTGTATGTTCATCAGATGACTGAGAAGACAAGGTAACCAAGCCGGGCTAAATAGGCAGCTCAAGTCCGATCCAACCATCCATGTTAAAAGGTGGTAGATAAGGATTAAATCTCATGGAGGCCGTCGGTAGTGCAAAGAATACATACCCAAACTAAGTAGACACTCGGAATACGACTGCTACGTAACCCCTTGCCCAATTTGTTATCTCATCTCAAAACCCACTCGAGCCCCATTTTGTCCCAAACAAGGCTGGGCGGACAAGCCTGGACGCAGTTTTCTAGGTGGAGTCGAACGAGTGCTGAGAAACGCTTCACAAGTATGTCAGCAATTAGGACCGCGAAGGAGCGGCGTTTTAACCTCAACGTTTTGAGAGCCCTACTTGCGGTCCCTTCCAGTTGTCAGCAAAATGCAAAGACGAGGAATGGGTAATGTCTATGTTTACCTGGCTGGAGACAAGGGAAGTTCGACCCCACCCAGCAAGTAGCTCGAAGGTGGGAAAGTTGCTCCTATACAAAGGAAGGAACACAGCCTGCTTAGTGGGCAGTAGCCACAAAGTTGCCCAGTCCCTGCGTCCGTCCAGGGCATGCTGAATGGCTATAGAACCCCAAGGGACATTTAATACATTTGTAGCTTAAGTTCGTCAGCAAACAATAGGGATGGTGCCCGAAGCGCCCCAGAGAGATGGTCTAAGTGGATGGAAACAGCAGCGGTCCAAGCACCGAGCCCTGTGAGACACAGCTAAGGACCGCGTACCTAAAGGACAAGCTGCGACCCACGCGTACAAACTGCTCTCCTCCCTGCAAGAACGCGTATACCCGTAAAGCGTGCACCTAGCTAAGCCGTACGAACTCAGCTTTTGTGATAGCCTCAAGCAGGGTCCCTTATCCAATACTTTCGAGAAGGCGACGAAAAGCACCTCCACTATGTGGCCATTGTCTACTGCCTCTGCCCAAACTTCACGAGCACCCAACAAATCAGTTCGACACAAGAATCCTTCCGGAATCCGTGTTTTGCACTTTTGCATAGATTAAGTTTAGCCAGGTGACCTTCCAAATCGCTCAAAGCTTTTCAAGCGGTTTGACCACGATGCTAGTCAGACTGACCGACCAATGGTTGGCTGAGCGACTCCTGTCGCCATTTTCGAAGATAAGACAAATAAGGCCCTCGTGTCATTTAGAAGGTACAGTACAGCAGTCTAGTGACTTCAGGAACACCATTGTCAGCGGTCCACTTGGTTCCGCTGCCAACTTATGCAGACGTTGCTTGTAAATAAAGAAGTTCCAGCTGCTTTAGTAGGGTCCTGTTCTTGCAGCAACCAAAGGACTTGCGTTTTCTCCAAGGTAAACTCAGCTAAGGAAAGGCTTCCAGGTACTCTGGGGACAAGTTCAACGCTAGCCATTTCGGCCTCATGCGCGAAAGCCCCTTCATAATGCTTACCAAGTACACGAGACTTGTCCGAGCCCGCATACGCATGATTTCCACTGGCCCACAGCAAAGTTGGAATTAGGGAATTTGTACCACCGCAAATTTTCCTAAGCTCCGACAACCAACGCCTTTTCTTACAACAGCCGAGATTTCCTCAAGTGTTGTTTAAATCTATTTCTTGTCTCGTGGAACCTAACATAGGTGTCATTTAATGAAACGGCACCGTAGGTCCTCCAACCTTTACAACACTTCTGAAGCAGGTACTTGTCGTTGGTATTTATCCACAAAGGCGGTGCTCAAGTCTCGTTTGCATTGGCAAGCGGGCTGTAAAGAGTAGACACCTCCGTGAGATGACTTAAATTTATCTCAGGCCGCCTGAACCGGATCGGTTACCGAGATTTTCCAACGCCACCCGTAATCCTTGATACGCGTGGCTTGCTAGTTAACACATCTAATGTTTAGATATGGCTCAGCGATGCTCTGGTGACGTATGCTCAGAGCACATGTGTATGACAAACAGGCTCGATGGCTGGCACCTAAGGGAGGGCTGTAAGTGAGGTTACCTACGAAATCTAGTGACATGGCAATTGCTAGGTACAACGTAGATGGTGCTTGAGCTTCCATTACCTGGTGGGGAGGTCCAAGAGCTGATAAAACAGCACTTAGATCATGAGCTCAAGAAAATCTACACCAAAACTTCCTTTCGCCGAGTTGCAAGAAATATCTGCCCAGCAAACTTTCGGTAGATACCAGTCCCCCAGTAGCAAACACTTGTTTGCAAATTGAGAGCGAAAAACGTCAACCCCACTTTGGAGGCACTCCAATGGATTCTATACACAAGTACAACTGTAACGTGAGCCAAGGAAATTTTAATCACTACCGATTGAGCTACGATAGTTGTATCTGCTGACTAAAGCATCTAGGTACTACACTGGCAAGTCAACTGGCGTCACCATGCAAGATAGGTTTGTTACACTGGAGTTTCTACGTCAGCAAAGCGTGTTGTCTCTTCCTTTTACGATTTTGCGCAAATACTCTCGTCACTTTGCGTTTTAGGATATAACCGTTAATCTATGCGTTACTTATGTACCAAATTACTATGTTGTCATATCGCTCGCGAGCGTGCTCTACAATTATCTTCTGATGAATCATTCAGGATCCTTAATAAATTATTAGCCGTGGTATGAGTGCAATATATGGCAGACCGATTATGTTCTAACAAACGGGTCTTCACCACACGACAGCCAAACTATTTTTCTGCATTTCTGCCAGTGTCCAGGACCAATAACGAACATACGAAACGTTTCTGCAGTCACTGTTGCAGTTGCCAACAAATAGCTGCACAGTTACAGTACTTGATCGTGCCTCCATGAAGGGGCATCACATAGTCCAGAATAAGATAGTTATTTATTAAACTGTCAAATCCACTGCTAATGTAACGCGTAACGCTCCATGTTGTTGGCCAAAGAAGCGAGTACGTCTACATAGCGCGTAACCATACCAAGGTGCCCCATCGTTTGTGGTATCTTGAAACAGCCACGTTTCAGTGCATGCGAGTATATTCTGATGAGACCCATTTACCAGCAGACTTATCTCGCACACCTTATTCTTTAGGCAGCCCACTTTACTTAGCACTATCTGAAGGCACTCGTACTGTCCAGTTCTGGGGCTGCGATACCAAGATGGGCATTGTTATGGCGGAACGTGACCGCCGGCTGACCGCTGGTAAACCCACCAGTCGTATACCATGTTTAGGGGCAACTCGCCTGGCTTTGAGCTTCTGTTGTCCTCTTTTGGCTTCAGCCTATCCGCTGGCGGGAGTTCTGTGTGATGCTAACGGTAGCACTCTTCAGTGAAAGAATCCTTACTAGCACGTCGCGTTCCGCCGGGTGGATAGGACTACACGAATTAAGCGCAGTCTAGAGTTCGAAGTGAAAACTAGGACGTTGCCCAGTTTAGTCATCCAGACAGTAGCATTGGGAAACTCAGGCGGAAGTTTCTTTATGCACAGCTTAAACCACGGTAGGTCGTCAGACTTAAGTACGGCAGGAAGTGCGGCAGTTGATTTCATCGTGTTGCGGAATAACACGCTGCTATCCGTGAAAGGATCACCTCGACGGGGTGTATTCACCCAACGGTTTTGGAATTCATATGAACAGCTGCCGGATAAGCTGCAGGTGCTAAGACTGTGCGCACGTTACCGGACGACGCGGAAGCAACTGCAGCGTACGGCTTATGCTCCAGCTTGTTTGCCTAATCATTCTTGACGCATTTCGAATTGACCTAAAGAGTACGGGCAGATCTGTTCCATTTTTCTTTCGTCCTGCAGGCAAAGCAGCCCGTGGCTGAACCTCCACGTCCGCCCACACGACGTGTACCCCCGAAAGACAGAGTGAGGTGTGTGAAGTAAGCACCTCCGTAGATAAATACATGATGGATGTGTATGCACAGGTCACTTTAATTAACGAATTATTCCAAAGGTGGACGTCGTTTACCTAAATGGTTCGGCGATTAATTTGGGCGGGGCTAGGTTTTGTGTAAAGATTAACTACCGCGCGTTTTGATACACTTCGTCTATTGCTAGTACTATATATGATATTGCGACACTCGTTGCAGCTTACATGCTATTTATGGGGAAACGCGCTAGCAGGTTTATTGCCGGAAGAAGCATTTAAACCTAAATTTAAAGGGTGGGCTGTGATATGGTATATGCGGACAATTACTCAGCTTGCTGACTGGCAAGCGGAGGCGCAGTTTAAACCATACACCGTAAACTGGCCAAACTCGTTTGCCCAGTTTTACGAGGCATGTTTCTGTCCTGTTTAGCCACATATTTTTAAGCTCCTCGGTGAAAGCGTTTAGGCTGCAAATCCCAAACGTAGCTAGAGGTGAGCTACTGTGTGAGCGAAGTCAAGCTAGCCAGGTATAGAACTTGTACAGAATAGCTCGCGGAACGGTGGCATTTACTCCTGAAAATCAACATGGCCAACATGTTATTGCAGTCTAACAAGCCGCCTTCCTTTCCAATTTATCTGCTACGTTTTAGTGCGCTAAGCAGGACAGTAACTGGACGTGGGCTACCAGGACTGGGACATTCCTTAGCCCATTGACGGATATCGGAACTTTTACAAGCCAGATGTAACGATCAGTATTCAACATCCTAGTGCATCACATGCTAGTATGCCATAGTCCAAGGAATGGTAACACGGGTCGCCGGCAAGACAGGAACAAGCCGTCTTGACTTACCGGTATTGACATTGCAGTGGATCCTTGCGTCTCTCCATGACACTGGTACTTGCAAGAATTTCCACGTAGTATTTGATCAAAGCTGAGCAAGTGTAGGCTCGTTGTTCTAGGCAGCGGACAATTATTTAAAAGCAAATAAAGCAAACGAAATTTGATGTAGTTGTGCACGTAAAAGGGTTTCAACAACTACATTGTTTGGCCAATCACAGTAGGGAATATCAACGCAGAATTTTGTTTATCCAGGTTTCTCGTCTCGCACGGATTATAGCCGTCAATAGCGGCACAAATAGCGTAAACCAAAGGCTAGGGGTCCGCTAGGAATAGAAACTGCGTTCTTCAAGGACTGACGAAAGTATTTGCCGCCCAAGTAGATCGCGAGTACTTCGCGACTAAAAGTGCTATACTTGTTTGTGCTGGTTTTAACTGCTGAGAAAAGAAATACAGCGGCTGAATCTCATAGCCGATTTGTAGTTGTAGTACAGCGACGACAGCAGGTTGGGTAGCCACAGACTTGAGGGTAAGATTAGCTTTTTCGTGGTAGCCAAGTATCCCATGGACGTTACCTTGGTTAATCCGCGTGATGGTAACAAACACTATTTCGACTTCCAGTGTAATGGTGAACTTCATTGCATTGGGTTTAAATAAAGCAATAAAAGGCTGAAGCACCGAGACGTAGTTGTCAATGAATCTTTCGTAATATATAACCATGTCAAGAAACCAGCGCGGAGCCTTAGCGGCCCATGGTTGCCGGGGTTGTTCTTGGATGGGACTAAAGCTTTTGCTACCAAGGTTGTGACCAAGAAAATGGACGTTAAATTGCACAAATAGACATTCATCGGGATCAATAAATATCCCGTGATGATCGCAATTTTCGAATAATTGTCTAAAGTACTCCAATGGCTTTTTTGGCGTAGCACAGGCTACCACGACACCGTCGATGTAGACAAAAGCAAAGTCTAGGCCAACGAGGACCTGGTCCACGAAGCGCTGATAAGGCGCTGCTGCGTTTGCAAGGCCAAACAACGTAAGAATGAACTTGAAAAATCAAAAGTTGTCTTAGCGGCCGCTTTAGCAATGTCGTCAGGCGTCGCTGAAAGTTGCTGGCAAGCCGAAACTTTAGCAAGATTAAAAAGGACGGATTTTAAGAACAACCCCAATAAAATGTCATGAACATCAGGAACGGGGTATCTGCAGCGTCCCAAAAGATAACTATTATCTTGTGTACAAGTTCGTTGAGGATCAATCTTACACTCCTCGCTCTGGTTTTACTCTCCGTTACAGCACGTCTATGTTGACCCACACCCGGCTCGACACTAGACTATCTTGTACGTTCTCCACACTAACCTTTTCGTCCTGTCTTGCTTCATCCGTCCACGTCTTCTCTGGGCCAAACAAATACAGCCGGAGCTGTTCTACTCCAATTGCCTTCTGATATCCGCGCCAAGTTTTGCACACCTTTTTAGACCGGTACTTACTACTTTTATATATCTGTCGAGGATGGCGACAGCTTTGCATGCCCGATACTTACAGCAAGGACGACAATCAAAGAATATTTTGGGTAAAAGATGAAGCAGTGAAGTCCAACGTCCGTTGGATTGGCGGATGCTACCGAGGTTGATCATATGCTCGAATTCATATTTAGCAGCATGGAGCACGGCAGGTGGAAGGCCTCTCCGGTTGATTGATACGGGTGGACTGGTTGCGACAAAATGAAACATCGGGTTTAGGATGGTTTGGGCTGGTAGTAGTATAGCCAAAAGACGGGAATTGCTCAAGCAAAGAAGAATATGCGTACTGTCTGGCTTGAGTACTCAAAGTCCGACGGAAGTGACTAGGGCGAGATGGCAAAGGACAGTGAGCGGAGTGTTGTCCCTAAACTTCTTGTAACCTAGATGTTCCAGAAGGCCAGATTTGCTAAGGAAGTTGATGCCAATTATGGGTGTTTGGGCATGTACGAGAGTAAAATCAAAGAGAAATTTAAGCCGTTAACCAGAGCTTTGTTGCAACAACTTCTAGCCGTACGTCGTAAAGTTAGTCGCTTTAACCTTCTGTACCACACTCTCGGCTGGTTGCAGCGTGCGTCTTCTTTAATGATCGTGGTTTACCGCTGATTTCTGCGCCTGTAGCAACCAAAGAAGGTAGCTTCGTCGTGAAGCGGAAAACGTACAGAAGGTGACCGAGTACTTGGCCAGCAACATCCGTCGCTGGCTGTCTTTAGCCTTTCCCGGTTGCAAACTCAGGTTTTCTTTCGGATACTTGCTTCCGGGTGCAGATACCTGCAGTGTTAACGACGCGACAGTGTAAGCAACAGTATGACAGCTGGAGTGAGCTTGATGTGCTGCGGCGCGGACCACGAGGAATTTTTCGGATAATAGTGCCTTCACGTCAAATAGCAAACATACTGAGTTCTAAGCTGGCGCTTCCGAATTAAGCCTAATACTGTGGTATGAGCTGGCTGTGGTGCACTCAGCTACGAGCTTAAGAGTATCCTTAAAGAAACATTCGGACGTTTATCCGCAGCTTCTGCGAGATTTTCGTTAGTTATAGCGTCCCTAAGAACTGATAAAATCGCTGTGAGGATTGTTGAACGGCAGTTCGTCTAAAGTTGACAGAATATAGCGTCCTCGATTTCCGAAGAACCAGCTAGGGAACGCATATATTTAAGAAGCAGTTGGGGTGGGTTCTCCAAGGTCAACGCCGGAAGGTAAGTGTTGCAGGCGAGTATCGTCAGACGCAGTGGTGCGTCAAGTGATAGCTGCTTTAAGTTTATCATACGCCGATTCTGCAAGTATAGGACCAAGGAGAACAATGGCCACAGAGGCGCTAGAAGGGGTTAAATGAATAAATTTTGAAAACAAGGAAGATAGTGAAGTGATCTTACGACACCCAAAAGCGGCTCCTACCCGAATAAATTATACACGTGGCTTAGCATTTTTAAAGAAAGCGGGCTTTCGATGGAATTCTTTGGGGAGACCCATTGGAAAACTGTTTTTCACAGGAAAGAAGCTGGAGCTTCACATGACCCAGAAGGTGTAAAGAAATAGAAACGGTTTAGAGGGAAAGGCCAAGCAGCCTTATAGCGGATTAAATTTACGTGTTAGCCGTATCTTTAGAGCAGTTGAACAGCAGGTCTTCCTTCTCAAAGCTGGACATACCACGCCCTCTGCTTAGCTAGGGAAACAAAAAGTAGCATAAAGGAAAAGGACACCAACAAGATTAACCGGGATGGTTCGGGTCGAATAACAAGGTGCTGCGCCTGGTGAGAAGCTGCTGGGATTTTACCGGGGCTAGTAGGAGATATGAAATTTCAAACTGCGGGTAGTTGCCTCAGGGGAGAGCACGATGCAGGTCGGCAAGGTGACCGTTCAGGCGAGTGCTGAAATTATCCACAGAAGGTGCCTAGGGTTTATCGGCAAGCAGCGCGTTGCACGGTCGGCAGGTTCGCAGAGCTTAGGATGTTTGCTTGCGGTTCACCCGGCTGTGCTGATGTGTGAGCCGGAGTGGGTGACCACGAAGATGGGAGCATGAGTGGTGCAGTTGCAGTAAGTAGCAACAGAAGTGTCTAGGGTTTGCTATGCTTGCAAATACGAGGATAAAGTCGCACTGGCACAGTCGGTAATGCATGCAGAAGAGACCAAGGTGAAAGAGTCATTGCGGAGATTTCAATTATCTGTGACAACCTACTAAGTTTGTCGCCCGAGGTTGTGGGGCTTCAGGGATACACTGGGCTTTGAGCAACCAGGGGCTCAACGCCAGGACAGCAAACTCCATACGGGGACCTAGGAAGGCCTTTAGGGGGAGGCGGAGCTTATGCCGGTGGACTTGGCCAAAGGCAAGTGTTAACCGTCGCAGCATGCGACTAGCAGCAGATATTACTTTTTGGCAGGAAGCGGTTACCGTATGGTTGGTTTGGATGACGACACCCAAATCCAATACAGCTGACGAGACTTGGAGAACCGCCACAGCAAAGAAGTATATTGACAAAGCAAAAAGGATTGTGGACAGGACGGGTCATTTCGATGAATTGAACGGGAGATTTTTATAGTAACCACTGGTGCAGCGGTTGCCGTCTCGCTGAAGTGCGCGGGTATCGTCTAGAACGTTGCTCGCGCGCCACAGCCTTGCGTCTTCGGCGTATAGCAGCCTAAAAGCCTCGAAATTTGTTGTGATACCATCGAGGCTGGCTAGGAATAATTCCGGTCTAATAATAAAACTGGTGTAGCTTTGCTTGTCACGGGGATCGGGGAGGATCGGGCTCCGTCGACACGTACTTCGAAGGTACGTGGTGGATTTAGTTTCGGATCCGGTTCACTAACGTCCCAGAGATACCGAAAAAGGACAGCCTACGCATTAGGATGGTAGTATCGATTTGTCTAAAGGCTTGGGAAATCTAAGACGAGTTGAGTTTCCAGGCCGGTGTCAGCGGTACTCGTCCAGCTATCCCTTGCAAATAGCAGGTTACTAATTCATGACCGTTGTTGTCGGGAGCCGTGCTGGTAGTGGAAAAGCAGTTTCTGTGCCTCACAGTGGTCCATTAAAGCATCGGCGATGAACGATTCCAGCACATAGGAAATCGTGGAGAGGAGTGTTATCGGTCGGTAGTTGACGGGGTCTATAGGCCTGCAGACTTTGTAGATTGGTGTAATTGTACTGCATTTCCAATCTGTGCGGACTACAGCATGCGATAAGAAATGAGTGAAAGGCTCCGCTAAAGGTATAATTGAAAATACAGCGCAGGATCGCAGGAGCCTAGGATGGAAACCGTCTGCGACTTGGGGAGGCTGTCATCCACAGTGATTTACGCTTCGTCAGGACCTTCTCTGGAGTGAACCGAGCAGTTGCCGAAGACCTTGAAGCCGAGAGCAGAGGACGTTGCCTCACTGTGTGCACTGATGGAACGGAAAAAGAAGTGGCGTAACGTTGGCACAGAAATTCTGCGGCCTCGTTCGCTGACGTCGTGCTTCCTGTGGGTTAGGTCAGGGCAGTGACACCGCGGTTGACTTGTGGAAGGCGGTTGACGTGAACGTAAGGGGCTCTGAGGGCTAGTTGCAAATCTGCTAAGAACCTGACGCTGCTGCTCACTTTTAGCTTTGCGTATAAGCTGGACGCATTTGTTACGCAGAAGCCGGTAGGCTTTCCAGTGAGTACCTGTTGGACCTGCACTGTATGTTCTCCTTGTCGTTTCCCTGTGGGTAATCCACTTCCTGATCGAACTTCGGACTTAAATGAAATGCTTCTTCCTTATGGAAACCTGTTTGCAGATCTTAGTTGAGGAGCACAGTTTGCGTAGCGTAGTGTAGTAGGTTGGCCACTCCTTGTCCGCGCTCGAGTGAGGTACCGGTAACCAATTGTTTCCGTAAATGAGAGTGCTACTTTTCTAAAGTAGCTGTGAGGTAGCGTTGCGCTTAGGTACACGAGTCAAAAGGTTGGACATAGCGTGAATAAAGATTAAATTTATTGTTATGGAATGCCGACTTACAAAGGGACCAGTTGCGGTTAAATGCCATATGCATACATTGCTCTCATTTTGCGTATTGTTTGAAATGGCGATAAACCGAAGGGGCTTAGTTGGTTAACATGCACACAACCGTTACGTTTAACGTTGGCTTTAGTTCATAATATCTCTTGCTGTATAACGTATTCACGACGCACCAGACAGTTATACCGGCACTGCGTCTATCGTTAACGAAGCTACGTATTTAGGTACACTTGCACTGGTTAACATACTGGCTCCTGTCGTGTCGCCGAATACACATGTTTCCTCTCGGTTCTTTCTTTCTGGTAAATATATATTACAATTATATAAATAAAAATATAAATAAATATTTTATTCTCGACTTCAGCAAGCCATACCATTTCAGGTGGGCTCAAAATTTACAAGCAATTATGTGGCGTAACAGATACGTTGCAAGGCATGTAATGGACTGTGGTCGAAATTTGTACAAGTTGCTGAAACAGTCAAAATACTCATGAGGAGCAGTCATCAGTGGAGTGCCAATAAACTGGTTTCAAGTGTGCGTAGAGTACATAAAAATTACAGTAAGTTTATTGGGGACGGTGGCTGAAAGCTGCGCGTATCTTTGTTGTACGTGACAGTAAAAGGTTGAATAATGCCCAGTTGGTATTCCAGTGTGTAACAGTGGGGAGTGACTTTGTTCCGTGGCTAGTCACGTCCGCCACGTCACAGTGTTGATAACTGGACTGTTGTGACTTTTTGATAGGGAGAACACTTGCTAGGCGAAAACCCACTACGTCCTGGAATACTGTCGTCGATTGCTATGAACGGACATGTACAGCTTGCAAAGCTTCTAATTAAGCACTTGTTCGTGCGGTTATTCGCAGTCGAGTGATTCCCCTGTTGGCTAGACAAGTAGCACCCTCAAAGATCAACATAGACGTTGAGGTTAGTCGAGGAGAAAGTGGGATTTTGAAGGTAACTAGCATTTCCATTTTATATGGTCTAACCTTTTCTGATCATGTATATTTGCCATAGTGTATATAATTCCAGTCCAGCTACCCTCACTGGACAGCAGTGGTTGAAGTGTTGGGTGCAGATGGTTGGTTTTGAAGTAAATCCATGGTCCAGGTAAGTGCTTGTTGATCATTTCTTCCCATCTCAGACGGAGGCAATTTCTCAGTTCCGTCCCGAATCTCGAAGATGTTCGCGACCTCAGGGAAATGGGAGAGGAACAGGCAGAAGAGAAGACCAAAGTGGACCTTCGTGGTAAGACGCCTTTGGGAAATCTTACTTTAGGGCATTTACTTGAGACAACTGGTGTACAACGTGCAACAGACATTACGCTAAAAATGTTTTTTTGAGTACGCAGCAGAAGACATGGCCCAATGGACAAATTACTTTAAAAAGGAGGATGAGCATGGTTCCGGGAAGAAATGCACGTGGTATTAGCTCCCGGCGTTAGAATTCAACCAGGGACCAGAAGTGGGTATGTAATCATGATTAACTGCACTCGGATACCAGCAGATCCGGTGACGAGGTTGCGATATTTAAATATACTCCACGGAATGGGGATTATCTAAGACCACGTATAACTAGTATGTACATAGGTATATCAGGATAGGGAGCTAAACATATTGAAAGCCGGCTAGGATTAAATGGATATGTACAGAGGACTAACTGTCGAAGGTAAGACCGCCGAGAAATGCCGCTAATGGACTGGGTTTTACTGGCCAAAAGTGCTATTTGGGTTAAGCATGCTAGTTACTAATGGATGATTACAGTATCAAAGAATAGGTCAACAGACCAGTATGAATATGCCATGCAAACCGTCTACAAGAAAACAGTTGGAAAGATAAGGAGTGGCACAGGATAAACCCCGAAGATACGTAGATGCAAGGAGAGGACGCCAAATCGCGGAAGTTAGAAGTTTTGAAGGTGAAACAAACGAGATAAAAGCGTTGGTGGACAGATCATCCGCGGCCAACTGTAGCCACTCGATTAAAAACTTCAGTCACATGTGGATACCTACAGTTTCACAGGATAAGTCACTGAACCTGCTGAGTTGTGATACAGACGATCCAAGAGCATATGGTTTGGAAATAAGTGGTGGCTCCAAGCAAGCTACAGATTTGCACGGAGATGCATGGAGCAAACAACGAGTAACTGCTGCCAAGAAGAGTTGACGACAGTAAGGCAAACGATAGGTACCGGCGGTATGAGAGAGACGAGTAGCCAGCAATGGCATTCGGATTAATCATTTCGTTACAAGTGGAGCCTACGATGGAACAGCATAGGTCAACAAACCAGCTGAACTGTGATGCAAACAGTCCACAAGAATAGAATTTGTAGGGAAAGAATGGAGATTATCCAGCTCAAGGTATCCGTAGAGCTGAATGGAGCCTATGGCAACCGGCTGCTGCTAAACAGCGATAATGGCTCTAGGAAAGGTAGTGTCAGTGGCTGGTGAAGATATACGATTGAGACGTTTGGGCACTAGTGGATATCTACCGCGTCAATGATTAAATCAACAAGCGAGCGAAGATTATAGAGACAGACATTCGAGGGAAAAGAAGGTTGGAGGGTAAAGGAGTGGCTCCTGCAAAGTTACAGGTTCGCGCAGGGACGCATGGGGCCAACAACTACTAACTGCTACCAGGAAGAGTTGACGAGCGTAAGGCGAACGGCAGATAAGGACGCTAGGTGAGAAGTCAGTAACCAGTAATAGCATGCGGATTAAGCATTCAGTTACTAGTGGATCCTAGGTTGGCCAGAGCAGGTCAACAAACCAGCTGTGATGCAAACAGACCAAGAGAATAAACGTCCCAGGGAAAGAGTGCTTCCTAGCGATCTCTGAGCCTCCGCAGTGTCGCGTCGATCCTACGGCGACTATCTGCTGCTAAACACAGATAATGGCTCATTTACAAACATTTGTGTAAATGAGAATGGATGCTATCGGCGCAAGTGAGCTACCTCATCCAACGGGCTTCAAAAGTCCTGGATCACTAGAAGAAAACGGTTAATTCAGTAGGAGTAATGGGAAACTGTAGGTGGGACCGGGTATCCAATAATTTGGTGGGGACAAACGTTGTGGCTGTCTTGTGGGGTTATGCTTTAGCAGCGATCAGGTCCATGCTCCCGCAGCTCACCTTCAGGAAGGCATACTCCTAGGAATGCAGACATGGAGGTAGTGTTTAGGAAGGTGTGTAATGAACCTCGAAACTAGGGTGGTCTTGGCTGTCCGGATGATCACCGGAGGCCGATTCCATGCGCTGGCGTATTTAGGAAGAAGTAAGTTGGAGCGGATGCTGGATCGAGCCCTAGGCAGGGTTACGGGAAACAATCCGGCTAGTATGCGTTAAGGAGCATTATCTACTTGTAGAACAAACCAATCAGTATTAACCTCTGGGTTTTGTACCATTGAAACAAAAACACTAGACTGAGCTTGAGCCTGCGTAGCCACAGTGGTTCCAGTTTAAGCTGGTTGCATCTGCCTTGATAACTAAGCGTGTACGAACCAAGGAGATGTTTGGTAAACTTTCGTTGCACCTTCTCAATTTCTATACGGTCACTCATGCGCGAATTGGTGAACACAATTGAACAGTACTCCAAAATTTGTCGAGCGCAGGACTTGTAGAGGACAAGCCGTGAGTTCACAAGTATCATCGATTTGCAACTCAAACGGATAGTTGATCGAGCTTTTGCAGAGCCACAGCTCACCTGCTCTGCGAAGTTAGGGGAACTGGAGTAATATACGCCAAGGTTCCTGACTGTAGCGCACCCTGCAAGTGATGCGCCATGTAGTTTCGGTGTGTCGGGAGGCACACTGCAACCGCGTGATATAAGTTTACATGTTGCAGGTGAGAAATCTATTTTCCGCAGGCTGTACCAAGGTTCAAGCGCATTAAGGTCTCTCTGTATCCTGGAGCTTCCGTTGTGCGGGTGGGCTGAGTCGAAGGTGAAGACTACTTTAATGCCAGCTGCGAATAGTAATGGTTTACTGTGTGAAAAGGAGTCAGTTATATCGTTGATATAGAGGAGGAACAACAGTGTCCCTAAGACACTGCCCTGTGATACCACACTGGTTACTGGTCATGGTTCTGAATCCTTGTATCCTAGTCTAACCGACTGTGTGCAAGTAGCAAGATACGAGGTGAACCAAAGCAATAGTTGGTTAGAGATGCCAAAGGCTCTGCTTTTGGTCAGAAGGCCAGAGTGTGGGCCTAGGTCTAAGGCTTCCCTCGTGTCGAGACATAGTATAATAAGCGCAGATCCAGGGTTAAAGTTACGTGTCACCATGTACAAGAACTCAAACTGGCAGGTCTGACGTGACTTAACCGGCAAGAACCCATGTTGGGACCCGTTAATAAGGTTTCACGGTAGCAGTGAGTCAAGCATTCTTTCTTTAACCAGCCTCTCCATCACCCTTGATGCAAACGGAGTATGACTGATGGGGCTGTAGTTGTTAATTTCTAGCCGGTAGCCACTTTAGTGTCTTAGTGGAAGGATCGCATGCTTTCAGGCGGTTGGGAAGGCACCGTTAAACACAAATATCGTGAATATGTTAAGGAGTAAAAGTGGAATATCACAATCACCTTGTTTCAGAAGAGCAGAGGGCAGGCCATCGGGGCCAGGGTGGTAAGTCAACTTAGATGACTTGACCGTCCTAGTAGTCGAGCGTATGTCAAAGTCGACAGTGGATGGCTCGTCGTTAGTTAGCCTAAGTATTCTTCGAGGAGGTGTCGCGTTGACATCATTTAATGAGTAAAAGAAGTGCCTGTTAAAGAATTCGCACAGGATTTCTGGGTCAGTAACTGCTATGCCGCCCGACATCATCAACGGTGTTGTGAGTTTTGACGTTCTTCTACCGCTGTTTTGCATCAGATGAAAAAGAGCTTTAGAGTTGGTTTTGTCAGAGAATGCTCTATGTTCTTCAGCTAGCCTAGCACCTGACTGCTTACTCCTCCATTTTGTCTGGAACCTATTAATACGTATAAGAAGTGAGAAGTCATGCGTCTTTCGGTACTTGGCTAGCAGTTTCTGGAATTTAACATACGCTGCATGCACGGGAGCTAGAGCTAGTGCTGGTTTCGTAAATCGTTGGGATGGTCTAGGTGTGAGTACCTCTATGCAGTATTATAGGTTGCGTTAGAGTTCGTGTATTGCAGCGCCGATATAAGTGGTCAAGAAGAAACAGTCCCAATTCATCAACCTTAGACGTGTTGCGTAGTTGTTCCAGTCGGCGTGTTGCATTGGTCTCTACATAAGAGCTGGTTTGGTCGTAGTGATATTTAAGTTTGCTAGATTGAACGATAGTTGTACCACTTTGTGGTCGTTACCTGAGATGCTATCCTGTACACTGGCGTACGCTTGGGGGAGGCCGCGTGTACCATAGAGGTCAAGGATATTGGACAGTCTAGTAGGTTCCTTTACGTGTTGAACCCATTCATTTGCTATGATGGTGTTCAGGAATGACGTGTATTGGGCTCTCTGGTTGTGCCATTGGATGTTCGGCATATCGAAATCTGCGCCTACTATCATATGTCCAAAGGGGCTTCCAGTCACGTGGATAAAGAGCTCAAGAAGTTCATCTACCCGTGTCTGCGTTGAATGCGGGAGTCATAGCTGCAGCCAATAAGCAGATTGAGGCCAAGAGGGCCATCTTGCGACTGAATCCAGGAGGAAGCTACAGAAGTTCCAATATTAAACATAGCAATGGCAGAAGCGTCGAAGTTTTCATGGTCCTTAATGAGGCAACCTCCGCCACGGTTGTCAGAACGGCCATTGCTAAAGATACGGTAGATACGAATGAGTAGGGGTGAATCAGGCTTTAGTGAGGAAAGCCAGATTTCAGTTATAAGAACCACTTGTGGAGAGGAGAGAAGTATGAGAGTGGCTATATGATACATTTTATGTCTGATGGATCGCGTATTGATAAGGAGCGTGCTAAATTGTACGAAGGCCCTGAACGTTGGGTGCATTTGGAGAGGCAGTACCATTGTGGTTAAGGCAACCAAGGGATCACCGTATGGGAGCGTCAAAGAGCATACTTTTGTGAGCGAGAGGCGAATCGCGGAGATGTTAGCAGGAGATGTTCGCATTGTTCGGACGAAGGGTTTGCGTGTGTGTGTTCAAGGAGTGGTCGGAATTGATACCCATTATGACTGGCCACCGACCTGCCGAGAGTGGGAGTTAAGTCTGCAGGGGCATTCGCGGCGGAGGCTGCTGTTACCTCAGGAGGGGCCACGTCATCAAGCAGCTTGCGGAAGACTTTCATTATACCACTGTCTGCTTCACTGCAGTGTAGATGGAAGGCCGTTCGGTTCCATGAGGGGTTTGCTGGTAGCAGGCAATAATCGATTGGAAAGCCTAGAAAGGCAGCAGTACAGGAGGACGCAGAAGGGGCGTATTGGTTGCTGATGTGCTTAGATGGATGACTCACCGTGAGGGCGCCCGACGCCGAAAAGGTGGCTGTGACTTTGGTGTCAACGCAAGCAACCTGAGGGGCTGGAAATGACCATTCAGTGCTCGATGTCACGGGCGTTATTTGATGGATGATGTGGCGTTCCATCTGAAGTAGGGAGGGGCTAGCATGTTTTGGCAGACGTATATTGAGAACGGATTTGCAGGGCACCAACCGGCATCGGTAGGTGGCATGGACGAGACAGGGTCCTGTAGGGTTGTGTTGCCTGGGATGGGTTTAAAAGATGTGGAGGATAAATTTGCCCAAAGTGCTGTACACGTTGATATTGATGTGGTAGGTGAAATTTCACCTTGTCCCAGAAAAAGGGGCTGTATTTATTGGGTTCCAACGTAATTGGTCTAACAATGGTGAATTACCAGTGAAATTTGATTGGTTGGTTTGTACCATCGGGAAGGGCACCGGCGCCTTACTCACTGTCTTCATTGTATGGTGTTGCTGCGTTCGGTTTCGCAGAGGTCATGACTTCCGGGGCGAAGTGATCGGGCGACTGTAAAATTGCAAGTGGCAATGTGCTGCTTTGGAGACAGCAGTGCCTGGGTTAAGGTTGGCTTTTGTATGTGGGCAAAGAGGGAGGCTGAAAGCTTGTGTTTAATTGGGCACTGTCTCATGTTCGGCTGGTGTTTAACGCCAGCTCTTTGCGTAGGCGATAAAGCATTAACCCTGTTCCTGTTTTTGTCGCTGTGTTGCAGCTTGAGGTCTGAGCGTTTGATAACGGTGGGAACTGGGTATTGTTGTCTGTAAAAGGAAGACGATGGGTTAGCGTAATCAGGACAAACGGTAGTGCCCAGTGAATGCAGTTTGTTTGCAGTAAGTATCTGATTGTGTGCTGCATAGCAGCTGTGCACATCAGGCGAATTTTGTAATTGCAAACGGATGATCTTAATAGGTTCATCGACAGTTAAGCAAGCAAGTTGCAACTCACAGTGACGCATGAGTCGTACCGAATGTGGTATCATTGGGGAATGACGTGCAGGTACTCTATTAGTCAGAGCTAGGTCCGCAATCCCAGCGATGGTAGAGTCATGGATTTGCGTTGCTTGCGCTGTAGGGTCAAGACAGAAGGAGCAGTATAGCGTTGTTTATTGGAGGATAGCCACGGAATAATGGAAGTTGGTATGGGTAGTGGCACGCACAGTATGTCAGGACCACAAGGAAAAGACATGCTTAAATAAATAAATAAATAAATTTTACTCTCGACAATGCGAGGCACACCTTTACAAGCATGATCATATTTAGCTAACATAGTGTGATCAAATTGTACAAAAGACATGTTTGGCATAACAGTGTATGTAAGTATATGGGTGTATATACGTATGTAATGGTGTAGGAATGTAGCTTGTGTTTTGGAATGCGCCGCAGAATTTTTGACTGTTTGTTATCGTCAGGAATGTGAGAATAAGCGATTGATTTTCGTGGGTTGGATAGCATTTTCCGAATATCCACGGGCCAGTGCCTTTAGTTTGTGGCGTGGCACATCCGCCACGTCACAGTGTTGTTAAGCAGACATTTGTGGATTTTTATAGGGAGAACGCTTGCCAGACGAAAACCCACCACATCCTGGAAAACTGCCGCCGAACTATTTGCTGGAACGGGTTAAAACCGAGCCACCCAGCTGGCACCACGAGGAGGTTGTTCGGCTGGCCAGCGATCATTTTTATGCTCTTTAGGAATAGTCGTGGACTCAAATGAACTCCTATGAGCTGGGCTACTAACTTTCTTAGTTTGACCTTTGGGTGCTCGTTAGGTGAAGCTTGTTACTGATGGGACTTCTGTTGCCAGCTGTGAAGACAAGTCAAAGTCTACAATAGGAACTGTCGCGAAGTGTACAGCAATGCACGCAGCTGCAACCACTGTAGAGTCATTTCGCGTGTTAGGCATGACGTGCCTATTGGCATCTTTTGGTGACGCAGGTGCACTTTGTAAAGGAAGTTCATCTGGCTTCAGTAAAACCGGTCCGAGGTTGAGGCGCAGTCTACTTTCACGTTGTATCATGAGAAAAATTTAAGCGAGCTGCTGACTGCGAAAAGTGAAGATAATTGGGCAGCTTTGTTTGCTGCTCCACTTCCTCAGACACTTACATGTGTAACAGTCAGGTGATAGATTGTATCTAGTAAGTAACGGGTGCTTGAATTTTTCCAACGGAAGTCTATCTGAGATATTAAAGAGTATTACGTTATTAGAAGTTTTAGCTTGTTCACCAGCTTCTGCTGCGATAGAGGACAATAAATTGCCGGCAGTTTTACGGATACTGGGATTATAAGATTCGTGTGGGTGCATAAGACAGACGAAATTAGGCAAGCGTCGCCAGCGTCCCGTTGAAAGAGGTAAGTTCTTGTTTTAGCATGGTCAGCTGGTCTTCTAAGTGCTGTGCCTTTGCGTGTAAGTCTATCGGTGTTAGACAAGCACTACACTGCAATTTCTCAACCTTGCAGTGGTTGCATCTGCTATATGGGTAATAGACTGCGAGGTATTCTTCAGGAACGTTACAGTTGAAGATTTTATTACAGTGCCCGCTTGGAGGACAGAACAGTTGTTGATGGATGCCGACTGATTCGTCGTAGCAGTCCTACGTTTAGCCAAGTTCCTGGCACGGGCTGTTTCATCCTGCACTCTGTTTCGTTTTGCCCTTAGAAAGCTATAAATATATGTAGTTAACTGAGTGACAGAACGTTATTTTAATGTAAGAAAGATAGTCTAAATATTCTAATGATTAGTAGCTATATGTCAAAATAAGCAACAAAAAGACGAAAACGCACAGTCTCGAAGTTCGCGCGTTCAAGGTCAAACGGATAAATGCGTGCAGGTCAACCGACCATCGTCGTCCATTATGCGCTTAAAAAGCGGTCGTTGTGCTTCACTTACCTCTTGCTCATGGACCTCAATCCTCGTCTATACATCTAGCTTACCCTACGGAACCAGTTACATAGTAGCGTCGCTGACCTTGACCGCAAATGTGCAGAGATAAATCGGCTCG
>OX104064.1:80623203-80676303 GCA_944474145.2 Dicrocoelium dendriticum | reverse complement strand
TGCCTTTTGGATTGCGTACCCCTGCGCAAACTTTTCAACGGTTTATTGATCAGGCCTTACATGGTATACCTTTCGTGTTAGCGTAATTGGATGATAGTTTAATGGCCAGTAAGACACCAGAAGAGCACAAACAACATTTGAGTACGTTATTTCAGCGTCTAGACAAATTTGGTATCACCATCAACCTACGAAAGAGCGCCCTAGGAGTCCCGTCATTAAATTACCTAGGTCACCGAATCGATAGCACTGGTCTGACACCAACAGAGTACAACTCGTTATCGCTCACAACTTATCCACCCCGACATCCTTTTGCCAACTCAAGAGGTTTCTGGGAATGATTAATTATTACCGACGTCTCATCCCACATGCATCCGAGATTTTAGTTCCTCTAACAAATCTCTTGGCTGGACCTCTGAAATGTCCGACGCCGCTACGCAAGCTTTCAAACAAATAAAAAGCGCTCTTAAAAAGCAATTGAACCTATTTCATATCCGTCCGGACGCAACTTTGTCTCTTCACGCCGACGCTTCTAATACAGCCGTCAGAGCAGTCTTGAATCAACACGTTAATAATCAACTGCAACCCGTTGGCTTCTCAAAAAATTGACGACGACAGAAGCACACTATAGCACCATTGGCCGGGAACTTTTAGCCATTTATCTAGCTAGTAAGCACTTTCGACATCTTCTTGAAGGCTGTGAGTTTTGTGTTTTTACTGACCACTAGCCGTTAGTCTCCGCCTTGCTTGCTAAGCTTGATCGTTATTCACCTGGTGAGATTCGTCATCTCAAATACATCCCCCAGTTCACGTGCGACATTAGACACATAACTGGTGCTTGTAATATTGTAGCGGATAACTTGTCCCGACCGGCTGTCGACGAGATCATCGGTATATCCTCCATTGGTTTCCAACGCATGGCACAATTGCAGAAAGCTCTGCCACTACCGACGCATACGGATAGTCAATCATCATCATTGCAAATACGACCATTTCCGATACCTTCGGCACCAGGTACAATTGACTGTGATATGATGACAGATAACCCCGGACCATGGGTACCCAAACCTATGCGTAGAGAAATATTTAACGCTGTTAGTAACGTTTCTCACCCTGGAATCTGCGCGACCCTTCGTTTAATAGCATAACCTTTTGTTTGGCCGAATGCGAACGTGAAAATACGCAAATGGGCTAAACATTGCATACCATGTCAACGTTCTAAGGTGTTCGGCATACGGACTCTGATAATGATACTTTCGCACAACCTGATCGCAGATCCGACCATATTCATATTGACATAGTTGATCCACTACCCCATTCAAACGGAAATTCATACACTCTGACTTGTATAGACCGTTTCAGTAGATGGCTTGAAGCCATTCCTATTGCGGACACATCGATAGAGACTATTGCTCTCGCGCTGATTACCAGATGGATTGCCGTTTTTGGTGTCACTTCCCACCTAACCACTGATCGAGGTTCACAATTCGAGTCACATCTTTTTCTGCAACTGACCGAACTACTCGATTGCAAACGTATACGTACAACGGCCTATCACCCATAAGCGAACGGTTTAGTCGAACGTTTTCATCGACACATAAATACCGGTCACAAAGCAAACAGCGATTCAGCTAGATGGACTGAACAACTCCCACTCATCCTACTTTACATGCGCGCGATGTTTCGTGCAACATTGAACTGTTCACCGGCTGAACTGGTCTTTGGCACAACATTACGTATACCCGGCCAATTTTTCACACCCGACACAGCAGTACTCAGTGACACTCCAAAGTATGTGGCTCGTCTTAAAACGCACATGAGCAAACTACAATACTGCGCATCAACTTTCAAAACAAAAGTACCCCACGTTCCTCCAGGACTTTCGACCTGTACCCATGTTTCCATTCGCACTGACCGGGTAAAACAACGTTTACAACCTCTTTATGAGGGCCCATTTCCGGTGCTTTCACGCCAAAAGAAATACTTCACCATGGTATGGCGTGGCAAACCTGATACTATCAACATAGATCCTTTGAAACCGGCGTATACGGATTCAGTGGAGACATACCACACGGACAAAGATCCAGCACGCACTGACAAGGCCCAGACGCCGACGATCTTCAATACATGATCGCCCACACTTCCGTGACGAAATCAAGAACGCACCAAGCGATCTGGAAAACAGGTACATTGGACTGACAGTTTTGTTGCAGGCTGACACAACTCAGGCTCAATGCATACCTTTTTCAAGGAGGAAGGTATTGTGAGATCCCATCCCATGTGAAGCTTTATTTCGTCGAACTTGTGAGAGCGCATTCCACGTGAACTTTTATTCCGTTGCACTAACTTCGGAATGGAAGGTTTCATCATCATGTGCAGGTGTAATTAAATCCTAGGTCAACATAACAAAACTACTACAGTCTTGCCAAGGTTGCCTTGGATACCACATCCTCACATCGTGTAACTAAGTCTCGCTTGACCTACATCACAAACAAGGTCAGCATAGCAAAACTGTTTCAGTCTTATCGAGGTTGTCTTTAATACTACATCCTTACATTGTGTAATTAAATTCCCTTGACCTACAATCACCCATCGTACCACTTACAGCCAACATGTTTGAACGCCCGAACGAAGCATTATATAAACAGTATAGTACATCGACAACAACAGCTCCCGACTGACTACAGTGTTACTCCCGTACAACGAACGCCGCACGACCGTTCCGACTAGTACTTCGACAACCGTCACAAAAAGCGCTAAGCCCATGACGAAAAGTAATCGTCACACGACCGGACTGGTCGCGACCTGTAATTCCCTACGAACAAGATTTATGCTCTGAGATAAGTCACCAATTTCTCCTTACTTTATTTTTGAGTGACACTATTAAATTCTGTTTCGTACATTGTATTCTTAGGGCTTGCTTCTCCTTTTTATATCTTTACTGTACTGATACACAACGAACACTCCTCAATACTTATACTTCATTTTTGTTAGTGCACACCTTCTGCTATTTTCAATCCGCCAACTAGCCGAGTAGTAACCTACAAAGACACTAACAATCTCAAAAGTGATGCCTCCCATGGGATCCATTACATGGGTTTTGCATGCACTGATAATCATTAATTATGATATGCTTGACAACATAATTTGTTGTAGGCCTTCCAGCGGTCATGGTTAGTGTTGGTTTTCCGTACTGATGGATGCCTTTGCAAAAGCATTGTGGAAAACGGCGTGTGATTAAACGCGACAAACAAATTTTGAGCACTGTCTAATTCTGTGTGCCCCAGGGCCGCTTTGGTTGATGACATTAATGTGGCACCGAGCATTTATGTAACGATTGTCGGTGATGCTTTAGATGTTTTCTACTAAAATTTGTTTCCAAGTTTTACCTTTTAGCTTTTAGTAGGGTTGTTGCTTATAAGTGTTAAAATTTTGCTGCTTCCTACTTTATAATAGCTGTCTTATTGCCCGCCCATGCGCTCATAAGGGCTAAAGCTGCGTGCGGGAGCGCTACCTGTGCTTTACTGGTGGCTGACGTTTCTGGCGTCATGCAGTGAAACTACTGCAACCGGCGTTATGCTTACCAGTTCACCGGTCTTACGGTCAAACCGTACGCCCTGCTATTTGCCAGCGACAGTGCATTATATCTGCTCCTTTTTCATGGACGCCGACAGAATCGTCCGGATTGCCTCTGTTAAGGTTGCAAAGTTTGGTAAGCTCAGGCACGGCGGTTACCACTTTGTTAGCCACTCGCGATGGTAAGACAGACTGGTTAATAGGGACACATTTGCTCTCCAGCGATGTTCGCTTGAGGAAGCTAAACCGGCAGATGTACGCAGTTGGGTAAGTGGCGCCCACCCTAATCTTAAAAGTTTCGGGATATATTTTGGTGTTTCTCATCCCAAACCTGGCGCCCTATGACCGATGTTTCGTCCTACCTTCGGACTCAGCAGGGGAGATGGCCTTAGCGGTGGTGGAAATCAGAAACAAGTGGTACACTGCTAATGCCATAAACAATATGCCACTGAGATCCGTGAGCAAAGCTGGATACGGCGGAAACGAACTCAAAGTTGGACTTGGGAATCCGCTGCGCGGTTGGCTTGCTACAAGCAACCTCTATTGAGACTTCGGTTCACTTGTGGTGACGTTGGTCATTCCGATCACAAGGACCAAACTTGGAATGCAAAGCGCTTGTGTATGCACGGATAGCAGCGTGCTGTTCCATAAAGTATTGTCATCCACTGTCGCACTTGTTACTGCACGTTTGTTGTACGGCGCACCATTTTAACCTATGCCTAACGAGGGTACGTTCATCTGTGTTCGCCGGTGTTACGGTCAGGAAATAGACTGCGCTGCATTCGATCCCGGTTAACGCGCAAAATCTTGGAAGGCACTTACTTCGTGTAAAGCTGTACCTTACAGCGAAAAGAAAGGCTGTTGCGGTTTGCTTTCAAACAGTATGGTACTAATGTTAGTGTTCAGCCGGACCCGCTGGCTGATAGGTCGCTGCTAAAAGAAGCCGCGAATGACCTCATACATAGACGGGCGGCGGTGAACCGGATGTCCGATATGTGGGTTTTCAGGCGGGCAGCCCGTGGTTCATTTGCGCCCTAAGGTGCCTGCTCTGTTAGCAGACGATCCAGGTTTGGTTATGGCGAAAGCCTTTACTTAGTGCGTAGCAATGCGCGCAGCATAAGGAATAATAGTTACAAGCTAGCTCTGCTTGTAGATTTGTCACCTGATATACTCGCATTCAGGGAAACGTGACTGTCTCAGGACCTCACAGACGGTAAGCTACATCTGTCTGGCCACTCACTATTTAGAAATAAATAAATATTTTATTTGAGACTAGGCGAGGCACGCCCATTGAGGCTTGATCAGGTATGTACAACTGTACAGATATTTTATGGCAACTGTAACAGTGACAGTAGAAAAGTGTTCACATATCCATGATTGGAACTGTACAATAGTGAAAATGCGGTACAATAATTTGGCTGTCGTGGGATTGGGACCCTACGTTATGACATACTCGGTCAGCCGTATATTGCAGTCATACCTCGGTCAATAATAGATTGAGAATCCTGAATGATCCATTGGAAGATAATAGAAGAGCACGCTTGAGAGAGATAGGACAATACCTTGACTTCGAGCATAGGTAACGCAAAGATCAATGGTGATATCGTTGAAAGTAAAAAGACGACAGTATATGCGTGAATTCGTAGAAAGAGGAGACGACCGTATATAAAGATACAGACGTTCCAATGTAGCGAACCTATCTAGAATGAGGACGACAGTTGATCTGCCAGTGTGAAGTTATGGGCTGTGACTATGTTCAGTGGCGAGTCACATTCGCACGTTGCAGTGTTATTAAACGGATGTTTGTGGCTTTTTATAGGGAGAACGCTTGCCAGGAAAAACCCACCACGTCCTGAAACACTGCCGCCAATCCATTGAATGGCAAGTTGTAACTGGCTGTGTTTCATGTTGAACGTCTTTTTGCTGCGTTATTCTCAGTCAAGTTGCGTCCCATTTTTACTCTGGCTGTTGCGTTAGGCGAGTGCCTATTGCCTTCCTGGGTCCTGTCCTGTACCCGATTGGTAGGTCGGGAACTAAACATTATTTCTGAATATGATGTGTTGATCGTCTGCAGAACCACGTGAAGTCTCCGAGGGTTTTACATTGAAATTTTTGGAAGTCTTGAAGGATGGGATATGGTTCCGAAGAATCACATATCCCCGGGAAATATAGCAAAAATGATTAGAAATATAGGAAACCACGGCCAACTGAGCGGTCAAAGCGGATTGAAGAGCTCAGAATGACCAATTGTTCTGGCTTTGTATCGGCAGGAGAATGTGCCTTCCGAAGTCAAAAGGAGTTCTCCAAGCAAGAGGTATGTGGAAGAGTTAGTGTTAGGCAAATCAAACCCAATGGTTCAAGCCTCGGAAATATTGTATCCATGCAAGATAGCGAATGATTTGTCCGGTTAGTAAGTTGTAAAAGGGTTGATACTATTCTGCTCATGTCCAGATAAAGGAACTCTCTGCCTTGTATTGTTGTCGCAACGATGGCCAATTCCTTGGGTGCGTGTCGCCGTACCCGTGACAAACTAGGGAAAAATGAGACAAACAGAGACAGTCTCGCAGACAGAAGAGATAGATGCATTTGGTACGCAGTCGCTCAATTGCAACAGGAACTGAAATACGGTATCACTATACAGTTAATTGTTATTTAATTATCGCATATACACGTGTAGCATAAGTAGCGAAATACGACGAGAATCGAGCAGAACAAGGATCAGTGAAGAATGAAAGATTGAAAATGAAGCGAAGAGTGTTTGAGGGGCCCTAATGCGCATATGCCCAATCGGTGAGAACCAGAGAGAGAAGCACGAGGTGTGCAGATTATGGGAAAGGATATCATTCAGAAAAAGCAACCGGGACGTGTTTCCTTTGTCCTAAATTGGTAGGAATGCATGAAGTCAGGGAGGACAAACACATGTAAGGTAGCGCCGAATGAAGAGGAAATGCAACAAAACGCACAGGTAAGAAAGAAAAGGGTCGGTAAAACAGGTTCTGTCAAGAAGTGGAAAAGCTGTCGACATTCTTCAGGTGATGATCCATCCATGTTAATAAAAATAGGATGAATAATACCCAGGGATGTAATTAACGCAAGGGTGGCGGAGCGCTGCTCCAGAATAGGTAGACAGTATGGCGAGCAAAGCACAAAGGATGTGGGTTACAGAGTGTTTGGACGACAGAGCATATACCTTTTATGTCTTGGATGTCCGGAGGCCAGCAGAAGGGAGGCTGGGCAGAAGAGGGTGGATTAGAGCCAAATACGAAACGTTCTCCGTCCAATTGAAAAAGGAATGTAAAGAGGGCGCGAAAAGGAAAGTATGAGGTCGAGAAGGAAAAGTATCTATTGGGGAGAAGTGGGAAAGCGTACATTGGTCTCGAGATGTTGTGAATAGACCAGTGGATCTGTCGATGGTTCATTGATAAGGCCTTAGCAGTCAGAAAGGAGACCATTGAGACCGGCCTAGAATGTCGGCTCATACAGAGAAAGCAATATTATTATTGCCAGAATGTTAACAGAGAGAGTCGGCAGAAATAGACATGTTAAGCTTGTAAGGGCAGTGGAATAAATAAGATAACTCACGACCAGTAATGTTTGTGAGATGAGAGTCACCGTGCGGTACGTCGGCAGAGCCTAGGTCATTTAGATCAAAGTCACCCGAGAGGGGTCAGAAAGCAAGCAACCGTTTAGATGAGACCGGATAAGTCAGCAAGATGAAGCTAGACCGTCAAATTAAAGTGGGAATAACAGTAGTGAGTGTCATAAGAAAAGAAAAAGTACGCGACTAAAGAGGCTGTATATAAAGCCAGCTGGCATGTCAAACGAAGCTCTCAGGTTGAGGGGCAGGGTGTGTTGTGACTGCACAGCCTCGAACGTCTACGTCTCGGATGGCTGGAAACAGTCAGAAAGCAAGAGACTAGTCTGACGAGGCTAGAGTAGGGCCATGCCCGAAGATTTATCCGTCCAATGGATAAAGGAATACAGGTAGAGCTCGAAAACGAAGTAGGTAGCCGAGAAGGAGGCGACTATTAAGGGGAGGTGGAGAAGCCTACAAAGATCTCAGGGTGTTGTAAACAGACCTTCGGACCTGTCAGTAGTCTTAAAGTATGGGCTTAGTCTTCGAAAAGCAGGAGACGCTGGAGTTGAGAGGATATCGGCTGTTGGAGAGTTAGCTGTATTATAAATGTCGGAATGTTAACAGAACGTTAACAGAATAGAAGTGTTAAGGATAAAAGGGGATATACTAATGATGAATCATGAGCAGCAGTGCTCTGGAGGCGGGGGAGACAGAGCATTGCGTCTGCAGAGAATAGATCATTTAGATCTCAGAATTCTGAGAAAGGTCGGAAGGCAGGAGGCCGTACAGCCAGAATCAGATAAGTCAGACGTAGAGAGGTGTGAATGCTTCGTTAGCCAACAAGAAGGGAACGTTGAGCTTTATAACGTTCTGCTTACCCATCTGCTTCAAGCGGCAGACAAAACGGTCGAGGCTTTGTCGGTACTAATTAGCACTAGCTTGGCTCAACTTATTGTTGAGTTTGTGTATAGAAGCTCCGGGAGTGCATTCAAAGCGATACTTGCCCTTATTGGCCAAGGAGCCGGAAGTAAACAACTAAATAAATAATGCTAGTTATTTCGACGGCAGGGCACGCCTTTACACGCACGATTATCTTTGCATAACAAGACGTGAACAAGAATGCGCAATCACGCGATATGTTTGCCATGTCAGCGTATCATTGTGTAGCGGGGGATGTATGCAGTGGACTGCATACGTTTATTCAGACACCTGAGGTGGATCGGTCATGTGAGCTGTATGGATTCGACGCGGATACCGAAACAACTCATATACGGTCAGCTGAGTATTGGGAAGCGGCATGCTGGGAAACCAAAGTTACGTTATCAGGACATGAATAAAGTAAGCCGCACACGTTCTAACCTTGATTGCACATCATAGGAATCGAATGCGGTTGATCGGCATGCATGGCGCGATCTAAACACAAAGGCAGTTGCTGAAGTGCTGGAGCAAGCCGTCATGCATGCAGAGAAAAAGCGGCAAGTGCGGAAGCGGCAAGCACCGATGGGTTGTTCTCCATCGACATAGAGCGCATGGTGCTGTAGAACATACGGTCGCGAGTGCCTTAGTCAGGCAGGCTTAATGAGCCATGAGCGAGGCCAATCGGGACTACTACCGACGACGACGGCGGCGACGGGTTCTGCAGAGAACGTAGGCAGCACCGGCGCAGCGTTTGTAGGTACGCTACATCCGATTTACTAACCAGCTGCTTGCATGCTGTCTCTTAATTTCAGGTGGTTGGTTTTCAAGTTTGCCCTAATGCTTTTCTTTCTCACATAATTGTCTACCTGTACGCTATTCCATTAACTTGCACACCTCGCTTAAGCCAATTGTATTCGATTTCCATAACATTTTCGGGTTCGTGGCATTTCCGTAAAGTATGCTTTCCGACCTGGTGAACTTATCTAGAATTCGTTTGTAAACAACTTGTTTCATATGCTCATTAACCTGAGGTTTGTGTCACCGTTTATTTATGCATTAGTCCAGTTATTTTCTTTGTAGCTCACACTCAAATGATTGGCTGTTGTTTGATATCCCCGGTGTAGCTGCGCTTGATGTGCATGTTACCAAGGTGCCTACCTGTCTATTACCCACTATCACGTCCATACTGGCTCCAGGAGACTGTTGGTCGTTGCTGGAGAGGACGGGGTGCACGGTCCTTGTGGCCGTGTTAGGATCAAAGAATGGTTCCATGCACTCAGCGTGGAGAGGACCGCGGTCCAGCCACCGCCTTGTGTGCGCTTGATTCCCCAAATACACTGTGCTTGTGTTTGCCTGTGAAGGAGTGTGGGCCGGCTCCGTTGATGAAACTTGGTTCCCATCCACATGCCTCCCGGTCTTATTCCTTCGGGTTTACACTGTATATGGGGTGTGTGGTTGGAGCTGTGGGTAGTGTAGCACAAGCCATCCATGCTCCCTCTGTAGGCGCAGGCGTCTTGTGGCTGGTCACAGTGATAGGCAAATCTGAAAGCGGATGCTGCCAACCACATATAGCTGTGTCGTTTTTGCTTGTGTTTGTGCTGCGCCCTTCTTGTAGGTTTGTATCTTCAGAGATGTGCAAGCAGCAGGTTGGTGTGTGTGGGTTAGAAGGGATTATCCTAATATCCCTTTGGCAGTGACTTCTTAATGTGGCTGGTCAAGCCCGCCACTTTACGGTGTTGTTAAGGAAACATTTGTGGCTTTTTATAGGGAGAACCCTTATCAGGCGGAAACCCACCAAGTTCTGGAAAACTGCCGCCGAACTATTTGCTGGAACAGGGTTAAACCAGATCAACCTAGCTGTCAGTACTGTGTTGTTCGGCTAACCAGCCTGTTTTTAATATCGATTGGCTTAAATCCAACCGAATTTTGGTTGGCAGGTCCTAACTAAAACTTTGTGCTAGGAGCTTTGGGTGCAGTTCTTTAGTTAGTACGCTACAAGTGCCATCGCGTCGGTTCGTGGACCTCCTCTAGGTACATAAACGCCAAGTACAATCTACTTTAGAGCTTGAGCTTACTACGTCACTATACTTCCTGGTTGACGCCGTTTAAGACTCTCCATTAGGTACCGATGATGATATGCACTTACCTTTTGACTGTACTTGATTTAGACGTCAACAACACATTGCTCAGCAATATCCCAACATATCGCCTGAGAACTGTCAAGCACAGCGTACCACTGCGTATAAGTCGATCAATCGAGTGGAACGCGGAACGAATGTCCAGGGATGCAACGATGTTAGGTCCATGGTAAAGGTGACGGTGTACCAGGAGTTGACGGAGTGTGAATATCTGATCAACACACCCTCGACCAGGCCGGAAGCCAGGTTTTTCAACTCCGCAACTTGGATTCGCCAACTTGAAGTAGTCAACGTAGTATAATGGATAACAATAGCTTAGGAGCAACCAAAATAACACCCATCCTTAGTGTGTTGTACACGAATTGCGAGCACGCTTCCTAAACACTGGGACAATAGCTGACAGGCCGCACGGGATGGTCACTTTTGCTTCTTCACATTACTACCCTTTCTTCCTCAACTAGGTTAGCTGGATAATGATAACTAAGCCCATATTTGAAGAGCTCCGGAAGAACTCCTGAGCCGGCAGCCTTGAATACTTTTAGGTGTCAAGTTGCAATACAAACTTCCGTTTCGCTGGATGGATCAAGCGTGACAACTTAGTGCAGGCAGCTGGGTTAGCAGGGCATATAATTGGGTGACGAAAGCCAATTACTCTGGGAATGAACATGTTTGGCCCATCAATCCAAGTTAGCAATTTGCTAGCCATCCGCTTCGCACTTAGTCACAATGACATCAGCCATTCTGTGGTTAGTCGATTGTATTGGCTTGAAAAGCTTGCATTTCTGAACTGGACTGGGGTGCCATACCTAAAGTTCGCGGCCGACTTAAAGTTCCGGGCTACAGTGAATTAACGTAGTGTTCCATCGGCCTTACAACTGGCTACACCTAGACCATAGGAAAGGTCTGCCTGGTGGCAACTACCATTGAACATGGATGTCAGTGCTAATTGGTCCGGTGCTACTTGACAAGGTCTGGGGGTGTTATAGATCCGTGTCCTGTGGCCAGCGTGCACCAAATAAAGCATTCCATCAACCAGACACATATCTTGCACGTCATGTCCTGTGAACTTTGTCTCCTGTATCAACGTCATCTGGTTAGCGCGCATACAAAACAAGTGGCTACTACACCACTAGCAGATATACGGCAATTCGACACATATTCTGGCGGGACCACACAGCCTCTGAGTACAAGGAACCTTACCTTTAATCGTTTGTTTCAAGTACGGGAAGTGAATAACCTCCAGTAATGCGCTTTTCAGACAGGCAAAGCGCATTTACCGCAGTCCGCCACCATTTCCAATGCCAACTGGCAACCACCCACAATGATCCATGGAGCATTTCCTCTGCATCCATTCTGGTCCGTGTACAATATGTTTACTTGTGGCTTTGCGATCATCGGTAGACATCTGTCTCGATTCATTGATGTGTGGTAGTGCCATATCAATTGCACCAATCATGGGCCAATGTCTTTGCTGCTAGGTTCACCTCATGTTAGTGCCCAATCTTACGTATGAAGTTGAAACTGTTACTACACACTTCCCTCCCGAGTCATGGTTTCGCTGTGTTATACCGATGCTAGCTACCATGATTCGTGGATAACGTTGTACCTTTCACTGGCAAATTTACAAATTCCAGTTTCGGGCTTTCAGACACCCAGTTCAGATGCTCCACCCCAAGCACTGGCTTCACAGTGCACCTTCCATCACTTAACTTACTCATTGACTAGGTCATCCTGTACACATCCGTTAAGTGAACAGCCACCAGTGATGTGGCTTTTAATCAGGCTGGGTAGATGCTTCCCTCCGTACATGTCTTCACAGTGACACCTTGCATATACCACTGTAGAGCCACATGAGGTACTGTTTTTTACTTCGGTTAGTGCGCATATTCATATCATGCACCCTTATGAATATCGCAACGCCAGCACGGCGTACGTAAAACCCCCATATTACAGGGCTCAAGCCAATGCTCAGTGTCTACAACTTGTGGCCTAGTAGTGATTTACGGGCTCACCCGCGAGGTCCGGCTTAATTATGAATGGTTGTAATGTCATTACCTATTACGGTTGCATGCCGCTATACTTTGATTGCTCCAATTCGTCAATCACTGCTTCTAACGTAATCCAACTGCTCAAACTTTTAAGCCGCATGTGCCACTTGTCCGCGTCACCCTGATGCCTCAACCGTGCTTGTGAACGTCAGCCCAGCAAAACATTTCGTTGGAGCCGCTATTTACCTTAGGTGAGTGTGCAATGCTGATTCCTTACCTTTTCCTACAGCCTGAAGTTGTCGTCCGCCCATTTTCTACGTATTTCCCGCACTCTGTCCCCAAGTGGCATGCGAGTAAAGTCCGCCCCGCTTTAAACCACCTTGGCATTTCGCAAGCCAATTGCTTTATATATGTGTACATCGCTGTTGTCCCAGATTTGCTTCCATAGCCTGTAGTCTCTCTTCCACGTGATTGCCTTATTTGCCACTTGTATGCCGCTCCCTGCTGCCTCTACCGTACCTGTGGGCAACGTCAGCCAACTCTCCGTGTGCGCAGCCCGCCGCGACCGATGCATCCCCTAAACGAACCGGAAAGTGGCCATAGGTCTGCAGACAACTATTTCAAAACATCTATGTCGGTTGGCGGCATCCGCTTTCAGATTTGCCTATCACTGTGACCAGCCACAAGACGCCTGCGCCTACAGAAGGAGCATGGATGGCTTGCGCTACACTACCCACAGCTCCAACCACACACCCCATATACAGTGTAAACCCGAAGGAATAAGACCGGGAGGCATGTGGATGGGAGCCACGTTTCATCAACGGAGCCGGCCCACACTCCTTCACAGGCAAACACAAGCCACTGTATTTGGAGAAGCAAGCGCACACAAGGCGGTGGCTGCACTGCGGTCCTCTCCACACTGAGTGCATGAAACCACTCTTCGAGCCTAGCACGGCCACAAGGACCGTGCACCCCGTCCCCTCCAGCAACGGCCAACTGTCTCCTGGAGCCAGTATGGACGGGATAGTGGGTAATAGACAGGTAGGCACCTTGGTAACATGCACATCAAGCGCAGCCACACCGGGGATCTCAAACAACAGCCAATCATTTGAGTGAGAGCTACAAAGAAAATAACTGGACTAATGCATAAATAAACGGTGACACAAACCTCAGGTTAATGAGCATATGAAATAAGTTGTTTACAAACGAATCCTAGATAAGTTCACCAGGTCAGGAAGCATACTTTACGGAAATGCCACGAACACGAAAATGTTATGGAAATCGAATACAATTGGCTTAAGCGAGGTGTGCAAGTTAATGGAATAGCGTACAGGTAGACAATTATTTGAGAAAGAAAAGCATTAGGGCAAACTTCAAAACCCATTACCTGAAATTAAGAGACAGCATGCAAGCAGCTGGTTAGTAAATCGGATGTAGCGTACCTACAAACGCTGCGCCTGTGCTGCCTACGTTCTCTGCAGAACCCGTCGCCGCCGTCGTCGTCGGTAGTAGTCCTGATTGGCCTCGCTTATGGCTCATTAAGCCTGCCTGACTAAGGCACTCGCGACCGTATGTTCAACGGCACCATGCGCATCGTCCACTTACGCTGTCCATAATCACCAAATATAACTCCTCAAGCAAGTTCGATTGCCTGGATCTAGTTAGCACCACCACAGCGCTTAGCAAGGCTAGTCTCAGGGGTAGACGAGAACGGCCTTTTTAAGTGCCGTGCATTTTTGGTGTCCATGCCATCAGCGTTGAGTGCGTATGTATACGCGCTCTTAGCAATGACTTGGACCCAAAGAATAGTGCAGACTTCAACCGGTATTTTCTCCGTTGTCACCTTAAATGCATATTTCGTCACCACCTTTCTTGCTATATCAAATACAAGACGTTATTTCCTCCGTTTTATAACGTGCTACTAGTCAGTTTTCATGGTATTGAGAAATCGTGCCCCTACCCATTACACAAGTAACATAACGCATGTCGTCACTTTCATTGTTCACCAACAACTGTAACTTAAAATAGCCACTAATAGCCCGTAACACAGTGCGCACTTGTTGACTTGACGCGATCCATTTGTTCGCCGTATACGCGTCTACACTTTGCTTGGACTTAAACGACGATCCCCAGTACATTTTCCTGGTTAGTTTTGTCGTATGCCGCTTACGAAGAGCAGCTGCTTCCATCCGGTTTGCATCCACGGGCCGTACATTTTTCTATGCGGTTCGATAAGCATTAGGGTTTTACAATAGTAGTGATGCTGACAGTTTCTCATACTTGTAGGCAGGATATGGCCGCAGCTGCATTTCGCTGCAAGTACCTTGATTTCATTTACGCATGCAGTACTTGCCGCTTAGTCTACACACATCATATCCTACATTACCCTACCTCTCCAATACCGCGTTTTGTTGCTTGAAGCAACGTAGGTAATCATTACACACGTTAATCGTTATTTGCAAAGCACACAACCCCGTACTCCACTTTTTCATGTGCAACATGTAAACTGCCGGCCTTTTAACACAAGCGCGCAATGCGCATTCTTGTTCTCGCAGACATCTTATCGTGTGGATATCGCTGACTCACAACTAGTACACGTCCATGGTACTCCGAGGGCCGTGATTACTGCGTAATCGCAGTCGGCAGGAGATATACTTGTTTATAACGTAACACTAGTGCTCTGAAGCGTTTCCCGCCACATTCAGGCTGAACTGCTTCCAGTTTCAGTTTTGCACATGCCTCAGACATTTCACTAAAGCATACACAGTTGGCCAATTAGTAGCAAAATAATTGTTTCAACACGGCTGCCATTCCGCGTTTAATTTGTGAAATATCCTACCCAAAACAGTTCCCATTCAGCAGCGCATGGTCAATTCAACTACTATCATTAAAGCTGGGCAAGTACATTGCTTATAAGGCTATCCACCATATCACGCCCTCCACCGTGTGTTAGTTAAAATTTTCACTAAACTACTCACCAAAAGGAGGACCAACACTGCTGGATAATATTACCTCCAACCTTTATTCCTGATAGGGCTCGACCGACTAAACCAAAATGAGATCATACATGCCAGGTATATTTCATTAACGTTAACCTATTGCATAGTAGATGGTATTTCCTTGTACTAGAAAAATTTATATACTTATGTACGGTCGGAAATATATACAAAGAATACTGTAGCTAATAATGCGCAAAACTGAACGCATATATTAGCACGCATATGTCGCTAAGACGTGGTATTAAAAACAAGCATGTAAATATTTATGGTTGGAAGAATCAGGGTTCGGATTTGTCGGTAAATGTGGCCAGACACATGACGCCCGCACTCACAAAGAGACCAAAAATGGCTCGAAATGCAACACACAGATGCAGTCAAAAAACTTATTCAGTGCAAACACAAAGGAATGATACAGTGGCCTTAATGGAGGAGAGCCCATATTTAAAAGAGCGCTAGAAAATACTCCTTCAAAGGCAAAGAAATGCACGCAGTATATAGTAACCCTAGAGCACATAAGGCAGTGGCTAGAACGTGGTACGCTCCACACGCAAACCGTGAGCATGGAACCACTATTCAAGCCTAGCAAGTTCACGAATACCCTGCACCCTGTACCCTCCAGCAACGACCAACATTCTCCTGAAGCCAGCAAGGACGAGGTAGTGGGTAAGCAACCAGTAGGCACCTAGTCAACAAGCACATAACGCGCAGCCACCGCAAGGTTGTCAAACAACAGCCAAGCACTTGGAACAACGATAGAAATCATCCAACGCGTTTAATGCATACAGGTATGCCGACATATGTCTTTAATGAAGGAGCATGTTAAATAAATTGGTTGCCAATATGCCGCCATACGTTCAAAATGTCAGAACCGAGAGATTAACAAAATGCCACAAGCTCGGAAATGATCTCAAATGTAAAGAGGATTAACTTAAGCCCCGTGTGCGAGTTACTAAAATATAGATAGACAATAGCGCTAAACCACCACCTACAGTAAGGAGGCTTAGCATGCAAGCAAGCGGTTAGTAAATCCCATGCAGCGTGCCTACCAGGGCTGCGCCGCTTCTGCCTACGTTTTCTACAGGAGCAGTTGTCGCTTTGGTTGTGGCCCCAATGGGTCTTGTTCATAGCTCACTGGACCTGCCTGACTAGGGCTCACGCAACCGCATGCGTCACAGGATCATGCGCTCGATGCCAATGGAGTACAACCCATCGGCGCTTGCCGCTTCTTCTCTACTTGTATAAGGTCTTGCTTTTGCATCACGGCAACTGCCTTCGTGAGCAGATCGAGCCATGCACGCTGATCAACCGACTTTGATTCCTAAGACCGAAACTCAAGGTTGAAGGTGAGGAGCACCAATGGATCATGTTACGGTGACGAAGCTACTGGCTTCCCACATACATATATACCCGTATATGTGCTTCTTTGAGATGCCATGGTTTAGCAACGGTTGTATAGTAAAATATCCAATTATTTCTGCACTTATTTCCATACAACCTTGATTCTATGTTTCTACAACTATCCATAGTTTGCATTACCGCAACCATCACACAGATCCTTTACTTGTCGCCTTTCATAAAAGTACAGTGACTTATGGAAATTTTTTTCAGAGTAGCAGCCAATTGCCTGTGCTAAGCATATTCTTTGTTGTTTCAGCAGCAAAAGTAAACCATTAGTCGCGAACAACGTATGCGTGTTTGACCGTTAATTTCCGGAAAGGCAATATATAAAACAATCATAGGGCAACTTATTACAACACATTTCCTATCAGGTACGTTCCCTTAAATATTCGAATTATTGGTCTCTGACGTTGTTACCTATTTAAACTTCTTACGGGCGCTTTGTTAGCTCAAGCACAGAACTTTTCTCACATCAATGCGCTCTATCATTTGCTGCTTTCAAATAAGGCTAGCCCTCATATAAAGCGGTAGTCAGTATTTCCAGTTATCATAACCGCTTTCCTTGAGCAATAGGATATATAAAATCTAACTCGCTCTCATTTCGTTATACACTCCGCCATAGGTAAAAGCTATAAAGCTACTCCATCGTCCTTCAAGATTTCTTTGACGTTACTAGTTCAGAAGCATATTATATTCAGTGTTATTGTAGCATGAATGATGAACAATAGTTGATCCAGTTCGTTAGGCCGCTAGACTACCAGTGTTTTCAATAGTAGTTGGCGAATGTTCAACTCAGCTAAAAGATCGGAGGTATATATTTAAAAGAAGAATAATGGGGGTAAAGTTTCTGATTTATTAGACCGTGCCTAAACTGACGTGCCCATAGTATTTGATTTGCTCAGAAGTTCGTATCAATCTAGTTTTTCCCTTCTTCGTACCATCGGAATGTCCGGCGCGCTGTTGTCTTACGGCTAAGGGAAAAGCAAGTGAGCTCGAATAAAGTGTTTATAACACATGGAACTTGATGTTGTATGGGACCAACTGTGCTCAGCGATGACATCACACACTGAGGATATCACACCGCTTACCAGTAGGAAGCCATTCATCAAAGACCTTTCCTGGATTGATGGAGAATTGAGTACTCTGATGCATAAAAGGGGAAATCTGTAGAACAAGTTCATGGTTAGCCGCTTAACCTGAGGAAAAAACAGTTAGGAACTTAAGCACGGCGAAAAAATGAAAAGTAACAACTAGGAAATTCGCACGGCCTAACAGTCGATAACAGAACCTGCGGATAGCTAGGCACGGGTTTTTCACCCTCAAGCAAGTATACAATAGCAGATAAAGTGAGACACCAAGTACGCTGGAAATTTTACTATGGTGCAGTTTTTCACTCTACTTGACTGGCCTCAACCTCTCTAGCGGGCCCTGACGGAGATATCTGAGCAGCCAACCGAGGCGCACATCGACCGCAAGTAAGAGCAAACAAATGGTTGATTAGAGGCTGTGTTAAGTGTACGTGCCTGGTCCAAATGCTCGACGACAGTGTTCCAGGACGTGGTGAGCTTTGGCATAACAAGGCTTCGTCTTAGAAAAAGCCACAACAGCCTGTTGCTCAAAACTGCGACGTAGCGGGTGCGACGCACCAATGACTAAAGTCACTGCTCAAAAGTACATCATGGCGTATTGACTAGATAACTTGTTTCACTATTTTCTTGGCACATTCGAAGGGCTACCCTCAGTCTCCATATACCGTCACTACTTCACCTAACTGTGTTTTCTTTACCCACACATGAACCCAGTCAAACTTCAGCACGCAGAAGCTTTTGCTCTTCATGAGTACTTCTACCATTTCTATAACTTTTACCACTTTTGGCTACAGCCAATTACGTGCATTATAACGCAGCTGTCGTGCAACACACTTGGTTTAAATTTTGAGCATGGCAGTGCTGGCGTGCCTCAATGAAATCGATAATAAACTATTTACTTATTGGTGGGTCAAGTTTGGATTACACGTTGTGTGATTGGATTGCGACACTCAACCTCAATTTAATGGACTGTGATTCATATTGAAATGAACCTTAGTCACTGCGATCGCTGGGACCGTATTCAGAGTAGATGGAGATTGGGTATTGCCCACCCGAAAACACTGCACAGCCACGACGCGTTTCGATGTAATTTTCATCTCATCAGGTGGAGACAGCAGGATTTGAACCCACGACCATTGGAATAGCAGCCAACACTACTACCCCTTTGGCTACCGGGTCACGATGGGCAACACCTGATGAGATGAAAATTACATCGAAACGCTTCGTGGCTGTGCAGTGTTTTCGAGTGGGCAATACCCAATTTCCAAACTATTTACTTATTTATGTATGAAACTTACCTCATATAATAAGAAGTAATAAAGTTGAAACTGGGGCTCCTGTCCCGTTTTCTTGTCGAAATGACGTCAGGCTGCACGACGAATATGCTACAACTGGGCTACTTGCTTTGCAGTATTCTTCAGTTTACTGTTGACATACGGTTTCCCCAAAACATATCCATCCACACTTTTCTCCTTCCTTTCCTGAGTCTGCATAATTCAGTACAGACATGGCTTTGAAGTTCTTTCATGCACTGAATGTCAATTTCTCGCCGGATCTTACTCGTTTGCCTCCACTTTATTCAAGACAGTTGACAAGTACATTGCTGCTCCACTGTCAAGTATTCCGGCTCTCACTTGCAGCTAGCAGTCTACTTACTGGTTGCAAATGGGACGTGGTAACGCAATTACACAAAGGCCGAGATCGGTAAGGTCTAGTTAATTACCAGACAATTTACCTAAAACATTTATTTGTAAGGTCTTGGAAAAGAATTTAAATAGCACGCTTCAACAGCACCAGAAAAACGTAAAATTCATCTCATTTGCACAGCATGGGTTTAGGGGCCATTACTTTATTACAAATACGCTCATTGCTAAAAATGGGAGAAATGTTCAGACGTCGGTAGGCGCTTTGACGCTATTTTCATTGAATTTAGCAAAGCATTTTCTTAAGCCTCCTATAAACGGCTCTTTTATAAGCTCTCTGGCGTTAACGTCTACAAGAGTTTTCTTTCCTAGATAGCTGAGTTTCTAAGAACTTGTACAATGCCAGCGAAGGCTAATATGCCTACTTTTCACTTGTTCTGATGGACAGTGGCGCAAAACAAGCTATTGTTCAAAGACTGGAATTATGTAAAGCTTTATCAATGCCCTTCTGTCGGCCCCGCAAGCCGCCTGTTTAACCCATGCCAAGGTTTCGAAGCTTTGGCTGATGATTAACTTGCGCAGGTTGATTACGCTAATGGTGATAAGCTTAGTTAACCTGAAATTTGCAGCATTTTTGAGTAACTTCTTGACGTTTTGCACTCCCGAGTATTCACCGATAACCAGATCCATTCATACGCAAATTTAGCAAATATTATGACCGCCTTGCCCCATGCTTTCATATTTATATATGCATTTGATAACGTACCCCAATTGACTGGCCGTTGTTTCTCTTCCCCGGTGTGGCTGCGCTTAATGTGCTTGTTGACTAGGCGCCTACCTGTCGATTACCCACTACTTCGTCCTTACTGAATCCAGGAGACAGTTGGTCGTTGCTGGAGGGTACAGGGAGCACGGTATTCGTGACATTGCTAGGCTTGGATAGTGGTTTTATGTTCATAGTTTGTGAATGAATCGGACCACGGTCCAGCCACAGATTTAGGTCCGCTAGCTTTTCCAACTGCCGCCTGCATGTTTTTGCCTGTGAAGGAGTATGACTTGGCTTTTTGGTAAAACGCTGCTGCCGTCCAATGACTCCATGTGTTTTCCTTAGTTTCTATACTGAATATGGTTTGTGAGTGGATCGGAGCGTGGTGCCAGGCATACCACTTATGGTCCCACTGCCAGTGCGGGAACCTGGTGGCTAGCCAAATTGAGAGGTAAATATAAACCGGACGTTGCCAACCACATGTGTTAGTCGATAGTGTGTGCGCACTTGTGAATGGTGAGTAAAGCTGTAACCAAATATAACATCGAATGAGGATGGAGTAGTAATATAGTTGTTGTCTATTGTGGAGAGTAGAAAAACGTTAGCGAGTTAGATTTTATATATTCTATTGCTCAAGGAAAGCGGTTATGATAACTGGAAATACTGACTACCGCTTTATATGAGGGCTAGCCTTATTTGAAAGCAGCAAACGATAGAGCGCATTGATGTGAGAAAAGTTCTGTGCTTGAGCTAACAAAGCGCCCGTAAGAAGTTTAAATAGGTAACAACGTCAGAGACCAATAATTCGCATATTTAAGGGAACGTACCTGATAGGAAATGTGTTGTAATAAGTTGCCCTATGATTGTTTTATATATTGCCTTTCCGGAAATTAACGGTCAAACACGCATACGTTGTTCGCGACTAATGGTTTACTTTTGCTGCTGAAACAGCAAAGAATATGCTTAGCACGGGCAATTGGCTGCTACTCTGAAAATAATTCCCATAAGTCACTGTACTTTTATGAAAGGCGACAAGTAAAGGATCTGTGTGATGGTTGCGGTAATGCAAACTATGGATAGTTGTAGAAACATAGAAACAAAGTTGTATGGAAATAAGTGCAGAAATAATTGGATATTTTACTATACAACCGTTGCTAAACCATGGCATCTCAAAGAAGCACATATACGGGTATATATGCAGATGGGAAGCCAGTAGCTTCGTCACCGTAACATGGTCCATTGGTGCTCCTCACATTCAACCTTGAGTTTCGGTCTTAGGAATCAAAGTCGGTTGATCAGCGTCCATGGCTCGATCTGATCACGAAGGCAGTTGCCGTGATGCAAAAGCAAGACCTTATACAAGTAGAGAGGAAGCGGCAAGCGCCGATGGGTTGTACTCCATTGGCATCGAGCGCATGATCCTGTGACACATGCGGTTGCGTGAGCCCTAGTCAGGCAGGTCCAGTGAGCTATGAACAAGGCCCATTGGGGCCACAACCAAAGCGACAACTGCTCCTGTAGAAAACGTAGGCAGAAGCGGCGCAGCCTTGGTAGGCACGCTGCATGGGATTTACTAACCGCTTGCTTGCATGCTAAGCCTCCTTACTGTAGGTGGTGGTTTAGCGCTACTGTCTATCTATATTTTAGTAACTAGCACACGGGGCTTAAGTTAATCCTCTTTACATTTGAGATCATTTCCGAGCTTGTGGCATTTTGTTAATCTCTCGGTTCTGACATTTTGAACGTATGGCGGCATATTGGCAACCAATTTATTTAACATGCTCCTTCATTAAAGACATATGTCGGCATACCTGTATGCATTAAAAAGCGTTGGATAATTTCTATCGTTGTTCCAAGTGCTTGGCTGTTGTTTGACAACCTTGCGGTGGCTGCGCGTTATTTGCTTGTTGACTAGGTGTCTACTGGTTGCTTACCCACTACCTCGTCCTTGCTGGCTTCAGGAGAAAGTTGGTCGTTGCTGGAGGGTACAGGGTGCAGGGTATTCGTGAACTTGCTAGGCTTGAATAGTGGTTCCATGCTCACGGTTTGCGTGTGGAGCGTACCACGTTCTAGCCACTGCCTTATGTGCGTTTTCTTTCATTAATGCAGTGCGCGTGTGCCTCTGAAGCAGTATACTCGGAATCCTTTTGTAAAAAACTTTGGCTTTCACATGCGAAATGTTCTTATTCTTTCGGGTTTACACTGGATACTTTTTGTGGTTTTAGTGTTTTGTGCTGTCGTGCAGAACCTCTCTGCCCTTACCGTCAACGCTCTTTCGGATGCTGACTTAATCCTTGCAACCGCTCATATTTTGGCTGTACATAGCAGTTTCCAGCGAATTACATATTTAATAGATTTTGTTATCTTTTTATTATGCACAATCCTTTATTCTTGCTGATGGACGGATATAGGTTATTGTGTGGCTGTCTAACTATAGGGTTGAAACAAGTGCTAAACTTAATAAATTATGCAGAATTTGCCTAAACTTTAAAGGGGGTTTTCAAGCTTATTTGAGCCAAGTGGTCTTTGAACCTGCCTGGCGTATCCATGTAGACCAGTCCCACGTATTCTCTGGACAACAGTTACCACCGCTTACAGTTGAATACGTTTGAGGGGGTTTACTTATACAGTGGTTTATACTACCGACTGACCAATGTAAACGACACAATGAGACCTATTTTCCATGGTATAGTTACAAAGAGCGACGTAATTTTGTGCACATAAAATCTTCCATAGTGACTCCGTGCATTTTACAGTATATGTTTCACTGCTTCATGTTTTATTATCTGCGCTTGAAAAGTGTGTTTTGCATCCACCGCGTCCTACATTGTTAGGGCTCCTACTTTGGAGCTTTATCATATATTGCTTGATACGCAGACCTGTTTAGCACCTATAGGAATGATCCACATTTTATCATTTTTCTTACTTTCACTGCAGTTGCTTGCAAAAGGTAAGACATTTGTATCACGTGCTTTTGCTACGGTATTTTCAGTTTCTTCCGTACGCTGACCATACCGCAAATAATGCGGTACGTTTTGCTTTTGTCGTGTATAAGGTACAAGCCGCGTTCGGACGGACGTATTTATTTTGCAGATTTAGCAATATTTTGCCACAAAATTGGTTTTTAGGTTAGGCTGCGCTTAACGTTACTTGTGTTTTGCTCTAAAGCTCATCCGTTAAACATGCGTATTTTTATAGGTTACGCTTATGCTTTTCCTCTAAATACACCGAATTGCTATTTGGTTCTATAAGATCTTAAAGCTTAAATTTTTTAGTTTCTTTTATGTAATCTCATTACAAAGCTTCTTTCAAGAGTTTTGATGACGTCGCTTCTCTCTTTCCATGAATTCACAACTTATCGGGACTAATAATTTACCCAAAATGACCAAAAGAGCTGGAACGAATATCCTTGAGCGACGGTCCCTACAGCCTTGGTGTACGCTACTTAGACGGTGCACCAACGGGCCTTTGTGAAGTGGATTATCGCCGAGTACATTGAGAAGCATGATGATCGACTTTAAAACCCAGCTACCACATCACGGAAGGCGTTGGAGTAGGTTACTAAATTGCAGGTAGCCGAAATACTCGCCTATCGAACCCGTACGTGCCACCAAAGACATTTCCCGCCCTCCTGTTGCAGTTCGCGTGACCAAGGAGTATATAAACATAACTCCATTATTACACATGCAAGAGTATGTAGTTACTGTGCAATATGAGCTGACCCCTTGATGGCACAGATTCTAGCCAAGTCTAGAAATATGTCTTTATTTATTTATATATCGTCGTTCACAGTGGATCGTGCCCACAGAAATGATACAACACAATGATCACTTTCACCAAGCGGCTGGCAAATAGTCAAGTCGGATACATCAGAAATTGCAGACGTGAACCCTAGTTCGAGGAGGTGCGGCGCCGGGCCCAAAAGTAGTCCAGCTGGCGTCGAAACGTGATGAATCATGTTAACCTCCGAGACCAATTCCAGTAAATTACTGGCAAAAGCTTCAGAGGAGAGCCCACTGCGGGCTAGGGCGTTTAGCGCGAGGATCGTGTGCTATATGTCCGCACGAGACTGGATGGTCAATCAAAAGCAATTGGTAGAACACACAAATTAAGCTAGGGAGAAAGTTTATTAGACGGGAGGAGGGTTAGCTACTGCTAAAGATAAGGCACCAGAAGAGAGCTAGAGAGGGAGGAAGTAGTTGGGCGTTGAGTGCGTGGGCGGAACGTCGTTCGCATTCGAGTCGCGCGCCAAAGGCGGAGACCGTGTCCGTGGTTCAAACAAACGGGATCAACGTTCCAGAAGACAAACTTCCTAATTCCTAAATACATCAGTAAGCTAGAATCTGAATATATTTTATAATAGTTTACACAGTCATACGGAGGAATCTCTAGGTCACTACAGGAGTAAGCAAGCTTTGGGGCCTTGAAGTCGCTCATAAGCAAGCAATCCTTATTTTCTCCACACATCCTTACGGTGTTCACTAAGCAAGGTCCTGATCTCATTGGGGGCCTGCAGACGACGCCGAAGCTTTGGGACCTTTACCGGTAGTGAACTCGACAGCAAAGGACTTTATAGCCACTGTTGCTGCCACCGCTAGCCTCCACCACACAAACCTTGCGAGCTGGCTTCCCATAAATGACAACACCGCCCAAGCGCTAGCATCAGCACGATCGGCTTGAGCAAATGACTTGTCTGGATAGGCACATCTGGGTTATAGTGGTCGGAAGACAACGAAGTCTTGGAGAAACGCATCAAATCCTGGTGATGCTCTGAGGTACAGAGATGGATCTCATCTATTGTTTCTCAAACTGCGCACGTTCACACAAACTAAACCTAGTCCATCATTTGACGTTAAATTCCTGGGAGGATAAAGGCTGGTCTCCAGCGAGTTCTCGAGGAATTTCGGAGTAACTGCAAATCTGAATTCGGAGTTCAGTTTTACCGCTTGCTCTACACATCCGCAAGTCATTGACAGCTTGCTTCATTTTAACTGTCGTCCGGGGAGAGACGTCACAGAATGTAGAACCTCGCGTTGGGGCGGGATGTTCCTTGGAAAATGCGAAGACCTTCGTCCTCACTTTGACAGATGTTTTTGGGACGGGCGAAAGCAGGAAAGGGATATAAATCATGCACACCGGGGAAATAGCTCGCCGTAGGAAAGCCTGGTCATCTAATATCCTCTCAGTAGATGTTTACTTATTGGATTCAGGGGCATTCATGCTCAGCAGACATGGATCACGAGGGTGTGTCTACCTCCAACGCAGGACCACTTTCTTGCGTTATGTGAACTACCGTTGATCAGTTTCTTTGTTTGGATGTGGCCTGCAAGTACACCAGTCGGCTTGAAATGTGACGAACTTGACCGAAATTAAGGTTTATGCTTAGACACCTTCATCTTTGCCGTTTGCGAAGTAGCACATATAGTAGCACTGGACTGCGCCGACTAAATTGGCTTTTCGCTCACTACGGATGCACAAGACTTCTCGTTCCGACCACTGCGTCGTGCATTATGAAGCAGTGGCACTGAAGAAATAGCAATAGGAGGTCTATTTTGGACGCCAGTGCTAGTTGCAGCAACAGTTTCAGAGAAGGAAGAAAACGGAGATGCTGCGTGGCCAACCACAATCAGGCTTCCGTTCAGACATTTACAGAAGATGGGCCAAGTGGTGGAAGCCCGTTAACTAGATGTCTGCAGCTCGAGGCGGTTCGGCGTTGACCACTTGCTAAGATAATTGTCGATGAGGTAGTACGATGAAGGCATTCGTAACGACCAGGATCGAGGTTTACAAGCTAGATGCATCCAACCGTCACAGAAAGCGCACTGCACTGCTTTCAAGCGAGAGGTGACTTATTTAGGTTTCAACTAATAATAAAGGTAGAAACAGAAGGAGACTCCTGAGCCCGTTCTGCTCTGAATGGGTTCTTGGTCTATGTTCGAGTTCGGTGTACGATTGGCCGGTTATGTCAGCCAAACCAGCACGTGCGGAACACAGCGTGGTTAAGCAATCAAGACCTAAGCGCTCGGCGCTGTCAGACCCCGCTGCGCCGGCGATATGTCATAAGAAAAGGAAGAGTATATTTGTTGTTTAGGCATAAAGTGAGAGCAATACCAAATTTGAAGTGGAAATTACTTTGAGTGATAAAGAAGAAAAGAAACTGAAGAGCTAACGAAAAAAGAAGTAGAGGAACTTTCGCGGCTGCAGGTTGAGGGCGGCAATTCGACGTTTAAACGCTGTCACTATAAGTGAAAATATGACGTCCTCGTGTAAAGAACTTCAGGTATCTATCACTTTAGTTGACAATCTAGTGTCAACCAGAACCCGATCAAATCGGAATTTGCGTAACTTCAACGGCTGGCCACGAAGAGTAGGTAACTGAGCAGGATAGAAAAGCCAGGATAGGTCTGGGCCAATCAGCCCCATAAGTATAAGAGAGGTGAGAACTAAATCACCACGAAAACCGTGAAAGTGTAGTGCGAGTATTTTTAACTTGAGCAGGCCGTTTGGGTATGGCAAGTTCCGCAGCCCTCGAAATGTTATAGTACCCCAGTTCAAGCCCTACTCTACCGCCATCCTGTCAAGCGTTAGACAAGGAGGACAAGCTTGGACACAGAAATCCAGTCAAGTGTTCATTTGCTTGCACAGCAAAGTGATAAAAGTGGCGTCAATTCATTCCCGAAGCAAAAAAGGCAGTCACGGAACAACAGAGGCTGTAGACCTTCACAAGTTTGCGCCGTTTCCTTGGTATAGCGAATTTTTGAGACCATTTTATACATTGCTCTAAACTGCTTCAACCTTTAACCGGCTTGCATAAAGGAAATACACAGAAATGTAAACTCAACGTTTTCTATAAGATTAAGTATGCTTTGCTCAACTGTACTTCCCCTGGGCTAGTTGTGGACTGATGTTAATAATCCACTGCCCTGTAAACCGATGTTTCACAGACCGCAGTTGCAGCCGTACTACAACAACTCATCACTGGCCTTTCCAAACCAATACCTTTTTCTTCTGTAAACTACAACCTACATAAACTAGGTATAGTACCTACGGTAAAGAACCTTTGGCCATCTATCTCGCCATTAAACACCTTCGACCCCTTCTTGAAGGCCGTTCATATCCTAACCTTACTGACAACAAGGCACTTGTTTTTGCATTTCGTGGTTATTTGGACCGCCTTTCCCTCTCAAGACTCGACAACTTGAATAGAAATCGCAGTTTACCACTGACGTTCGTCAAGTAGACGCCACTGACGTGTTAGCCGACGCAGTTTATTTCCTAGTACTTCAGGCACTTACGTGTCCTGCAATCAACCTGAAGGATTTCGCTGATCATCAGGAGGTCCACCCTAAGTTTATGCAGCCGAAAGCAAACGCTTCAATCAAACCTACTCTTTTGTAGCGCCTTAATTCTGTCTCCAAATTTCATTATGACATGTTTACAGGTAGGAGCCTACCTAGGCTCCTCAGCGATAGCGCCGAGTCGTTTACAGTCATTTCCAAGGGTTATGGCGCTCAAGCGTTCTGGTTACAACTAAGTTGATCACTGGTTGATTTGTTTGGCCCCGTATATGCTTTGTCTTTCATCAGTGGGCAAAACACTGTAGTAGGTGTCAGAGCAGCAACGCCCATCGCCTTATAATCGCAAACCCCATACCTTTTCGCTACCGTATGCTCATTGCAAGCATGTCATCGGCATCTTCAATACACATTAGCTGCTGTGAGCACCACTTTAGTATATGTGCCGCAATACAAAGAGCAAGACTAAAAACTTACGCTACAAAGTAGTCAAAGTGCACTACCAAATATTTGGTGGTATATACTATAGTACGCGCTATGCATGAGGTCGCGATTGCAGTGAAAACCCCAATGGTAAAAGAAAGACAAAGCAACTCACAACACAAAAGCCATTGGGGTTGGCTCTTCACCATATCAGCAACTGTGTCCAACCAAACCTGTTCATCGTCCTTAGAACCCTAGCCAAGCATTCGAGATGCACCAACGGGCGCCAGTTTCCAAATGAGGGTTGTCATTCTTCTGGATCAAGTCGTCGCTTGGCCTCACCACCTGCTCTTCCAAACCAACCCACGGCGCGCGAACAATTAAGGTCATGCGACTCGGTATGTTGGAATGTGAAACAGCAGCCCAGCCTTTGGAGCCTGCGCGTACTATAATAATGTGGAGCGGTTCACCCGAATTTCCTGCACCAATTAGGCCACGCCGAACACACTCATTGCTCAAGCCGTGCTCCTACGTGATGTGAAGTTAACTGCGAAAGCAGTGAAGATCAAAAGCGATGATCCTCTTCATGTCTGTCGACCAGATGGGCCAAGATTTAGAACGATACAGGTTGAGCGGACGGCTGCGTTATAAACTCTGCCTTTTAGGGCACCAGTAAGGTCCTGCCTGCGCCACTAATGCCGTAGATTAGCCAAACCCACTCGAGCTGTTGTTATAGGTTCAAAATCTCATTTTTAATCCCACGGACGCTAATGTAGCTGCCCAGGTCTTTGAATGCCTAGACGACTTCTAGCTGATCAACAGAAAGCGTCAGCGCAGGGGTGGGGCTTTACTAATCTTAGAGAAGTACTTTCCATTTCCATAGAGCCAGGCATATCTTAAAGTGATAGACGACGCGTGCTACTTGGTCTAGCGCCGCTTGGCACTTTGGGAAGCTGTCCCAGGTTAGGAAAATATCGTCCGCAAATGCCAAGTCAAGCAATCGCTCAATAGAAAGAAAACCACACGTCTAGGTCTGCCCAGCAAGTTATGTTTCCTTGACATCAGTAACAGCAAAGTTGTCTGAGTAGGCTGACAGTAAGCAACCTAGGCTCACACCGCCAATGATACTGAAGGGTGGCTTTCGGATGCAATAAACCCTTATTGCCGGAACAGTGTGCGTGCAGTGCATTGATAAGGTTTGCACATTTATCAAACACACCGTTTCTCAGCAGTCCGTCCCAAAAGGTACATCGATCAACTTAGTCGGAGGCACATTTTATGCCAAGCAGCACGGCAAAGGTGGGTCGTCAAACCTAATGGCGATACTCCAAGGATTGACGCAAGGTATATATGTGGTCAATGCAGCCCCGACCTGGATGAACCCCGACTTGCTCTTTACGAATCTGGCTTTCTTGTTCGCCAGTCAGCGTGTGAAGAATGACAGACGCAAACAATTTAGTAGCAATCAAGGTCAGACTGATACTACTCTGATTGCCGCATTCCCAACGAGGCTCTTTGAAAATTAGGTACATGGCCAAGCGGCTTCAGTCTGTCAAGACATTCACCTGCACATAAAGTTTCACTGGCAACTCGTGTAACGGGTCCCCAGACTTTTCAGACGGCTGGGTAATTTAATCCGCCCTGCGGTTTTATGCAATTTTAGTAGCCTGACCTCACGTTCGCTTTCCGCGCGTGACGGTGGGTCCAAGGAATCGTCCGAGGGAGAAGGACGCTCAGTGCCTGAAGAAGGAAACAATAACGCCCATTAGTTAAAAAGCCTTGCAAAGTGCTCGGCCTAACCCTCTGAGCGTTTTAACAGGTGGTGGATCAGCTGCCCACTCTCGTCGCGTACGGTCCCGCTAACATCAGGTCTCCTGTCGCTTGTTTCCCGTATCAGACGGAATAAAATGCAATGATTGCTAACAGTAGCGGCTTTTTCATACCAGAGGCACGACGAGATCACCAGGCTTCGCGGACCTCTACCAGGCTAGCAAGCAGTTCCGCTCTGAGAGATTTGCGCGGCCCATTGTATTACCTTCCAGTCGGAATACGGCGACGTGCATCCATAAGATCATGAGACTGTAGTGACGCAATGTCCATTTTAGCAATTTGATTTACCACGTGAAGGCGTGCCTGCTGATAATACTGTTTGACGAATATGCGCTCAGTGCTCTTTGCACGTATTCAGTGGGCGTTTACTCACTCCGGATGTCAGCGCACTTTGCTACACTTTAAGAACGTATGGCTTCGTCAGCCGGCTGTTGTCGATCCGTCAAAATCAACGTTGCGGATGTCCACCGAAACCCACGCGAGGGCCAGCGCAGACAAGTGTGCGATCAGAGTCCACACGGTGCTCCAAATCGAGTGACAGGTTTGTACACAGTCTCTCCCGCGGTGACTGCTCGCGATACGATCGATTTGCATCTATGGATAGTGCGAAGCTGGAGGGTGCCACGTCATGTTTGTGTTGGTGCGCTGCCGAAAGTTTGTTCCTCGCAAAATGGCGTGGATCGTCCTCACATTACTGTAGCAATCGCTCACCTTATCATTGCGGAAGCCTACACAGTGTCGGCCGCTCAGATAAAGCTCATCAGAGGACAACTTTCTGACTTCAGCCTTGCGATCGCCAGCCGACACCAAAGTATCCGCGCTTCGTCTGTAACGAAGTTGCTTATAAAGGCCAGCTTTCATTGAATCAGTGCAGAAGTTTGTAAGTGCGTAGGCAGCAATGACCAACAGCCATCGCTCGAAAACGCGTGACTTTGCAGCACGAAACAACCCAGCAACGCTAACGACGCACATCTGACTGTCGACTGGGATCTAATCCATAAGGGCAGCTTCCGGCAGTGACAATAAAACAGTTCCGCCAACAGCTTGACCAGCAGTTGAAGCTGTATCATTGCCAGACGGGCGCAATAAAAATGTGTCACCAGAGCCGCATGTGGGGGCACAGGGTAAGCACGGTGCTCGAATATTGCAAGTGGCTTTCTGATAAACCGCAGATATCGATCGATAGGATACTTAGTGGGACAACAAGTGCAGCCTGTTCCCCGAGCTGTAGCAAAGTGCGCAATCTGCGATATGCCAACCTTAGGGACACTGGGGGACTCTAAAGGGAAACGGAGGAACTTATATTATCCACATGATTGAACGTGGCATTGTCGACTGGATTGGAGTAGCACTTTGCGACCATGTGAATCGAAACTAGAAGAAAAGTAACAAGTAAAGCTAGGGGAATAAGGCCGAGACATGAGGATAGAAAATGGAGGGAAAAGTAGTTGGAGCGGGACGATAAGGATGAAAAAGCGCAACCAAGGTAATAACAAGATGGAACGGCCTGAGCAGTAACATCCGTACGCCTATCCTATCTGCTCGATGCAACAGGTATGGCGCAGTTGCTTATTCTCTGCTACGAGCAGGTCATCAAGGACTTGTTGGAGGAAAGTTACATAGTTTTGTGTGAGCAGAATGTCGCCAGGTTTCCCGGGCCTGGACAGGAAAACGATTAGGGTTCGCAACCAAACCCCTTGGTTCAAAACCTTTCAGTAAAGCAGCGTGGTATTGACACTGGACTAGACGCAGATTATTTTATGGTGTAAGGTGTCACCCAGAATTCAACTAACAACTTGGGAGTCCGAAAGACTGTATTTTTCTAGCCGCTAACCATTGACCAATCCAGTATGTGTGGTTCAGAATTTGCAAAAAGCACCACCCAGCATATCTCATCGATCACTGAGGCAAACGAACCATCGGACCACTTTAAGTTCCAGTCTTGTTACGATGGTCAGTCTTGTCCATTTGAATATCGTTGGTCCTTTGCCTCCTTCCAACGGTTTTCAGTACTTGCTGACATGTGTCGTTAGATCTAGGCGTTGGCCGCACGCAGTGCCGTTAAGGAACGTTTCCACTGAAACCATAGACTGAAACTCTATCAAAACACAGATTCGTTTCTGCTTTCTTCATGAAGGACAGACATTCGCAGTTCCCTTCTTGGTAGTTTTGGAAGTTGAGTCGTTTTATCCGTTGGTCACACTTATAAGGAACTGCTTACCATCACGCTGCCAATGTTTTGCTTGAACGCATTCTTCGCCAAATGCAAGCTTCAGTTACCACTTCGCAGCCGAGCATGCGCTGTCCGGAGCGTTTACCAGTAATCCTGATTGGCATGCGTAACCCTGTCAAGAAACATATTGGCTGTTATTCAACCGTGTCATTTTCGGCATGTCACTTAAACGTTACGAAGAGTAGGCGCTGGATTTTATGGGTCACTAGCAGGGTTCCTCCAACCTATTATGTCACAAACCTGAGGAGTCTCTCTAGCTCGGTACAACTAGCACCACGATTCACCACCCTTAACCCACAGGTCCATCCTGATCTTCGCGACCGTCCCTATATTCCTGTGGGCATCAATACCGTTTTTGAAACTGACGCGAACCTACGAGGGCCGTTACTAATTTATCGACCGCAAGTATAAATATGTTGTGTTGGACAGAAATGGTTGCAGAAACTGTGTTCCTTGATCATACACAACTTGCTTAAATCCCATTTTCCTCGTCGCAGCAGCATACAGATGCATATGTTCCCGATGTTGATACTTCTCAGGGCAGCCATTATACACAGCCTACGGGTGTTCATAATGTATCTGCTTTGCAATCCTTTGCAGCACCCATCACCACCACTCAGACACACAGACGTACCCGTTTTGGTCGCACAGTGATCCCACGCTTAAATTAACCTTTACGATTAGTAAGACGTACGGTTCAAGTATTCACTTGTTTACTGACGCCCCGAGGGAAGTCTTGTATTGCTCATAGATATTTCATTTTTGCGCTTTAGTACAACTGGTTTTTTAATCGGTAATGCATGTGTGATTTTAATTGACCTATTTTTCCGATACACCTTTTCCCGACTTCCAACGGTGTACTCTGCTTTCCATCGGCTGGTTTGTCTGTGTTTTTTCGACTGTGTTTTTTTGTCTGTGTTTGGTAAGTGTAAGCTTCGGGGAACCAAGGATGTGGAACATCAGTTCGACTATTCCGTCAGGGAGTGTAAAATACCTATCGAGTTGGTCCAGCCAGCCGCACCTTTATGTCAGCGACTTCCTATCTTTTAGATGACATTGATTCCTTCCTCCCGGTGCGGTAATCTAGGCTTAGGTTTTAATCCCCTACAGCCTGGATGAGTTAGCTTGGTTGGCTTCGTCCCTGTGTCTCATTCTAAACGTTGCTAAATGCCTTCATGAAACATTTACTTTCTTCGGGTTGAGCTGTTGTACGCTATTTTGCATGCCAGTTCCCCACTGAACGCATACGATCAGTTCGTACCCAGGACCCCCGACTGTCAAACATTTTAGTCCTTTTATATCTCAAATGAATACCACTGTCTACTCATGTAACTGAAACAGCTGACTAGGTTAGTAGTATAACGCTTGGGGCACTTATACTAAATTGGTTCTCCTTACTTTGAACTTTACTTTTTTGGTCTGTGACTGCATACATGCTGCCTTACTGGCTTAACTGTATTCTAGTAATTTTCCCCAAACTGCAAAGAAATATCCCGTATTGTTTTTACATACGTCAAAACTTATTGCTAGTTGCAGTGGACTGTCCGGGGAGGCACTTGTTGATTTATTGGCAGCAACCATGTAGGCGCTTAGAATAGGTTTCCCTTCAAATTTCTGTAGAACGCTTTTCTTCCAATGCATAAAGACTGTCGGAAACGCCGTCTGTTTCTTCAACATGCATCAAATTCTGACACCTTTTATAGTACGGCTTCTCACCGAAATCGTATTATATCTTACTTATCACGATTACTTGCGGAAGCAAGGGAATTCGTCAGCATGATGAGGTTAATCGCTTGAGTGATAAACAAACCTTTTGCTTTACATAACCTGGTTGCTTTTGTCTATTAAACCTCCACTATTTCTCCATTTGCAGTGACAACGTAAAACGGCGAAAACGTATCTACCCATGTGCATAAAGGCCTTTGTGACTTAACTTGAGAGTGGTCAAACTAATAAGTCTGTACTTTATCGTAAGGTGTCTGTTAATTTTTATCAAGGGGACAAGCGACAGCTTTCTTCTAGTCAGTAGGTAACGCGTAGTTAGCAAGAAACTTTTCGAACATGCGCGTTACCTGCACCCGAACTTCATTTGCCCATTCATAAAAAAAGCTTGGTTGAACGGCATCGATACTAGCTGCATTGTCGGGACTTAACTCTAGTAGCAGAGTAGGCCCTAGTTACTGATACAGATATTAATCCATAAAACGTTAGCCAGGACATGCACCTCGCAAGCTATAGTAGGTAAAGTTGAAGCTAGGGTGAACGTCACTGCATACTCTTTCCCAAGAAGTCAGGCCTTGTCGTAATCAGAGTGCGCGACATCCCCACTGGGTCCGTGCAACACCCTGATCGATTAATTAGCTCGCCCTCATTTTTTGATGTCGTCGAAAGCCTCTTCGGGTTGATCAAAGCCTTGTTGCATTGATAACAAAGTGGAGGGTCTCTTCGATGCGAATCACATGTGTTTCCTGCTACAAGATAACTCTGTATGGCACCGTCTGATTGAGTCCAATGTAATTTCGGTGGCACGGACCGTCTCTTCAACAGTTGACGCGCTGTTAACCCAAACGTGGTTGGTCTGGCGTTTTCTTTCCTTCCAAATGTGAGCGAAAGCTAGGAGGTACATTTTAGAAAGGAATGAATGGATCATATCCCATGCCACCTGGATATCGTCTGTTGCCAAAATGGTGCTGTGTGACAGGGTAGCACTGTATTTCCTTGCTTCAAACTCAGCACACTAGATGTTCGGACACCTAGTCGCGCATTTCTCTTAGCCCTACTAATAGCAGTCGAACGAGACGAAGGCGTGGTCACTGAATCCAAGTGGCTGACCGTGAACGATGTTGCTTACGAAGTCGATTGCGTTGGAAAGGATAAGAGCAAGGATTGATTGAGCGTGCCCTCGAAGAACCGTGTGGGGTAATTTACAAAATGTTATAGTCGACTTGCAACGTCAGCACCACTAATTCGGCGGCTAAGGCTACGGTCAATGTCTCGCAAAAACAACTCAATGCCAGCGTACTTCCGCTTTACTAGTGATTACAATAAAGCCATAACAAAATGGGAGCTTCATAATAAGAATGAAGCAAAGGGCGGTGGGGATGAAAAGTGCCATACGATAGGGCAAGTGGAATGCAGGAACACACATCGTGAACTAGACTGCTTACTAAATTTTTCTTCTTTTACTATGTATATTTAGCTTTTACTTTTAATCGTTTATTTTTGTTACAAATTCAAAAGCTCTCCTTTGTTTTAATTCTCTATCAGCATATTACTAAACCTTTGGTGTTGCTTCCGCGCTGGTTACATTCCGTGCTGTGGCATGATTGATTGATTTCGCGTTACCATTTTAGCTGTCACGGACACCACGTTTGGAGTAAGTGGAAATAAAATCTATGGTGTATGTATATCTATTATCCTTGTAAGTACATATTATACCATAGTTACCTTATTTAGGCAGGCTCGCAGTGTATGTAAGGTAGAATTGCGACTGGTAGCTCACTGGAGCCTGTGTAACCTGGACGACCCAGTCGGTCTTCCATTTAGCACCTGTTATCTCTGTTATATATAGGCGCATATTGTAACTTATTACATGAATTTTTACCTGGGTAAATATCTAGGCGTGCGTTTTATCGCATTTGTTTAGGTATTATGCCTTGTGCGTCCACTTTTTAGAGGCAAACTAGGAACTGGGCATCGTTGGCTAGCATGGAAAACTTCAGCATAGGTTTTGCAAGTGCGTCGGCCTCTACCATACTGCCCTTAAGTGCGAATGCGAAGTCACAGAACCAGGCGTTGGTGTCAATCACTAAAACTTTGGGTTTGGAACTTATATGTGATTGTCACTGGCATAGACTATAAAACCCATAACAAATCTAAGAAATGCTGTTGCTCATAATGATGCAGTTAAATTAGAGGTGCGTAACTGGGTTTTCAAACACACCGCTCCGCATCTACGGTGAGCAAGCCTTTGCTCTTTTTCGGTAACACTTACATGTGTTAACAAAAACTACCGCACGTTAATGCCCACCCTGTGTAACACCGTCACTACCTGCGTCCACACATGATGTTGCTCTCGCTTACGGTTAAGACGTGGTTTTAACTGTGTATACCTGGTGCACGTGTGCCGTTTACAAATTTCTTTCGCAGCCAGCTTCATATAGTTGGCCTTGGAAATCTTAATCCTTTAAAACTTGTGATTTGGCGTATCTATGGCCGCAGCATACCATCCATAGCCTCTACGCTGTTTGTCGTTGTTATCTACTACGGTGAAAGCCGGCAAACGTTACCGAATACCTGCGACTACGGACCTTCAAACTTTCGGACCTGAAAATCACATTGTTTTTACGGAAGCCGCATACACTAACCACTTATTTTAACTGCTGTTATCTGTAATGTATAGGTAAGCACGTTTGTCAAGTACTCCAACACACAGTCTACAGCAATAAATAATAAACAAATAAATAGATAATTATAAATACATAAATAAATCTTTTATTCTCAACAAGGTAAGGCACGCCTTTACAGGCATGATCATTTTGACATAACGATACATGATCAAGAATGTGCAAAAAGCCGATATGTTTGCCAGAGCAGTTTGTGTTTGTGTAGGGGGTATGTATGTATGTCATTGTGTGTGTACGTGCATGCAGCTGTGTATTTTGTGCTTGTAGTCTTGCTGCTCCAATCTTCAGTGTTTGGTATCGTCATCAATATGCGAGTAGGAGATTGGTGTCCGTGGATTGGATAGAATTATCCGGATATCCACTGGGCAGTGACTTTATTTTGTGGCGAGCCACGACCGCCACGTCACAGTGTTGTTAAGCAAGCATTTGTGGCTTTTTATAGGGTGAACGCTTGCCAGGCGAAACCCACCACGTCCTGGAACACCGCCGCCGAACTCTTTGCTGGTACAGGTTAAGCTCGAACCACCCAGCTGACACCACGAGGAGGTTGTTCGGCTAGCCAGTACAGGCGTGCTCATGTGGTTGACACAGCAGTAGGAAAACCAAATCGCGTGGACACCACACGACAGTAGTAATAGTTGTGAGCAGCGGGTTGCCTACCGTAGGCGCATGGGGCAATACCCTGCTCTAAAGTGCACTCCGCATACATTTAAATAGTTTTGAGCACGCCAACGGCCCAACGTGTCAATTGTCCGGAGCTTGAACGTAGCTATGGTGCGCGCCTTTCCCATGGAGTACATGCACTATTTTTGCCATGGTGCGATGAGACACACGGGAAGCCTTGTCCGCAACTGTCCGTCAACAGTATAGGTTGATGGCAGTAAAGCTTTCCAACTGAACGCTGCCATTATTGCCAACGAGCACCCCCGACCGAGGAAGCTAAAAGTATCGTTGCGGGACGTTGAATATGCTCAAATATTGGTAGGCAACTAGCTTTCGCAAGTTCCTTCTGGAAGCCGGTCACGCTCACTATCGAGGTGTTCGCAAAACCCGAGTAAAGGATTTCTATGATTAGCATGTAGGACCCTATTTGCTGTGGCCCCCTATGATAACCCACATACACGAACCAGTTGCTCAAAAGGCGCTTTACATGTTCGTTGCGAAATGCAAGTAACTCTATGGCGAAAGTGAGATGTCATCCAATGTGCACAGTGACACATATGCCGGAAGATTTTGAAACACGTGGACCGTTGGCTGATTTCTTCTCGTTCGCTTTTGGATCACACCTACATGTTCTGAAAGAAATGTTCCCTAATGCAGGGAATTCAGCGGCGTGGTTAATGGGCAGGAGCTTAATTATGATGTCAAGCACACACTTGATAACTAATAAAAGGGTTTCCACCTCATGCACTGGAAAAATGCTTTGGCCTTGCAAACCTACGACGTCCTGGACCTGCACACGAAGTTATCCAAGTGCACATTGGTGAAACGCCAGTTATAAGTCTTTACTGCCATGACACTAACGGGCGATGGTTTCGGTGAAGTCACGTGCAATGCAGTTACTGATGTTAGGGATTTGCTCTGTCGTTGTATGCCGTCATCTGATTGGTTGACATTCCCTGCAAACGATGTGTCGGAAAAGACAAGGGTTTTTACAAACGGGTTATTATAGTAAGTGCGTACACCTAAGCGTTCAGGACTTTTACGCTTCTATCACTGTGTTACATTCATACAATTAGCATGGCCCCTGTTTCGTTTCTTGGGAGACTGCTTAAAGTAAACCGCTGTGAATGCATATGGATAGCTGCTTGTAGGCACTGCTTAACGTAAAAATCAGTTCAAACCGCGCTTTTAGTATCTTCATTTTACGACATTATTCTGTGCAAACGTAAGGGGAAAGCATCGCATACAGTTACCGTAGGCTTCTGTAGTTCAGTACACTCCGCAGTCCACAGATACAAGTAGCATACCGGTGTCAATCGTTATCGTTGGGGCATGTAGGGCAGGTTTAAGGAAACCTTTATGTAAAGGTTAACGTGACGTACGTGAAGGCGTATGTCACATGATGTGTAACTAATACATCGATTGTGTAGATATATGCTAACCACTATTTGTAGCCGCGCCAATAGATTTGTCCTAACACGTTCAACAAACGCGTTAGAAACCGTTTAGCTCAATCTTGTCTGAAACTCAGGTACCGCATTGCGGTCGGTACCTACCATTAACCAGACAAATGCTGCCCGCCATTGAAGCCGCGCCTGGTCACTCTTAAGGCGTTTTTCACTTGGCATACTCTTGCTAGTGGACTTGGATGATGAACCGCGCGCACAGCGTGTCCAGTTGCTCAACGTCTCAAGCAACAGTGACAACACCGAGGTAACCGTCACTACACCGAAGCACATCCCGTACCTGATTTATCATAATTACAAACCGTCATGCGCAGACGTCCTCTTAATGTAGTATTCTCCACGGAGCCGGTTAAGCGCAAGCGTCGAAGATGCTCTTAGGCCACTGAGTAAAGTCACTGTCCACAAATATTTTCTGGCATATTGACTAGCGCAATTTTCTCACTGGTTTATTGACACTTACAAAACCGATAACTTCAGTCGTGGCATACCGTCATCACTTTGCCTACTGTGCTTTTTCTGTTTACTCTAAGCACATATAGATCCGGTTCAACGTCACCAAACCGACGTTTATAGTTTTCGTGGGTAATTTTCCTTTTCTGCAGCTTGTACAACCTTTGCCTACAGCCAAGTACCTACCCTGTAACGTATCTGTTGCGCAACATAATTGGATTTAAATTTTTTATCACACCTGAGTTGTCGGGTATCAAGGAATATGAGAATACGTATTCATTTATTTATTTATTTATTTATTAATACCAGCTTCAACCTGTACTCTACGTAGAGCGCAGGCATCTGTGCAGTCCTCCCGTGGCTCGGATATCACCCAGTGTCCCTCCGAGGTGTACCGGTACATACTAAATGGTTTTCAATACTAACAACAGTAGCGCCAATGTCCGCATTAAAATGCTCATTTCAACCGTTGCAAGGTAAGTAAAGAACCATACTAATAGACATCCCACCTTTTTTTGGAGCAACCGTTACTTACATGAGGCAGGACGCAGTAAATTTGAGACCCACGAAAGGCCATATGTTGGTGGGCTAAATCTATTGTCCCCGTATGAGCGATGTCATCGGATCTGTGACCGAAAAAGCGTCGCGTTAGTGCTTGTTTATATAATCGCAAATTTGGTCGGGGTCAGGTATGTTATAATGGAGCAATGGTGGGAGCTCAGTTGCTTACTCTGCGTTGCATCAATTAAGTGATTGCTTTACTTTGTTGTTATTGCTGAGTGCAGCGTGATCCACAGATAAGGCAGACGTAGCTTGGATGCTTCTCCACGTTCTTGGTGGGTAATTTATACGCATTATTAAGAGGAAATCCTTTGTCTTGTTGTAGCTGGGGCGCATTTTACTCAGATTGTTTAGTACTGTATGTTTATTAGCAACACCCTTTGGTTTCGTCGGTTTTCTTATGTTCTGCATAGAGTGGACCACGTCGAGACAGAACATACTGTGCGTACACATAGCTTGGATTGCCGTATCTATGTCCGCCGCCAGAAAGAAGGCATCTAATACAAGAGATCATAGAAGAGGAAAGAAGCTTTTCGAGTGACGCATTGAACAGGACGGAAGATGCCACTGGGGGAGGGGTTGTAATCGTTAGTCATGTTCGGTCTAAATCGCTGTCTCACTTCCTTATGCTAACTCCTACTGAGGTTGTCAAACACACATGGTTGTGCCTGGTTGCTGCCTTTCGTGAATATTAAGTCAAGGACAGTAAGTTGTCTGGTAGCTGCGGTAACATCTTGAGTCCAGTCGTATGCATAGATAAGGCTGACAAATGTTCCATAGATAAGAGGTAAGTTTGGGTTGGTTAGTCTAAGCAGAGTGGTTTAAGTGTGTTTTACCAAAAAGCCGGAGATAATCGTAGCGCCATAAGTCGCCTTTTTATACCAACCTCTGACCTGTTTTTACCAAATATGCCAAGAGAACTAAGTAAGCGAGATATAGGTCTACCGCCAAGGTTTAAGGTATTGCTAGCTAGTAGGCACCGCATGGGGGGTAGTTGTGAGAGACCAATGGGGTTCAGGATATAGAGCGAATAAGACCAGCGCGCATATGAAAATAAGAAGCAAAGTATTCTGAACCTAGGTTGCTACGAAGCGGTATGCTGATAAAGTCAAAAAGCAGACGGGTCACTTATGGCTAACGCAAAACGGTACTTTGGCACCAAGTCGCCATAATGTAGGAAAGAAGGAGAATCCAGAGGTAGGTGGGTAACCTATGATTCAAAAAAGTTTAATAATAAAATGAAAACAATAAAAATGAACTTAATAATAAAAATTAACTAAAATGTGGGCAAATACAACAGCATTCTAGGTGGGAAAGCTGAAGATACTAGTGAGTATGAAGGCCCTGTAGCCTCTATCTCTGACTAGCTCAGGGAAGTCAGCTAATAGAAATTAGCTCATAAAAGCTCAGTGTGGTGTTTTGAGAGTGAACCGTCCAATTCAATTAAGTACGAAAACCGAGCACACAAGCAGCAAAGAATATGTTTGGGATGAGAACGCCTAGGTTGAAAGGGGACAAATAAAAGCAAAACGACCGATATACGGAAAATGGAAAAGTGGGCAGCTATATCGAGCTTACAGAACGTAAAGCTTAGTAGTTGAGGAGCATCAATGCAACGGGAAAGATGTAAATACATTAGTTAGACTCAATATGATTAAGCAGTTCAATTGCAGAGGTCATGCAAATAATAAAAGGCTAGGAAGTTCACGTTCTAGCTAGCGAAATGTATATTGATAAATTTTGCACAGGAACAGAAGGTCGCTTGAGGTATTGTGAATGGGGATATAGGTTAGCCAAACACAGCTCCTTTTCGTCAACGAAGACTGTGACGCAAAATGTTGACTGGTCAAACGCGACTAGTTAAATGTATTGCATCGGAAGCAACTCGATCAATGCCTACGAAAATAGTCGGAGAACGAAAGCAGGAAATGAACGATTCTTGTTGTAGAAGTGCAACTGGGTAAAGAGTGCATATGACCACCAAGGGTTGTCGAGGTGAGGGGAACTGCGCAGCGGGCCTTCAAAACCTGGGTTGTTACCACACTAATTTTCTGGAAGAAGTCAAAATTTAACGCACTAATCAGACGAACACTGGTTGGTATGTTGCATTGAGAACAACCTGTCCAACAACAGAGATATTGCAAGCAGGATAGAAAAATCCTTGAAGGAAAAGCTTAAATTGCGTAGTAATAAATACGCCTAAACATAACCGCGTAGTAAACTGAATAGAGCCATGGAAATGCGCAGCCTAGCCCGGTAAAGTCTCAGTGGTCTGTGGAAGTCAGTGAGCGTGTGCCCGTTTAAAACAGACCAGAGTATTGTTGCGCCTTAAGCGCAATCCATCCAATTAAAGGGGAATAAAAATGGGGAACGCAAACTAGCAAGGACCGGTTCTGCAATAAGAAGGCATCCTGGATAGAGGAGCATAAGACCATGCAGCCTTGCGCGGCACGAAGAACAGGGCGATGGTTCTGCAGAAAGTAGACTTTCCAGGTCTTAGTAGTGTAGGATAGGTCAAATATCGGGGAACTAATCAACCGTGACCAAAGCAGTGCGTTGCACCTAGAGCATCTCGTTCAGCTGAAGTGTGAATATAAGTATAGCAAGCAAGCGGAAATGGACTGGTTTGGGAAAGAAAAGCCCTTTTTATTAAATAGTGAGCGAGGTCAACACAACAATTGAGGTAAGAAAAATAGAGCGTTGCCCCCGCAGAGCCTAGTTCGTTCACGTTTTAGTAGTCTGGAGACGGTCAAATGGAAGAAGACCGATCAGACGATACTAGACCAGCACTGCATGGTTAGCATCCCATTCAGTGCAAATGCGAATTCAAACAAAGGCCGTAAGCAGGAAAGGAGGCCTTCTACTTGTGTAAGCATAAGAGGGTAAAGTGTGCATAGAACAAACAAGACCATTTGTGTAAGTAAAACAAAGCAGAGGTTTTGCTGAATATAGGTCGGTCCTTTATTGGTAGCCCGGAGGAACTCAGGGAATGTGGAACCAACCACACGAGACTAGATCAGTGCGGTGTATCAATAGCATCGCGTCCAACTGGTGGGAAGGAAAATATAGAAGACAAGCAAGAATGGACTAGTGCGGAGTGCGAATTCTCTATTAATAAGCAGTGAATACTACAAGCAAGGCTTCCGTATTGAGAAGTACAGAACGGCGGCACTAACAAACTTAGATCGGCTACGTCGCGGTAGTATGGGGAAGACGGAGCTCAGTAGGTCCATCAGACTAGATGCATAGAGACTAAGCAGGACGACCAAAGCGGGAATACAAATACAGTATGTTAGCAGAACTGAACAAGGTACAATGATATAGTCTAAACAAAAATGCGATTGCTTCACAAGTCCAGTAGGATGGTTGAAGTGAAAGCAAACATAAGTGTTAATCGCCAATTTACGCGTCTAGCGATGTGGATGCCTTGCTTTGTTTAAATATTTTAGTATACGTATTGAATTGTTACTGTAGGGTAATATAGGGGTGGTATGTCGTAAGAATAACGATGACAACGCTTACTTGTGCGCTGCTTTCTTGGACTGATATCATTCATGAATGTAGTCGTAGTATGTCCGAACGATATTGCACAGAAGCAGCGTGTAAATAGTAAAGCACAAAAGCTAGGCATGAACACCGTTTGTTCGCGTTTGGTTGACGTAAACACCACTGCTTATATAGCGCAATGTAACTGAGTAAACGGATTAACCACACATCTACTGAATATCATTAGCGTGGTGGTAGAAACAACGTATGTAGGAAGAGCGTTCCAAGGTTGGCAAACACGAAGAGAAAAATTTCGGCGGCATTCCAACCGGCTACAAGGTGTGGCCAGCTTTAGCTGGTGTCCACTGCTTGTGAATTATACAGGTATGGGGTGTAAGTGTCAAGCTTACTCTTGAAGCTTACTGTCGTGAAATCAGATGATACAAAAGTAAATGGAAACTACCAGGCCATCTTTTGCAGGAATGCAAATAGCCAAAGTCTAGTCGTTTCAGTTAAAAGCTGAGGGGATATATGCTGATACGAAAAGCCTGCACCAATTATCGTGACTGGGATGGATTACGGCGGTCGAAGTCAACTTGAAGATATGTGCAGGTATAACGAAAAAATGAGGAGAGTAGTACCTCGAATGTTGTCATTCAGACGTTCAGTATCACAGCATACGTCAACCAACCAGCAAAGGTAAGTGATACCTACATTCCAAGAAAGTATAAGGCAGAACGCTTACGACTGGCTCTTACTAAGCTCAGTATATGAATGTGATGGGTGCAGCCTACTCCCGTTTATGGTAGTCAAACAAGAGGACAGAAGCTAAGAAAAAGAAGGGACATAAGCGCTAATAGTGTAAGTAAAAGTGGGCGCCATTTCTTTGGTTATCAGTACATCAAACCATTAGTGGTAACATATAGTGTCAAGGAATAAGGCAACAAACCAGCGATGATATTTGACCCATTCCTGAACTAGTCAGAAGAGAGAGAAAGGAAGGATGGGCATTAAGCGGGCATGGAGTAAAGGCAGAGATGCAGGAATCATACGTCAGCCGTTCTAGATAAACAGAAGACCGAAGCATAATGCAAACAATGTAGGTTGGTGCAAGGATAAGGAGTATAGCTAAGCAGCAATGCATTTTTTCATGGTTGCTATTTATGAGTGATTAGCTGGTGCAAAGAAGCAGCCAGTTAGGAACTGGAATTGTCGTCCGTACAATGTGATGAGGACAAGGAGTGTTCCGAAATGTGAACACTGTCAACCATACTTTAGAGAAAAGTGCTGGTATTGAAAGTCTACCTTACGTCATTGGGGTCAAAGAGGCCCAGACGATTTTCAAGTTGTGGTAAGTCCAATTGCCAAAACCTTGACATTGAGGCGTTTTATTTTATTTAATCACACTGCTAACTTATTTCTTGCTTGAAATCATGCAGATGCAGGACTTCTTGCAGTTTGGATAGTAACTTGTTTCAAATATTTACGTAAACAAATAATAAGAAACGTGCGCCCAGTTTTACCCTGTTCCTAATGAGGTAATAACGCAGGACCAGTTACTTGTGTGGCTTTCTGACCCATTTCATAGGATTAGTCTTGAAATATTTCTAGGCCACACTTTACATCTCATCTTATGTAGGAAGCATAGGTTTAGGGCAAAACGTCGCTGCTATGGAGAGGTTAAAATTTGGGATGACTGCACTTTGCTTCTAATTAAACGCTTGCTCTGGTTAGGTTAGCATATTTGTAAGATGTCGCTGAGCTTTCGCAAGCCGCGTGTTGAAAGCTAGTTTTCATGCCTTTCGACTTAAACTTAGTTTCTCTCAAAAAAGCTGGACTTATTGAATAACCATACCTAAGTCCTTCGCCAATGTAGGTAGTTGGATGGGAAGGCCGTTAATCTCGTGTTCTATCTTTTATGATTCATTTTTGTGTCCTGACACTCAAAGTACCGACCAAGGAAGTCGTTTAGTATTGCTAACATCATAACTCCATAGCTTACAATTCATCGCTGATTTACTTCATTTCTGATGTTTTAAATAAAAAAGTGAATAAATGCATTATTCTTCGCAATGCAAGGCGCGCCTGTGAAGGCGTGGTCATGCTACACTGACAACTATGGTTGATACTTGTGCAAAAATATAGCCTTTAACAGTAACCTAGTAGATTTGTGTGTAAGTACATGTGTAGGTGAATGTGTAAGTGGTCAGGATGCGTAAACTTGTGACTTGTAACTGAAATAGTGCCCGTTTCCTGTTTTTGCCATCGTAGGAAATGAGTAAAGGAACTCGTTGAACTAGAGAACGCTTGTAAAGTAAAAAGGTTCTCCGGAAGGGGAAGAAGCCGTTGGTGGAAAGATACGAACGACTTAAATATTGTCCGCGATCCATAGGCTAGCGCAGCTGTCATGCACATTACTCATGAAAAGGGTCTTAGGTAGCACGCGAAATTTTAGGAGACCAAAAGAGACTGTGCTGAGGACAGCTTCTATCTGCGCAATTTTCAAACATCACAGGCTTCCGTGTAGAAAGCATCCTAGGTATGGTAGATGACTACATATTCCGTAAACCTTTAGCTTATGCAATAGGTGCAATTTTGACTCCATCGAATGCTTTTTGCATACCAAGGTAACGTGTAATGTTTGACAGGGCTTATTCTATCGTTCCTGTGGTGAGGTTGATGAAATTCATTCGCCAACTTTTGCGTGTGCAATACCTCAGAAAGCAACGTTGAGCTTTGGTTTACATGATCCACTGCATGCAGGTGGTCCAATGATGCGCCGTTAACCGACATATTATTTTTGTGTGATAATATGTATTAGTTTAGCAAGCAAAGTTTTTTGTTTCCTACAGCAAATCTATTTTATGTCAGGGCGCGAAGACAGTAGGTTTCCAACCGGTGTAATAGTAACCCATCTCTAAGGCTAGTGTAAACAGTTTTAGGCGAATTAAGGGGAGGTTTTGACACGGTTCATAATTAGACAGGTGGTTTACCGTTTGGACTAAGATTTAACATAGCCAATTGGTCGAACTTGCCAACCGGATATAACTTTTACCAAAGGGCCTAGTGCATAAGGAATAGCTGGTGGACACGCGCAGCTCATTGCTGACTAGACCTACCGGCAAACATTTTGAAACGTTAAACTATTTGAATATTCCGCTTATAATACTTGGGTAACCAGATGTGCCGTTGTAACCAATGCCTAGCTCGGCAACCTTAGCCGCATACTAAGGGTTGCAAGGGTGCAACAGCCAGCTAAGTTGTCTGGCTCTGATAACATGGAACGTTACTACTCGTTCTTTGTTAGGTTAAGCCTGGAAACATCTAGCAACTAACTGACGCGCGATTTCATTTGCCTTATGCAAACAGCAAATTTGAACCTACGTTTATTGGAAGGTAGCAGCTGGCGCCTTCTTCCAAGCATCTATTTCACATTGTATGTTGGCTGAACTTCGTTTGGTTAAGAAAAGGGGCCAATAATCTAAATAGTATAGAAGTTCCTTTAAACTAGTTAGGCCGTTTGCTTGCGTGAGTCGGATAAAAAGTGTTCATGTTGTGTCCTGAACATGACATGCATAGCAAAGTTGAGCCAGGATACAGAAGACAACGGATCTTAAGTTTTAGTTTCAGCTATTTCATCAAGACAGGTGCTATGGCGTTTCAAGTAAAGGGATTAGTAGACTACCTTGTGGCCGCTTACTATACACCCAGACTCATTAGTAGGCACACTTTTTTGACGCCTATTTTGAGCACTAAGACTAGTAAATGATTTTCCTAGTCTAGGTTGCAAACGGTTGGACCCATCCTCCCAGGTATATGGAGGTTAAAAGGCCGCAGACCTGGTCGAGTGGTAGGTGGAAACTAGTACAATGCTGGAGCTAACATTCCACGCGATGTTTGTTTCTGTAGGGATGGCTCAAGCTATGCTTGAAAATGGATGTGGGCACCTTATCAATCGCATGAGAGGGTATCAGCTGCTAGCCGTTTGTATATCGCTGTCTCTGTGGTGCCAAGGATAGCATACCTTATCATATAACTGTTTAGGTCGACGTCATTTCACACTTCCCGCTTATGCGTACCGGCTTGCGTATAGGGCTAATAGCTAACAAGTGAGTACGAATCAATCATATTCCTTGGTGTGAAAAAGATTTTAGTACAAAAGTTGCGCCCGATGCAGTCAGGAGGGTCATGAGGCCTAAAATATTTACCGCTGGTTAAAGCTCTGGCTGTTCTAAGCATAAGTAAAAATAAACGTTGAGGGTCTGGTGGTTTTATAGATGATCGAAACAGTCACAGGCGACTGATGAGCCATCTGTAGGAAGTTTAGACACTGGCTAAGTAGGAATGATTAGCACCATCCTACCAACTGAATATTACTTAAAACTAGTTTTTTTGGTACAAGCCTGGCTAACTGGGTAAGCAAAACTTTAGCTTTAGTATCTTTCTAGACAAAAATTGAAGACGGGGCACGACTCGAACGTACATAAAACGTTGGGATATATAGTTGTAGTAGACATTGCACGGCGTAAAGGTTTCACTAATACATATTGCTGATTGTCATTTGCACAATACTTTTAATCACTTTACACTTTCCTTGTGACTAAGAGAGCAGCTGACAAATTAAAGCAATTCAAAAGTAAGGATGGTTTCATTAACTTGGTTGTCAACTGAAAGCTTGCACTGGTATTTCTTGAAGCATCTTTTACTTACGGATTTGTCCGGTTGTTCCCAATGTTTATGCTTTCTTTCTCAATAACATCTAACGATATCTCATTGTTTATACTGTAGCACATGCCAATTACCCCAGCTATACTGTCATTATTTATAGGGTTCTTTACCATTGTCATCATATTAGTTGAGAGTTATCTGGCATCCATTTAACCATAGTCTATCGTGGAGCGTGCATATGTTTCTGATTTGACGCTAAGCCTTTCCAGATAATTTACTTAGAAACTAGCTCTCTGGTTAATAATCCACCGTCTATTATTAGTGTTTTACACTTGGCTTTATTTTCTGGTGCATTAGCTACGTGCCAAGAACAGTAGCACCGAGAAATTTACTCCTCTACCTGTTTAATTGTATTCTCATATAGGCGGTGAAATGCGGAAAGCATCAACAACTAAAGTACGCTTAAGCTTTTTAGCTATCTTTTTAGGAATGTAGACAATTTAATCTAAATTTGCCCTGATTTTGCTATTACAAAATTACTTCAGTTAAGGCTGGACCGGCAAACACTTAAATTGCTTGCTGTCCCCCGCCTTTTGTACCAAATTTGCTAGGATATCTCCCTCGTGTATATTCGACGAGTACTGCAATTTTATCCCAATATTTTGCAAATATATAAATATGTATGAGGTAAAACATTACTGCATGTTCACGCCGATAACAGCAGCTGCGCAAAAATTGTCATCAAACCATGCGCAGTAAGGCCAGCTTAAAGAGAGATTATATAAAACCTGTTTTAATTTATACTGCTTTTTGTTTCCCAAAGTCTCTATGTAGCTTCATTGGAAAAATTCGTTGGTATAATAAAAATGCTTATCCAGCGTATGTAATTCTCGGTAGGAGTAGACACAAAAGAGTAGATTTAAAGTTATGGGTACGCGGCGTGTACCTTTTGTCTTTTACTAGAGTAGTTGACCGACCTACCTCAGTATATAATGAAAACGCAAAATTTCTGTAGATTATGTTGCATGGTTTCCCAGCGTTACTAACCACTATGATGCTAGACAGCATCATGGATAATGGTTGATAGTACAAATTACTCCTTTCTTACCTGCAGTAGCTGGGTGATTGATTTGTACACGTGGTTTACATGCAACAGCTATTATTGTAACCTTGAACGTGGCCAAAGCTTTCAGAAGTCCGATTAGCATTTCCCTTATGTGAACAAGAACGTAAAGGTCTGTGGTGTCTGCGGAATAACTAGGAGTTTTCCAACTTGTTTATCGGGCATATTTACCCAAAATATGTTCTGTGCATCTATGTTTTAGGTGTTGTTTACTTTTAAAACTAGCACAGCGTCGTACTTATTAGTAGCACTCCATAGGGCAGTAGCAGCTATTTGCAACCTCGAGAAGAAACGATACCAACTGTCTGATCATTAGCGTAGGAAAGCTATGCGACATATTAAAAATTAAAGCTCGAAATGCTTTTCACATGTAGACGCAATAGGTCTTGGAAGAGGTGAGGCAATGGAGGGTTTGACAACTTTGTAAAACCACCGGGTTTGTCTTGTCTAAAAGTAATTTGCGTATGTTATAGCACTCAGTTAAATCGTGCTTCTGTTGCCTTTAGTTAACTGCAAATTTTTGTCTATTAAGGTCATGTTGTTGAAAGACAATAGCAAACCATCTCATGCAAAAAGCCGCACGTTACACTACCCGCTTATATATAGGAGCGCGAAGTCAGTACAGTGGTTCATAAATAAATAAATCTTTTATTCTCGGATTCATCAAGCCATACCAACTCAGGTGTGAGCAAAATTTACGAGCACTTAGGTGGCGCAACGGATACGGTAAAACGCACGTAATTGGCTGTGGCCAAAGTTTTAAAATCTGCAGAAACATTCGAAGCACTCATGAAGAGTAAATTCAACAGTGGAGTGCCATTAAAATGGTTCCAAGTGCGCGCAGGGTAAATATAAAAGGCACAGTAGTTAGAGTGCGGACAGTATATGAAGACAGAGTAACTTTGTCGTACGTGTCAGTAGAATATCAAAAAATGACTAGTAGATATTCCAGTGTGGAACAGCTGGCAGTGACTTTATTCAGTGGCGAGTCACAGCCGCCAAGGCACATTGTGGATAAATGGACGTTTGTGGCTTTTTATGGGGAGAATGCTTGCCAAGCGAAAACCCACCACGTCCTGGAACCCTGTCGTCGATTGTTATAAACGGTCATGTGCAACTGGCGAGGCTGGGTATAAAGCATTTGTTCCTTCAGTTATTCGCAGTCGAGTGACTCCTCTGTTGGCCAGACGAATGGCACAGTTAGATTTCAACATGGACTTTGAGATCAGTCGAGTGGATGTATGATTTGGCAGGTAAGTAGAATTTTTAATGTATGGGGTCTCACCTCTGAGCACGCGTATTTGCCGGGGTGTGAAGAATTTGTGTCCAGCTACCCTTACTGAGCATCGGTGGTTGAGCTGTTGGGTGCAAATGGTTGGTTTGGGAGTAAAGTCTAGGTAAGTCCTCGTTGGTTATTTCGTCCCATCCCAGACGAGGTAGTTTCTCAGTCCAATCCCGGATCTCTCAGATGTTCTCGACCGCCGAGAAAAGGGAAAGAGAGGAAAAGGCTGAGAGAAGACCAAAAATGACAAGTTAATATTGTACTGGGTAGTAGCAAGTGGAGAAGTATACAGAAAACCCATTAAAATATAGACTGCTCCTTATATACTAAGTATAAACCGGATGAACAAACGAATTAACTCAGTTTAGGTGATGTAGTAATAGCTTAAAAGAAGCTGGCTAGTTCAAAATCATACTCCTGCTGCAGCTGTGGTTTAGGTAAATTTGGATGCAGCAAATGTTTTAACGACATTGTTTTAGTGCTTGGTGGTTCTACGCCTAACAAGCCTTCCCCTAGGAAAGCCACAAGTGTCTGCTTATCAACAGCGCCACTTAACGGATGTGACTCGTTACTAAAATGGCCACCGCCAATCGCCTATTCACGTGCTCCTATAAGCCGGTCATCCTGTAGGAAGATCCTTTGCATCACTTTTCAAGCAGACGACCAACCAACCACAGGTACAACTGTGCAGCTGCAGTCACAAGTTTAAGTCACACAAAGGCATACATAAAGACGGACACAATATGTGTTTATTCCTCACAGATCTATAATTAAACTGTCCGCACTGCAACATTATAGTACATCAGCAACCATTTGCGTTAGGAAAGCTGTGATCAAAGCTATTCAGGCATGATTAGTTTTGTCAAGAATATGATATTTATTTGTTTTCAAGGTGAATTTTTCTAATGCACTCTATTTTTAGTATTTGTTTTATCCATTTTATTAGTGCACTTGCAATCGCGAGAACGACGCCTTCTTCCAAAGTTTTAATGGTACTCTTAGCGAGGGAGAAGTTAGTGTTAGCTAAAAAGCTTGATAGTTGATCCGAGAGGCAAAACTCACTCAGAAGCCGGAAATTTCAGTTTAGGTCTCAGCATACATACAATGAATCAGACGGAAACAAGTCTGAGGCTTTTGCTTGCATCAATAAGCATCTTGTTCCATGACAGCCGATGCGCAAAAAGGAAAGAGGCAGTGGCTTGAGACCTATGGGTATTCGGAGCCTCAGACACCGGACTGGTCCAAAAGGTTTAAGGATGAGAGGCACAGTAGCGAAGGGAATCTAGCAAAGATTGGGATTTTGCGCTGGGGCTAGCGGTAACAAGACCACTATTGAAGAGTTTCGATGTAGACCAAACGAGAAGCCAAATTAGAGAGGGTGACATTAATGTGAGCTAAAAAGCTTGATAGTGGAGCCGAGAGACAAATCTCAATCAGCGGCCGGAATTTTTAATTTCGGATTAAGCATACAGACAATGAATCAGACGGAAACAAGTCTGCGGCTTTTGCTTCAACCAATGAGCATCTTGTTCAATAACAGCCGGCGTATATTTGGGCATGACATTACTTGCGTGCTTCATACTATCGAGAATTTGCTATTTTGTTCATCTGTCATTTTTGTATCCCAAAGACGGTATGGTCCGTCAACGGGACAACAGTCACCAGTGATGAGTGTAAACAACGCCTGAGTATCAACGGAATAAAGCATTGCAAGTCTGCGCCTTATCATCCCGCGGCGAATGAAATGGCAGAACGCGCAATCCAGACTGTTAAGCAGGGTTTCTTCACGCAGGATTATGGAACTATGCCAACTAAGTTGGATAGCTTTCTGTTCTGTTATCGATGGACACCGACTGACTCAACAGTGAAGCCATCCTTTGTATTAACGTTTAGCCGGCCAATGCAAACGATACTCCATCTGAGTTTTCCAAACCAGCAAAAGAGATTGGAGAAATAGCAGATGTGTGGAACTGCCAAGATGCCACAGGAAATGTGTCGCAATGAGTTTGTTCCGGTAAATAAATCTGCTTCACTAAGCAAGCTTGCAGCCTGCTACTTTCATGTCTTCAACGAGCAACCAAACAAAGCTACAGCTGGAGGACAGTCGTGTGGTGCGCTGCCATTTTGATCCTACGCGGCCTTGGGCAAGCAAACTACATGCGTGGGATCAAAAATTGACTGCTACGGACGCAAAAATGCCTCACAGGGCGATAAACCGCAAACAAGTACGAAACTACCTCTATTAAAATGCTAAAACGTACGCCTAAGCCATTTGATCAGTATCAACTCGAAGGCTGCAACCTCTACCAGAAAAGAGTAGGTGTCACGTAGGCGATTGAGTGGTGTTTGATCAACGCAGGCGATCACATGATTAGTTGACTAAGAACCTGTCATACCTTCATTATTTCGTTGGTTTTCGTTTTGGCGTATCTAGCTACTGTAAGGTAGGACGCTTTGAGTAATCGGTTCTATACTATGCATTCGCTTTCTGTTTTGGCTGTCGGCTCAGAGCCATAATTAACACAGTGCTAAAAACTTCGCGAACTAAAACATGTAGGACCACTTTCGTACAACTACGCGGCCAGTGGTATACTTGAACTTACAAAGCACCCGCTAAAGGAAATTATACCAGCGGTGTGATGGTCGCATATGCAATGAGGATAGCAGTGCTACTTGCTTTGTTTACACAAAGACCGTTGCAGCACGGAGCTACCGATAACATACCATGGCAGCTTATATTTGGAAGGGCTTTGAGGATCCATTTGAACGCAGCGCTATCAGCCCCCGACAACAACGATCTCCACTAGCTTGGGCGTCGCCAATGATATAAGTCCACCTATAGCAGGTTGGCTTGGCCAAGATGCCCTGCGTGATTTTTCCTGCTACCGAACGCGAAACACGAAAAAGCAACTGACCTTATCTCGCCTAGGCTGGATTTCCCTGATCTAAGGACCAGAAGCGCACCACCTTGCAGTTGGTAAGAAAGTTAGCAGCAGACAACATTACAGATCATTAATATTTAGAACGGCGTCAAAGGTCCAAAACGCTGTCAAAGAAGCGCACACACCTTCAGCCCAATCAGCTGACTTGTGTATTAATGTGGGTGGCAAATGATGCATACGTTCA
>OX104064.1:80604128-80622703 GCA_944474145.2 Dicrocoelium dendriticum | reverse complement strand
AGTAGGGTAGACAGGGCTTTGTTATCTAGAAACTTTGCTGCCGTTTCTTATTGGTCACATTTGTGGTATTACCACTGAACACCAGCAAGTGTCAATTCCTAACCACGGGTGACGAAGAGGTTAAAGTGCATACGTCTAATGGGTCCTTAACACTGCAGCATGGCACCGAGGCACGTGATCTAAGTGTCATCGTGACTAGTGACTTCAAGCCCTGACGCCGTGCATGCATGAGGCTATTAAAGCGCTACAGGATTTTTTCGTATCAGGTGAATTCTGGGTTGTATCAAGCCAGAGGCCTTTTTCCGTCGTGCAATGATGTTGTCAGACTACATCTAGAATCTGTGTTCAGGCATGGGCATCTTACCTGCAGAAGGATATTATTTGTATTGAGGATATGGGAACATTGGCCACTCGAATGATAGCAGACCAGCGCGAGTAACCATATGAAGATCGGTTGGCTAACGGATTTGTTCTCAGTGATAATACGCAGATTAAGAGGCGACATACTAGAGACGTTCAAAATCTTGGAAGGTCTCAGTGGTCTCAGGCCAACCGGTCTGTTTGAACCAGCTACGTCAGACAACTTGCGGGGCAATTGTATGAAATTTAAGCGCTATAGGTCTAGGCTGGAGTTACGAGCCATGTCCTTTGCAAAGCGGGTTGTGCCTGTTTGGAATGAACTAGCTTCCGCTCAATTAGCATGCGAAACTGTGGAGGCATTTCAAAGCAGCCTAAACAAACCATGGTTGACCATGGTTTCCGAATTTCCTTGAGCGTCAGAGACTGTCCCTAATCTCATTGTTACATGATGGTGTGTTGTTAGTCTTATACTTGCTTCTGTTTTCCCACCATAATAGAATCAAGAATATCCTAGCAATTCCCAGTGCTTAAGGTTCTTTAGCTAACTGGCACATGAAATGTGACACCCGTTAAGAGGATGCTTGTTTCCGCCCGGGTTACTTCCCCGTTCGGTCCTGTCCACCTAAGCAATTTATATTATGGCTGGAGGAAGTACGTTCACAGTATGCACCACAATATACCAGAGACTTTCGAGTTGTTTCCCTGTCTGTCTTTGATAAAAATGCTTAGGTTTGTGCCTCAGCAACGCTCTGAAGGCAAACAGCTATATCCCAGTCGTTTTTATAAGATCAGAAATATTGCTACCATTGTGTTTCCGGCTGTACCCAGCAATGACCTCCAGGGAGTAAGGTACCTACTACTATCATTTTTTGGGGTTACTGGATGTAGCGCAGTATTTCCTGAAGAAGTCTTCAGCATTTTCCATAGTCCTGGTTTCGGGACGCTGCGGTAGCTAAGTGGTTAAACTATGATAAAACGTTACGTCCCGCTCAAATGCTGTCCAGTCCTCTCTACGTGATGGGTGGATACACGTCGCTGGCTGTGTTATTTGCCCAGGTCTCTACGCAATGCTTTAGCTGACTGCCTTTGCAGCTAAATTATCCTCCTGTAAACTCTGCCTACCTTTACTAACGACGGGCGACTTATCTTTGCGCTGCACACATGTAATCCTGGTTCCGCTTCTCCCCACAGTCAGGTACAAGTCTCTGCTGATTCGGCGCTGTCTTCTGGTTCTCGGCCATGAACTCCATTTGACCCAGTCATCCATGCAGATAACGTAAGCTGAACTTCAACTCTTACTTTTAAGAGTCACTGCCGCCTTGCACTGTGAAGTAAACATGACAAGAACATATGCAAAGATGGTGAAAGTGAACTCTACACCTGTAGCTAGTAAACCGAGACCAGTAGAATGTGACGCTTTGTCTATCCCTATAACGGGAGGAAAGGAAAAAGAGAACGAATCCGCTGCCCACGTAATCTCTGATGAACTCAGTATACACAAGGGGTTAGCAATTCGAAAAGCTGCAAGGGTCGCCCCGGCTCCCCGCAGTTCGCGGACAAATGAGAGCAACATGCCACCCTCACCCGACCGCTGCTTTATCATCATGAATGTACCTGAGTCAACCAAAAACACTTCCGCCGAGAAACTTTTGGGGGATTAAGTGTTTCTGAAACGAATGGTTTTATTTCCGTTCGTTTAGAATGTGCAAGGTATAACCATTTTCTCTGCCCTCCGTCACGGTAGCAAGCCGAGGGAACCATCCAAGGTCCACCACTGTGGATTGTGTGTCAATAAGGAGATGCTTGTCAACGTATCCACCGACGCAACCTATGTATCAAAAGTGAATCCTTCTACGTTCTATGTGAAACCTGGAGAGTGGTTGAAGAACTTCGAACCCGAAGAGCGATTGGCGAAACTGACTTCCACACTGTCCATTATCGTGAATCTCGGAAAACCCAGCTGTCTCGTTTGCGACCGGTACTCAGAATGTCCAGACAGGTGTGCCGAAATTGGACTGCGCGTATTGATTGAAAAGGTGCGCATCCTACGTAATGAGTTGAAAGTGAATGAACCACTTGCTTCTGAGAGCCGCTTCGGTTTGATGGTCTTATGAAGACCCCGTTCTGGCCTGTATTCTGGACTCGGACTCGCTTATCCCCGGCTATCGTCTCTCCAGGGTAGTTCGTCATTGGTTGGTGCGAAGGTTGCGACTGTGCCTTTTCCTCGTTTCTTTGGTTATTTTGACTTTCTCTTACTAAGCTCTAGGGTAGTTAGATTGTCTCAATATATTTAACACTATTTGTGCCATTTAAGCCTGGTCCAAAGAATGGTAGTGAAAGTCAACGCTAGTCGTGCTAAGTTCATTGGCCCACGCAAAAACAGTGCGCTGACGCATGCAGCAGGAAACGCCATGACATGCTGGAAAACAAAGCGGAATAAGTGGTAACTTGACAATTTCATTGCCTCCAGTAGAGTTGAGGCACTGCATTGCAGTTTGTCAGATTCACTAACAGTAGCATTAGAAACGATGCACGTTTTTCGAAGACCAACTATGTGCCATAAACAAAGAACTAGCATCCGCCAACGAAGCAATAAAGGAAATCGCCACCTTAGCCTCTCTGTCAGGTATACGAAGTAAAACACCCCTCTGCATTGTGGGCGACAGGAAAATTGTCGTCTACTATTTCCGCCGAGGTTAACCACCCTGCGTGTGGAGCTAATTATATAAGAGTTGTCGTTGAACCTGACAGAGTTCTCTTGGACAAACTAAAGTGTCTGTTACAGAAAAGTGGTAACATTCCTCTTGACAACTTCACAGGTGAAAGCCTAAAATGCGGAATGAGAATCGCTGGTCCGAGTGTCCTTACCTCCTGCAAGCAGAAGCTTGCCAAGTTTCTTCACGAAAACTTGGGAAGTTAGACTAAGTTTCAAGATGGACACATTCTACTGAAGTCTGATAAAACACCTCTACAACGGACATTTGCTCTGCCCAACAAAGCTCCAAAGACACAAACGGCCTATGGAGCGAACCCTGTTAATTTTAAAGCTACCCAAGCCGAAGGTTGCATAACCTTGACTTGAACCTTTCTCCACAGCCGAGGCCAGTAAATACCTCACCGGGAGCAACGCTAAATAGCTGCCAACCCATTAGCAAAGATATAGTTAACAAGCCGGCTGGCTCTTTGCTAAGCCCTTCTCCCACCATCTGGAACGTTAGAAGCTAGATAACTGTCTGCCCGATTGACCCGCCACGCGTTTTTGGCCCTTTATACCTATGCAGCGCCGTCTAATGATCTGAATTTGCTAGCTGCTGCTGCAGTGACATCACCCATCTTGCTTTCACCAACAGACAGTAAACCTAAATGTGACTCTCTCCTGCTTACGCTGAGCCCTTAACTGCAGGTGGCCTCGTTCCTGGCATGAAGCAGGCAGGCCTTACAAATAAAGCTCTACCGAGAATAGGCAATCGTATACAAATCACTCACACCCTGCCTAATCCGCGACAGATGGACTAGGAACGGCCCCTAAGAGAACCATACGATAACCCTCGATGTAAACTAACAAAAGTTGGGACAACGGTGGAAATCCGGCATCTCCATTTATACCACAGATTGAACACATAACTAAGACCAGGCGTACACAAACATCCAGCAAGCCACACTTACTGGAGACCGCGACAGCAACTGATCATGAGCTGAGTTACAAAATTACTCGCCATGGTATGGACTCCTATAATTAAGGTTATGGCTTTAATCCACGTTGCAGTGCCACAGTGACGCATGACCCAACGCCGCTCCCCACCAACCTCCAACGATTCGCCTACAGTCCTCAGGGTTTCCAACTACGAGCCACCTTGCCACCTGCCCACCGCTCAACATCTTACTCAACAATGAACATGAGTGCGTGTTACCCTGCTGCTTCTAACTATAACCAATGACATGTACCCCGCTACAACCCTGCTGTATATGGCATACTCCTGGAAGTAAAGAAACAAATCACATCATCCTCGAATGCAAAGATTTGTCGCCCGCGTACTACAAGCTTTCTAATGAATACTGAACTACCCAACACATCACTACACAATCCCGTTCCATCTTTATGGATTACGGCGGGCTACGGTCTGCCACAATGCACGAGAATGCATGATGAGGTCTCTCTCTATCATCTATACAAGCTAGTAGACATCCCACAGGTGCCCCTGAGGAATGACTACCAACACCTCCAACAACTGCAGATGGGGTCTCAATAAAAACCACTTCCAGTATTGGCACGCATCACGAGTACCTATCACGCCTGTTGAACCAGCTCAAACGTTTCCCTCCTTCAAAACACAACGGCCACTGAGTCATGGCAACCAAGGCTTTTTCTTCCTCTGAAACACTTTTTGGCACATCCATGAACACGACTTCTAGCCTCTAACCAACGTTTTAACCTGGAGATTCACCAATGCATGCAAACATGCCTTCTGTCCTCGCCGCATCTTCGAAGGCCGTCCAGATGCCATAGTAACCGCCACATCTGGCAGAACTATGCCCATCGGGACCGCCCATTCACTGTAAACTGCCGTTATCTTCAAAAATCGTTACGTTCACCTATTCCTGCTAATACCTTAGTCATCACTAACAACTCTGATTGGAAATGTGTACCTGCCTCCTCTGCCTCGTTTCAGCATGGTAACTAGGACATCCCACTCCTTCATGCTGATCAAAAAACGGAGGTGCTTTATATTGACGAGAACATTAATATTTTGTCTCACCTCTGCAACCGTATAGCCGTTATCACCCTGTCTGTGGCGACAGCAGTTGTGTCTACGCAAACTAGTCAGATGACTCCTGTTTCTCAGAAGACATCAGATGAGCAATTCTGCAATGAGGCGTTCACCATACTTTTCACCAACGCAAGGTCTACCAAACATAAGGTTCTCTTTTTAGCCCGTCATTGTACCATCGGGACCCCAGGTTGTGTGCAACAAAGAAACGTAGCACGATGCCAGCACACGATGCTGAGCTGCGAACCCCGGGCTACACCTCCTTCAGCAATGGATGCTTCAACCACCGTGTTGATGGATGCCTCCTCTACATTTGTGAGGATTTCGAGGCGTCATTAGTGCAATAAAGACCAATCGGTCCACTAGAAGATTCGGTCTAGATTCAGAGTAACAGGAGACAGCACGAAATATTACTTGACTGTCTGTAACACCCACCACGCACGCACACAACCAGGATACGCAGTCTGCTTGAACTCTTCACAGTAGCATTCCTATTGCCTATCCGCTGTAGAAAAACTGATGTTGGCTTTACCATGCCACAAATAGTCTGGCAAACAAAACTTGCGCCACCCAAATACGGAGGTTATGTGAACACTCCATATGCCTTTGGAGGGACTCAACACGCGCATTCACCGACTAGGCACTATAACACCCTAGCTTTACATTTTACCAACGGGATTGCGCAATCATATGCTAGCGTGTTTAACAGGCAACCTAGATGCAATAATAAAATAGTGAAGCTTTCTTTCCGACTACCTAGTACCCGTGTCCCACTGGCTAGACCTGCTAGTTCTCTTCGGCTCTTCAAACGCATTAACTCTACAAACTGCTTTACTTCCGGGGTCCTTAAGCTGGGAGAACTCCTTGCTGTATACGTATACAGGCACTGTTTCTTCTTTATTACATAGAAAACTCACTCACTGCCTGTATGTACTTTTACCTAAAATGAAGCAAAATACAATGAAGCCGCCGCGGGATGCACCTCCCCTTGCAAACTACTCGTCAAGCGCAAAAAGCTACGCGCAAAGGACAACCGGGCTCAAGAAATCTCCTTTATACGCAGCAATGAAGTCCATGTTAAGTGGTGAAGTACACTAGCTGCAACAAATCTGTCCAAAGAACATACTGCGCTTGACCCTATTAACCCTGCCAAAGCCCTTAATCTTCGGAGGAGGGGCATAAATAACACCGCATCGAATTTGATTAACTCAATTATTCTTCCAGACAATTCGGTTAACAGTAATCCAGCTAAAAGACGTGATGACATGAACCGCTGTTTCCGTGACTACTTACCTCTGCTAATCTAACCCATCCTCCCAATTTCCCAAGTCTTACCACTGATACATTAAGCACGGTACAATTTGACCTGCTTACAATTAACCGTGAAACTCGAACCCACAAACTAGCGCACCAGGCAGGACCTGATAACCTCCCATCGGCTTTGCTAACTCTGGGCAACTCGGACATCGCCGTCCTGCTTCATAAATTCTTCACTCTTTTAATGAAACACATAACTTTTCGTGCTGCCTGGAAATATGCAGTAGTCGTGCCAAGATCTAACAGGGAAGAAAGTCAAGGTATTGAATGATACCCACCCATTAGTCACACACCATTCGCTCCACGGATAATGGAGAGGATCGTCAAGTCAGAGCCCCTAAATTTATTAACACATAGTAATCTGGTTGGCTAGCCGAACAACGTCCTCATGGTGTAAGCTGGGTGGTTCGTGTGTGACACATTTCAGCAAAGCATTCTGCAGCAGTGTTACAAGACGTGGTGCGTTTTCGCATGGTAAGCGTTCTCTTTATAAAAAGCCATACGTGTTAATTTATAAGCGCTAAGGCGATGAAAGGGATTCGCCACAAACTAACGTCACCGCCCCGTGGATAGCTGGTTAAGTACATCCAATCGAGGACGTCAATCGTCTATTCCTACATAGTCGACGCTGGCAAAAGCAGTCTCAAATACAACAGCACACGTACAAGCTCAAACTACAAAGCTACATCTATGCGCATTTACCCACACATCCATGAAAGTCTTCACCGTTAGGATACTCACGTTGTATCCTTGTACAGTAAGGTTCAAATGTCGTTATCACAACATTATCACACATGTAAAGGCGTGCCTAGTGTTGCCGAGAAAAAGTTTATTATGTCTTATCAACAAAGCACAGCATAGCTTCTTCCGGTCCGAATCCTTCCAAACATGACGGTTGAAATTCCTAAGGAATATAACCACCATGGTTGACTGCAGGAAAGCTGTGGTCATTATGTTCCTGGATATGAAAAAGCATTCGACTTAGTCCATCCAAACAGACGGCCAACTAAACTGATTCCTTAAGGCCTATCGAACAACCTGCATCCTTAGTTGTTCTCTTAGTTCTCCTGGCGAACACTGTCGGTGTGTCTAGAAGAATCCGAGTCCTCACCAAAACCAGTAACGAGTGGAATGTTCCATGGAAGTGTCCTGGGCACTACACGCTTTCTACTTTGTATCAATGAGCTACTCTAAGTCTTTGAATATGGAAATCCGCACCTGTTCACCGACGATTGCATAGTCGTACTCTCCTTTGACCCGGGTGACCAAGAGCGATTTCCTCAATATTTAACATAACATTGGTATTAGACTCTCGGTATATAGCTAGGAAGCTTGATTTCTCATCTGATAGGTACAAGGCCCTTTCGTACTGATTTACCACATCACCTAACGCCATAACCCTGGATGGGTTCCTGCTTGCCAACCGTCAAACCGTGATGGACCTCGGCTTACACTATTCAAGCTCACTGAATTTCTTGGAGCAACTTAGCTATTGTGTAGCGAAAGCCAGATCCCTCATTAGTCAAACCTGTGAGACCATGCTGGTAACCAAACCTAGCCTCGCTCTATACAAAGTATGCACCAAACCTCGTTTGGAATATTGCTCAATATTATTTACCAAATCCAGGACGAGTGATGAAATCGCAATTGAGAAAGCCCAATGCTCATGAACAGTGTCTGTTTTGCAATTTCAGCCTCAGCTACCGCGGGAGCTGTAAACTTCAGGGTGTTGAACGTCTGTGGTTACGAAAAATGAGACGCAAGCTCAACTTTAATCCCAGACGCTAAACAGCCTGTATATGAACCATGAATGACTCATTCAACAGAATGATGACTCGGTATCCATTACACAATAGACTGTTGGCCCTTACATTACTTACAGCTCTCACCAACATGCGCAACAACCTCTTTCACTACAGGTTTGCCCGCGTCTGGAAGAGGATACGGTTACAAGTGAAATAACTAAAAAACTAGATTATTCTCGATAGCATAGAGGCACGTTTTAGCAAACATTATCCTAGTTATACAGACAATGGTTCTTAATAGACACATGGTTTTGCACACATAACTGGGGAAGTACATGTGAATGAAACCTCAAAGTGATGTGGCAACTTTTACATTCATGTGGATGTAGCACAGTGTGGAAATTTGTAAGCGGTGACTTTATTATGATCTGCAATTGCATAAAATATAGCATGTTAATCAATAACGTAGTGGATGTGTGTCTGCATTTATGTACGTGTAATTGTTAGTGGGAATTTCGAGTAAACTTGTGGATTGTGACTGAATTCATGAGGTTGTTTGCTGTGTTCACCATGCTATGAAAGGAGCAATGGAACTCCTCGAATTAGATGACGTATGTGAAGGCGAGGTTCTCCGGAAAGGGAAAAGGCGGTGACTTTATTTAGTGGCGAGTCACATCCGCCACGTCGCAGTGTGATGTAACCGAACTTTTTGGCTTTTTATAAGGCGAACGCTTGCCATGCGAAAACCCACCACGTCCTGGAACACCGCCTCGGACGTATGCGCTGGAAGTGGATTAATACGAACCACCTAGACGGCACCAGGTGGAGGTTGTCCGGGTGGCCGATAATACTACAGTGCGGATCCTCCACACAGACACCTTGCTACCGTGCTTACATGTCTTCTCTTCCACACCAATAAGTCGGAGGATGCACTTTGAGAATATGGCCTACAGCACATATAAAGCTGAAAACTCAACATCTCGGACACATGTCGCAACGTTTACGACTCCAACGCCCGGGCTTGATCTATCTCTTACTGCAACGACAACGGACAGAAGCTAGGCCACGGGCGTAAATATCTGCCTTTTCGAATCTACTACGTCCACCTTATACAGCCTCTAGCTGCCTCTGCAACCCTATTTGCGCTGTAGCTGCGGCTCCCCGTCCTCTTTTACGATCCTTCTCTTAACTAGGGTTAATATGCGGTCCAGTTCCCCGCCTCACCACCACGCATAGACCTTACCACGCAATTTATGCGGCTTCAAACCTCACTGAGCTGCTGAGCGTTAGAATTACCTGCTACATTAGAAGTCTAATTTGCTGTGGAACACAGTACATTTCTGGTGCAGCTGCTCATCTGCTGCTGCAAACCCAGGTCTGTTCCGGCGTCGGCTCTACAACCATATTTTCGCTAAAATCGTGGTGCATGGTCCCTTTGCTTCTTGATATTTTTTAATTTTGAACGCTCTTTAGTCCATGCCCTCACCTGACGACAGCAAGCGGCATCTGCTTCTTAGTTAATCCGGCAAGTACCCACTTTATTTTGTGCTCTTATTATGACTCAGCTGTTCGCTGCAGTGGTCTCCAATGAAGTGAAGCATTTAATCCAGTGAGGCGCTGATGCCACATTTTACTCCGCAGCCCCGGGTCTATTCCTATAATATACAACAAGTGTAAGTCAATTTTGTCTCTCCACTTATTACTAGAGCGCATAATGAACAAGCCAAATGTGTCCGTCTCTATTTTCTCCCTACAGCAAACTACTCGCTTTGGCTATTTATAGATTGATTAGCGACCACGCCAAGATGTGTATCTCCCGCACCACTTATGTTTCTTCAAAACTGACTAATTTAGTCCGCTTGCATGTTTGCTTACAGTATTCAATGTCTTCCACGTCACATATATCCTAGGCCTAATAAGTAAATAAATGACTTATTTCCAGCAAAGTAGGCCAAGCCTGTGAAGGAATGATGATGAAAATACCAACAAGAATGGTTATTTGACGCCATTGGCACTATGCCGCTGAGATCGGCAAGCAACGCTGGGTACAGAAGAATGGTCTTCGAAGTTGGGCTTCGAGCATCCGCCGTGTGGTTGGGTTGATACAAGAAAACTACATTGAGAAAAGGGTTCAATTTAAGTGGACCTGAGTCATTCCGAGCACAAGGACCGCAGGTGAAATGGAAATATTCTGGTGTTGCTTATCCCAACAGTGGCACCCCACCACTGCGGCTTTTCCTGGTTTGGACTCATAAAGTGAAGATAGCCTGAGCTGTGCTCAAAAGCAAAGCCTAGTGGCTCAGGTTTGACCCCTTAAACAATAGGCCACTGAGGTCAGTGAGCAACGCTTGGCACAGCGTAAGCGGTTTCAAAGTTGGGATTGAATTGTCCGCTGTGTGGTTGCGTTGCTACAAGCAACCTATATGGAGACTTTGATTCAACGGAGGTGGGGCTGGGTCATTTCGACCACAAGGAACGTAAATGAAAGAAAGATATTTCTGTCGCTCATTCCAGCACTTCTCAAACGCTGTTTCGTCATGGTTTGTACTCATTAGGTGAAGGTAGCTTGAATTGGGATAAAACTCAGAGCTTCTTGGCTCAACCGTGACAGCAAAAGCACCGTGTCAATGAGATTGGCGAGTAACGCTTTGTAATTTGGAAGAAATACAAAGTTGGGCTTGGAGAATCCGATGTGTGGTGTGGTTGCCACAAATTACCTTTAATAAGAATTCGGTTCACTTAAGTTGGAGCTCGTTCGTTCCGAGCCCAAATACCACAGATGAAATAGCAATTTTTAGGTGCTGCTCATCCTAACACTCACCTCACCACTGCTGTTTCGCCCTACTTTTTATTCATTAGGTGGGGTTAGCCTGTGCTGTGCTAGAGAATCAGAGCAATTAGTCTCACGGTTGCCACTGAATGCACAATGCCATTGAGATCGGCGAGCGACGCTTGGTACAGCAGGAAACGAATTCAAAGGTAAACTTGAAGGATCCGCTGTGTGGATAGGTTTCCACAAGCAAGCTCTATTGCGCTTTTAGTTCACTTATTAGTTCCTCGTTTTTCCGACTGAAGACTGTTGGAGAATTAGTACAGCTAAGAAAATACCGGGATATAACGCGGTCTTGTTGCGTTTGTTATAATGACCAAAACCTGCATTATTCATTTTACATGCGGTTCATGTGCTGGAATTGACCAACGTCCATTTCAAGTAAACCGCGGTCTTAATGGGGCTCCAGTATTAACATGTGCAAAAACAACCTACTTTGAATTCACATACGGTCCTTGTGTTCGGAATGACCGAGGTCCACCACAAGTGTACCGAGGTCTCAGTGGGGGCTGTTTGCAGCAAACCAATCACAAAGTGGATCCTCGAAGTCCAACTTATCACTTTAGTAGATGTTGCTGGTCGCAACAGGACTACACGGCGGATTCCATAAGTTCAAGTTTAGGTTCATTATCGCTGTACCAAGCGTTGCTCACTGATCTCCGAGACAAAGTGCTTATGGCGTCAACCTTGAGCCACTAGGCGCTGATTTCCAGCCCAGCGCCATCTATCTTAAACTGATGAGCAAATCCAAGAGGAAGCAGCGGTTGTTAGTTACCTGTGTTGGAAGTAGCGTCACAAAACTATATCCATTTCCCCTTCGCCCTTGGGGTCCGAATGACTTTGGTCCACTTGAAGTAGGGCGAGGTCTCAAAAGAGGTTGCTTGCGGCATACTAAGCACACAGCGGATTTTTTAATTCCAACTTTGAATTCCTTTCCGGTTTTGCGGATCTCAATGGCATGGTTTTGGCATCAAACGTGAGCCGATGTCTCAATATGGTTTGCTTGTAGCAACTAATCACACGGCGAATTCTCCATGACCCACTTTAAATTCGTTTACCAGGCACCACGTTTTTCCCGCAGTTCTAAGTGTTACAGTGTTTATGGCGTCAACCGTTATCCATTAGGCTCTAGTTTCCAGCCCAGCACAGCCCAGCCACCTGCTTAGTCCAAACCGGGCCGAAATGACGGTAGTAGTGTGCCAGTTTTAAGAAGAGCATCACGAATCCATTTGCATTTCATCTATGGTCATTGTGCCCGGAATAAAAGAAGTCAATCTCAAGTGAACTGATATCTCAAAAGGGTTGGCTTTTAGCAATCCAACCATGCAGCGGGTTCTCCAACTTCGTGTACGCAGTACCAGGTTAGTTCCACAGATCTGAATGGCATGGTATTTATGGAGTTAATGGTGCGCCACACTACTCTGATTTCCAGCCCAGGTTTGGCTAACTACCTGATGAGTACCAACCAAGATGAAACCACAATAGTAGTGTTGCAGTATTGACAACAACATCACGAATATATATCAAGTCAACTACGGTCTTGTGCTAGGTATGACGGAGGTCAATTTAAGGTAACCGAGGTCTCAATAGAGGTTAGTTGTAGCAACCCGACAACACAGCGGAATCTTCAAGTCCAACTTTGCCTTCGTTTCCACTGTACCAAGCGTTGCTCGCGGAACTCAGTAGCATAGTGCTTACATCGTCAACTTTGAGCCACTAGGCGCTGCTTTTCATCCTAGCTCAGCTAATCTTAAACTGCTGAGCCCAAACCAGGAAGAAACAGCGGTTTGGTTGTACCCGTGTTGGAATTAGCATCACAAAAATAGATCCATTTCCCTTTTAGTCCTTTGGTATGAAGGGCTGGTTCACCTCAAGTAGGCCAAGGTCCCGATAGAGGTTTCGAGTAGCAACCCAAGCACACAGCGGATTCTTTAATGCCAACTTTGAATTCGTTTCTGCTGTACCAAGCGCTTTCATGGTTCTCCGTGGCATAGCTCCAATGACGTAAAATGTGAGCCTTTAGGCTCCGATTTTCAACACAAAACAGGCTACCATTTACTGTTGATTCTAAATCTGGACGAAACTGCAGTCTCGGGGTGACCGTGATGAGATGAGCAACACCAAAATATTTATACCTCAACTACGTTCCTTGTAATCGGAATGACCGAGGTCCACCTTAACTGAACCGAGGTCTAAAAAAGTGGCTTTTGCAATCCAACCACACGGCGGGTTCTCCAAATCCAATATTGAATCTGTTTCTGCTGTACTAAGTGTTACTTGCAGACCTCAGCGGCATAGTGCTTATGACCTCAACCGTGAGCCACTAGCATCATATTTTCACATAGCTCAGGCTACCTCTAACGGCAGAGTCCAAACCCGGAAGAAACCGCGGTCGTGGATGTCAGTGTTGGGAGGAGCATCATGAAACTACACCAATTTCTCCTAAGATTTTGTGATCAGAATGACTGAGGTCCACCTGAAGTTTACCTAGGAATCAGTAGACGGTGTTTGCAGCAAGTAAACCACACAGTGGGGTCTCAGTGCCCTGCCATATTCTCCTCTTTTATCGCTTCCAAACTGACGAGATGTATAGGTTTTAGACTCCGCACAACTAAGACCCAGCTTCTCTCACATCGCGACCCCGCCTGACTTGCTTACCCTATATGCGTATAGCCATTCCCAACCCTAACCTGTCCATCTCTGTGTCCCTTTTTATTTGCCTTCCCACTTTAACCGTAGGATCTAATCTCAATCTCGTCTGATCGGTCTCCTGCTCTCGGACTTCTCTTAGAGTGCTGTAACATTACCGGCCATTGTTTAGATGACTGAACGCCCTCTGTTTTTAACTCATTTTCAGTCGGACAGTCAGTTCTGTACCATGCCCTACGCCAGTCTCCTCTTCCCAATCAGCGACGTATTGACTTCTTCCAGACTCCTGGGATGAAAATGGCCTAGACTCTGTTTCAAGGCTACCGAGATATAAGCGGTATAGCATTTGTAGGGTCAAAACTATGTCTTTCTGACCACAGCAGCCTGCTGGACTTGTTCGCCCTTTATTAATATACCCACATCCATCTCTAACCTATTCATTTCCGGACCCACATCCTTTGCCTTCCAACGCTAACGGTGGGGCCCACTCAATGCGCCGACTAATCCAGTCTCCTTCGATCAATTTCTTTCTCTCCGACTTCTCTCAGAGTTGTACCCGGTAACGAGGTCCTTTTAGTCTTGCTCTCAATTCATTCAAGCTTTTAACTGTAGTTGTTGTCTAGAGTATATTTGCTAACAATTTTCACTTATTCCTTTTTGTTAAACTTACAGTTTTGCTACCGTTATTTTTTCTATCACCCCTTGTTTTGGACCTAGTCTATGAACGTTGTCTTTGCGTCACGATCAAGGGTGTGAGACCAGTAAGGCGTACCCAGACAAAAGCTAAAATTATCAGCAAGAAGTCATCTGGAATAACTATGCCATGCACCGTTAAGCTAACAGGCCTCTTTGCTATGAGTTTCCAACTAGCCGAGCTTCAAAATGATGTGGTAAAATCCAAATGATTTTCAACACAATATAACCTTTTACTGACAGCCTGGCAGCCTTAGCGACTATGCTTCACCCCAATGACTACATGGATGTTAAGCAAGCGGAGTTGCCTGGGAGGTCCCTTAAGAGAAATGGCACAGTAGTGATGATTCGGCTAAACTGTCTTACTTAAATAGTGGTGTATAATGTTCCAGACCGCCTAAGTCGTTACACCATTTACAAAATACTGTTGAACGTGTGTGGCTTGGAACACAATTTTCTGCGTTTTACAAGATTGAAAAAATAGTTTACAAAAAGCCAATGCCCCATAGTCAAGTTTGATAATGAAAGTTCGGCTCTTTAGTGCCTCTCCTATCAAAGTAAACTTAGAATTCGCACGACGTTCGTTGACTTAAAGTTAGGAAAACCAAGAACGGAGTTGCATGCCGTTACGGTAGTCTAAATAGTTTTCCACAACCAACAGGTGTGTTCAGACGAATCGGGCCATCTCCGCGACGCCTGTGAACATAAGTGGCTCGTCTACACTGGATCTTGACATTTCGTCTGATATGGATACTGCATTGCTCGATTCCTTGGCTGAATCTGTAAACCTTGGGACCACTACAATCCAAAAAGCAACAGCATACGAAGAGCAAAGCAGCCAACTTGAGAAGAATATGGGGAACGCCTCAGTTAGCACTAAGTGTTCAGCTGTTGCTACAACACGACCTTTATTCCAAAAGGGACAATGGTTGGCGAAACTCTAAGGCATCCTTTACATAGCGCAGTTAACTCAGATATGTTAAGATACTTCTACGACGATCGTAGCTAGTCCAGCCTAACCTACACTCAGAGAACAGAGCCGCCGGCTCCTCGAGCCAAAAGACCCCGTGTATGGATAACACCGCCGAGGTCACCTGGACCGCTTGGGTCAATTACACAACGTTCGAAAATAAGAAAAGCGGAGGCCCTAGCAACATATAATGCCGCGTGGGATAATGGGTTGTGTAGCGCACTAGTGTTCAAGGTTCCGGACGAGATATCGGTTGAAGCATTTAGGCGGGCAATCACTGCGTTTAATGGCATTGCAGAGAATGCACCGCAAGTTCAACGACTGACCAATCATGTGACCGAATTTGCGACCCATCAATCTGAAAATAAAAAGCGTGGTAGTATTGCATACTCTCATAGCTAAGCGTGAAAAACTTCGCAATGAAACAATGCTAAGCCAGCTTACTTTCGGGCCGCTGAAAAGAAGCATAAATTGGGCTGGGACAAATCCTAACATCAAAACAGGCTTTAGTCAGCGAGAGTCCAGCTCAGCTATAAAGAAACGCCGAGTGACCTATAACCTCTTAGACAACACCGTGTCGAAAACTACGAGGGCTCTTAGGCTGGCTAGCCGAACAACCTCCTCGTGGTGCCAGCTGGGTGGTTCGGGTAAATCCCGTTCCAGCAAATGGTTCGGCGGCAGTGTTCCAGGATGTGGTGGGATTTCGCCTGGCAAGCGCTCTCTCTATAAAAAGCCACATATATCCGTTTAACAACACTGTGACGTGGCGGATGTGACTCGCCACTAAATAAAGTCACTGCCTCTCCCCTTTTCCGGAGGATCATTCACACATCACGGATGTCATCTGATTCAAAGCGTTCAATTGATTCCCCCTTTGATGGCGAACACAACGAACAAAAGCACACACAGTCACATTGACCTACTCACACAACATGTCCCCTTCCAAATACACAGTTAAACATAGTTTTACATCTCAACACACACATAAATTCCCATGCTATTGGTCAAAATGTACTAATTTGTAAAATTGCTGATCATACATGTCTGTAATACCATGATCACGCCCTTGATTGTGTGCCTCGCAGTGACGAGAATAAACTATTTATTTATTTATTTAACGGGCTGGCGAAGGGAACACAGCTAGACGCTAACCTACGCTGGTTATGTCGCCCACATACGCCTTAAATAAATTACGATCCGTAGACAAACAGCCTCTGCAACCTAACTGGGACAAGCTGGAGTTCAGCGCACGTGTATTTAATGTTCCGGATGGCATTTCGACGGGCAAGTAAGAAAGCAATACTTAAAGTTAACGGTACTGCGGAAAACGCGGTACACGGTTAGAGGGTGGCCAGAAGGATCAGCAAGTTCCGAGCCCCAATCAAACTGAGAACAGATGATAAAATAATTTTAGGCAATATAATATTGAATTGTGAACAATTGCGCAATGAAGTCAAGTTAAGGCAATTATAGTTCGGACCACCAGGACGAACTCCACCGATTCATACCCCAGGTGCTAGTGAGACGGCGCTGAGGACTACCACCGCAACAAATTCACCTACGGCGAGCACTCCATTTGACCAGCTACACAGCTCCGCGCAACTTCAGGCGCATCCAGGTTGCTGTGCACCTGCTACATCCTACAGACATAAGCCGCGGTGCTAGATGCAAGGCTAAATAGTGCACTGTATCTTATCCCGCAACCCACGCATTTTTAGCCCAGGTGGAGATGAGCCGCGACAGATTCATCCAGGCACCAAACACCGCGTCGCCCAACTACCCATCGCAATGTTTTCTCGCTCACTTCCTGCAATTACTGCAGCTAGCGAAGTAGCTTCCACGGCTTCAGGTCGTCGTTCATAAAGCTAGTAGACCCCAAGTGCTCTTTCTCACTCCTAATTATAAATGCTAGGTCCCTAAACAATAACATGCGTACCCTGCGTCCTCTCTCAGTCCTTGCAGACCCTGGTGCAATAATTGGCAGGAAAACATTGTTTCCACCTTATGCTTCAGATGAGGTATACTCACTTCCGGACTATAAGCTGTTTATGCAATCTTATGTGCATAAACTGGGGGCGGGTGCGTCATTAATGTTAAAAATAATTACCCAGCAAAAATAGCAAGTTATGAACGCAGCTTAAACGATGGATTACGTATGGATAACGACTGATATCCTGGAATCGAAGGTATTACTTGGATGTTTTTACAGACCACACGATACCTCAACTTAAGGTAACAAAGCACTTATGGTTACTTTTGTGCTGGCAGCAGATCTCGTGCGAATACAATCTGGTTACAGGAGATTCCAAGCTACCTGAGTTAAACTGCTTCTCACCAATTGCGACGATAAAATATTCAGGCCTACTAGCATGTATCTATTTAGACGGCTGGACGCCACCCCTGCTGCTCTAACCAAGGCGAAACATATCCTCGACTTAATATTTACTCTGAGCATCATATCAACGAGAGTGTCAGTCGGCCGGGAGCTTCCAGGTAGTGATCACAGCTTAGTAATTGCTCGATGTACTTAAAGCGACATAATGCCTTCCCAACTAAAACAGACACAGTCGTAGTATACTTCCGAAGCACGTCGTTAACCGGACAACGTTTTCTGTACTCGTCAGCTCGAGAAATTGGGATGAATTCGTTGTATATAATGCTGTGGATCGGTCGGATGAGCTGTTTTATGAGGAAATACTTTACTGCCTCGAGGTGCTAGCTCCCGTGTCACAGTTAATGAGACAACCATTTAAAAGCGTAATCCAACTCAATATGCACAACAGAATTCCTAGGCTTAGATGATCATATAAAAACCCCTCAGTTATGAATACATCATGAAAGCAAATCAGACTCCAAATCAGCTTTCTGCTAGATCTAAGCAGCAACAAACCAAGCAGGAAACAGCCGCACTAAATAGTGCGAACAAAGCTAAGAATCTCAACTGGCTATAGACCTCTCGGACCCCTAACTATGGACGACAGGTCTCTACCCTAAAGATTTGTCAAAACGACACTTCCCGTGATACGGTGGTCGGCTCATACTTAACCGAATCGTAATATTTAGAAATAGGTTCAACTTTTCAGGCCCCGCAAGTGCCCGGTAGCCAGTCCATGTCCTGTGTACAGTTTGACGTAAATAGTGTCCGTTCTGCAATTTCAAACATCGTCATCCCCGAACCCTGGTCCAGCCGGAATACCGCACAATTTAATTAAGAATGGGGGCAAAGATATCCCTATACTTCC
>OX104064.1:80418701-80603986 GCA_944474145.2 Dicrocoelium dendriticum | reverse complement strand
TTTTCGTCGTGGATTCTATCATGGAGTGTTCCCTTGCAGAATCTCATGATGTAGGCGTTGAAGTGCTGCCTGGTGAAAGGTTAGTTGACCTAGATTATGCGGACGATATCGTCTTGCTTTTCGACGATTTTGCAGCGGCACAATCAACCCTGAATAGCCTGTCTAGAGTGGTCCCATTATTTAGTATGCACTTCGCACCTCCAAAGTGCTAAGTGTTGCTTCAGGATCACCAGCCACTTGCTGACCCCTTGACGCTTGCTAACGAGGAACTCGAGGTGGTTGATCATTTCACTTATCTTGGCAGCTGCATCAGCAATGATGGGCGCATAGAAACTGACGTGAGCTCACGCATTGCAAAGGCCAGAGCTGCTTACTTGAACCTGCGGCATCTTTGGCGACAGAAGGGAGTTTCCCTCCGTCTGAAAGGCCGTATATACAAGGCCACAGTGAGAGCCGTTCTGCTCTATGGTAGTGAAACTTGACCCCTTCGGTCTGAAGATCTGAGGCGCCTTCCAGTCTTTGATCATCGTTGTTTGCGAAGCATTGCTGGTGTCGGATGGCACCAGTGTATCCGCAACGATGATGTGCGTAGGCGAGTACAAGGTAGTGATAATCATGCTAGCACCCTAGAACAACAGATATCACTGAATAAATTGCGTTGTCTCGGGCACGTGCTACGCATGCCTGGTCACCGCTTACCTAGGGGGGCCTTGTTCAGTCTACCAGGTGTAGGATGGCGCAAGGCTCGAGGTGGACAGAAGTTGACTTGGCAGCGGGAAATGAAGTCACTGACGACCAAACTGGGTGCCGTTGGTCCGTCTCGCCTTCCGGGATGGCGTCCACGTGACTCGCCTTGTGCTTGGCTCGACACTTTGCAGGACATGGCTCGCAACCGACACCAGTGGCGCGTCTGCTGCCGTCTTCTAATCGGATTGCCTGTTTAAAGTATGTTTGGGGCTGAGTTATCTGCGGGGTAATGGCTGATTATGACGCGTGGCAGTGAAAGCCGCAAGGAAGCTGTCTCGCCGATGCCGCCTTATCTTTGCACGATAGCCAGCTGTTTGTGACGGTATGTTGTCTACACAAGGTGTAGGGCCTTGACCCTGCATGTTTGCTTAGGGCATTAAGATTTTCAGGTAAGTCCCCTTTTCTCTCGCTCTTGTTATTCTTTATTTCGTAAGTCCTCATGGTTGTATGGCAGCGAAGCATCAGTTTAAATGGCTGATGTACTGCTCTTGATGAGCATGATATACTCGAACACTGCAGTTCGCGTCAGGGGCTACGGCGGTCTGTCGGATAGGTTTCCGACAACAAGTGGCGCTCGCCAGGTTTGTCCGATTTCCCCGTTTTGGTACAATTTCGTCGTGGTCTCTGTCATAGAGTGTTCCGTTGCGGAATCTCACAATGTAGGCGTTGAGGTTCTGCCTGGTGAAAGGTTAACTGATATTGATTATGCGGACTATATCGTCTTGCTTTTCGACCATGTTGCTGCGTCACAGTCAACCCTGTATAAGTTATCGAGAGTAGCCCCATTATTCAGTAGGTGCTTCGCACCTTCAATGTCAAGTGTTGCAGCAAGACCACCCGCCAATTGATGACCGTTAGTAACGAGGAACTGGCAGCTGTCTCATCAACGATGGACACATGGAAACTGAAGTCAGTTCACGCATTGCAAAGGTCAGAAGTGCTTTCTTGAACCTTCGGCATCTTTCGCGACAGAAGGGAGTTTCCCTCCGTCTGAAAAGCCTTATATACAAGACGGCAGTGACGGCCGTCCTGCTCTATGGGAGTCAGACTTGACCCTTTCAGTCTGAAAATCTGAGACGCAGTCAGTTCTTTAATCATCGTTGCCTGCGAAGCATTGTTGGTGTCGGATGGTACCAGCGTGTCCGCAACGATGATGTGCGTCAGCGAGTACTAATTGGTGATTACCTAGCTTGTGCTTTAAGACAACAGATAACACTGAATATGTTGCCTTGACTTGGGCACCTGCCACGTATGCCTGGTCACCGCTTACCTAGGAGCGCCATGTTTAGTGTGCCAGATGTAGGGTGGCGCAAGGCTCAAGATGGACAGAAGTTAATTTGGCAGCGGGAAATGAAGTTACTGACGACCAAACTGGGTGCCGTTGGCTCGTCTCGCCTTCCGGGCTGGCGTCCACGTGACCCGCCTTGTGTTTGGCTCGAGACTTTACTGGACATGGCTCACAACGGACACGAACGGTGCGTTTGCTGCGGGCTCCTAGTCTTACTGCCAGTTTAAAGTGTTTCGTGCTGAGTTATCTGAAGAGTAATGGCTGATTATGATGCGTGGCAGTGAAAGCCGCAAGGAAGCTGTCTCGCCGATGCCACCTTATCTTTGCACGATAGCCAGCCGTTTGTGACGGTATGTCGTCTAAACAAGGTGTAGGCGCCTTGATCCTGAATGTTTGCTTAGGGCATTAAGGTTTTCCGGTGAGTCCCCTCCCTCTTATATTCCTTTATTCCCTAGGTCATCATAGTTGTATGACAGCGAAACATCAATTCAAATGACTTATGTACTGCTGTTGTTTGTTTGTTCGCGAATATGCGAACAGTGACGTTCGTCTTTGTTCGGCAAGCTCTTACTTAGCTCGTATGCCTTTGTGTTTGTTAACAGCATCCGGCTTACGCTCACATCGTCGTCGAACTCGTCTGCCGATGCGCTCCCATAGATCAATACAGTCGCGCTTGATCGGCCCGCTCTTGTGCTCGAAATTAAGCAACAGTTGTGTATTATCCTCTAATGGTAGTTTTTCTCAGTTTGATTTATCTGCGTTTTTAACTATTCCGAAACTAGCTTGTGCCATGTCACTCTTTTATGAGTGATGTGTCGGGAGTTTGTGCTCCCGATATATAGGTGAGCCGTTTTATTTCAGCTGCAGACACTGTTCGCCGCCCAGGCGCAGCTCATCGATGGACAGCTTTCCACCTTAAGCGTTCAAGCAGCACTCCAGTATCTGTACTTCTGGGATGACGGAGCTCGTTCAGTTGACGATAGTTATCTTTCAGCGAGTCTGCTACGCTTTGTGGAGACGGCAGCAGTGACAGAGACATCTATTGGGCCTGAGCCACTCCAAAGCTTTTACGACCCAGTCTATCTAACGGTGTTCATTTGCTTACCACATTTATAAATAAATAATCTTTTTATTACCGGTTACGCGAGACACGTTTTAAAGCATGATCATAGTAATAGTACAACTGATCAGGTAATTTGCGATGGTGTAATAGGATTTTCATGTATGTGGATCCATCAATGTCTGCAGGCTGGAATGTAGGTATGTTGCTTGTGTTTGTAAATGTGTTGCTGTTCTTTTGACTGCGTTCGATCGTGTCGTCAGTGTCTAAAGGAACGTTTGACGTCTATGTATTTGATATGATTGTCCGAGTAAGCAAGAGCTATGACTTTAATTGGTGTCGTGTCACAATCGCCACGTCGCAGTGTTAGACAGACCTTTGTAGTTTTTGATAAAGAGTGCTTACCTGGCGAAAACCCATCACGTTCTGAAACACTGCCGCCGAACTATTTGCTGGAATGGGTTAAACCCGAACCACCCAGCTGACACCATGGGGAGGTTGTTCAGCTAGCCAGCCGAGTTGTCAAACGTCGTATTCCCATACCGATCGATCCACATTTCCGCTTCCATTATGTCATTGTGGGCACCACCATAATGTGTCTTAGCTTCGGTCCTCGATGTGACTTATCACTTCTGTTTTCGAACGGTGTATGGGTGGTCTCGCACATATGTTCGTGATCTCTCTTCGACTTTTATCTCTTCTGTGTGACGAACGCGTTGTTTTATTTAGGAATTGTAGCCTTTGATTTAATTGTTCGTCCTTCATCCTGCTTTGTTTTTTTAACTTTTCATACCGATCCATCTCCTGGCTAGCTAGTCCACTGTTCGTCAGTTCCTCAACCTTGACGAAAGCTGAATATCTCTCTTGTAGTCCCGTTAATCCTGCGTTCAAATGACCATCAAAAGTGAAAATCTTATCTTGGTACTGAAATCTGGGTATCTGCCTGAAGAGTCAAACGAAACGGATAGTAGGGTGCGGTGCTAGTGGCTAATAGTACTAAAACTTGTTACTGCAGCAATGTTGCCTCTTTCTCTTCCGCCCCCTGGAAAAAGTCAGCGTAAGTATACTTAGGAATTTGTCACTCAAAAATTGTTTCCAGTGCGCCTTTAACATATACCGTGAACGCATTTTCTCTGATCAGGAATTCCGTCAGTACACAAAAATCGATTCCCGAATTATGATTACGCCATACTATAGCCCTTGGGTTGAACCGAAGTTATTTTGTGTAACCGAAATTCGTCTCAAATTTTTTTAACTGAGATAGCCATGGGCATAAAAATCGGTCACTTAGGGTGTTCAAACGGTCACTCGCGCTGACTGAGATTACAATTTTACTAAAATGTAAACATTTAGGCAAGGTACAACAGTATTATAGATGTATACAGTTTTTAATAACATAACTGGGCATATTGCGCCATTTATCTCCATTTTCACTTTTTGACTCTGTGAGTGAACCGGACGACTGTCCGTCCATCTATGTGAACGGGGGCGCATTTTACAACAAGGTATACAGCCACTGATGTGGCCGATCGGGTGTACTCCCTCTGCGGATGCAATAAACACCAGCACGAATTTTTCGGTGAATATTGAGTGCCTCACATATGGAACGAGAATACAGATCTGCTTAACTCCATCAAAACCTGAGTATTTCTGCGGAAAATGTTATTACTCTGCGTATTCCCGAAAGATTGAGACCCTTCAGCATTGGTCATGAAAACCAGGTGCCTTGCTGAGCTTCAGTATAACCAATTTAACTGAACTATTATCGTCGCTGCCCAGATTAGTTCATGTGACTAAACCATCTGTTCCAATGCACTGTCTCGACTAACTTGCTCTTCAATTGATTGGCCAGCCATTCTTTACGTGTTGGCCGGTGACCGAAATAATAAGGCGCCTGCTTTGTACTCCACTAGTCACCAGTTTCTATCTGTTTAGGTGCGGGCGGCCTCATGATAGGTATACCGTTGACTAGTGTAGTTCGATTAGCAGCGAAGCGTCGGCACGGTGTGCTGATGCCTCTCTCCTTCCAATGTGATTGATGGTGAATCAGCTGTGCATATTATCCTGCTGTTGTTTCACACAGACATTTCTTCCACCATTGCGTCCAATAAGTAGAAACAGCACTTTCCTGCTCCTATCGGCACTGGATCTCTACACCTCAGTGTCTGACAATTCACCAACTCCAGGTTGATTATGAAACCCCTGGTCAGTCGGTTTCCAAGTATTACAGACACCTTGAAATTGATATATCGACTTCGCCATGTTTCTTGCTCCAATTCGCGTTGTCGAATTTTCAAACCTCCATCCTTTATTCCTTTATAGTGTTAGGAAATCAGGCGGCTCCGAGTGGATTTGGTTTTGTCTACAGTATGCCACTTACTGAAGGAGTCAGCAACGATTAGAAACTGTTGACCGTTCATCGGACCAAGGAAATTAACGTGTACATGTTTCACGTCTTCGCTGCCAACGGCCACTAAAATAGTTCGATCTCCATGGGCATACCGAACTTGAGTTTGCCAGTTGCTCAAATTCTGAACATCATCCTCTCCATATCTTCAAAAGACTTCTGACAATCTTCGGACCAGTGCCATCGTTTGTCTTTGACCAGTAGCTCATTGAGCAGTCCACGCACGCTGTGCGTATTCAGCGGAATGTGGCTGTAGCGGCTGACGAGTCCAAATAAGGATCTCAGCGTTAGATCCTCTCTGAGAAGAGGCGTCTTGGCAGTTTCCTTGTTCACTGGATCTGAGCGTCTGCCGTCCTTGTCATTTATGAAACCAAGGGAAGTAATTGAATCCATGATAAGTGCAGCCTGAATCCACACTTATCTACTGTCAAGTACCCGATGCATTTTTTGAAGAGATAATCTGCGCTTGTTCCGACAACAATTGTGTTATTCAAATATGCGGCAGCACCCTTTACCTTTGCAGGCATCATATCTATGATTAGCTCAAATATTCCTGGCGCGGACTCGACTCGGAATGTAACTCACTGACATTGATAACAACTCCGGCGCATATTTATCCCCATTATTTCTTTTGAGGCTTCACCAACTTCTTGCGCATACGCATCCGATAGGTCCCGCTTTGCAAAACACCAACTCCCATTAATTTCCAGAGTAAGTAATCTCGAATGAGCAGAAGATGCTGATGTATGTTTAACGTTTCATTCACACCCGTTGAGAAGCCAGCACATATTCGAACTTGACTATTTGACTTTTTGACAACCATGATTAGAGCTTCCCAAGAGAAGTAATCCACATAGTGAGCAACCTTGATCTTCTTCAAGCGATCTAATTCCTATCCAATAATTGGAACATTAGCGTTAGATCAACAGCATCATCAACAACAGCAGTGCATCAGCCATTTGAATTCATTCTTTGCTGACATACAACCATGATGATCTATGGAATGAAGCATAATAAGGGAGAGAAGGGAGACTTACCTGAAACCTTAATGCCCTAAGCAAACATCCAGTTTCCTTGCGGCTTTCACTGTTCCGCGTCATAATCAGCCATTAACCCACAGATAACAGCACTAAACACACTTTAAACAGGCAACCCGATTAGTAGATGACATCAGACGCGCCACTGGTATCGGCTGCAAGCCATGTCCTGTAAAGCCTCGAGCCAAGCACAAGGCGGGTCACGTGGACTCCAGCCCGGAAGGTGAGAAGGACCAACGCCACTCAGCTTGGTCATCAGTGACTTTATTTCCCGCTGCTAAGTCAATTTCTGTCCGCCTTAAAGCAATGTGGTCAATTTGGGTCCATTGCTGGCCAACTACAGGAGGACGCCAAGTGGCACTTCGGCGCCCACTGTGTCTAAAAGCAGTGGTACTAAGAAACAACTGGTGCTCCGCACACAGTTGCGGCAGACGCTTGCCGTTGTGATGGTAGCTTAAAGCTGAGGCGCAGGGACTCGCCTGCCCCAAAGCGGTCGATCAGGCAATCGATCGCGTGGGCGAGTGAGTCCTTAAATCTACAGTTGGTTGTACTTTATCTGAGATCTGTGTATAGAGCATTTGCCTGCAGAGCCTGTGCGAGTTCTTCCTGTTGAGGCGTCTGGGTGAACCAGGCACACAACATGGTGACAGAGTTGTTGACGTACCAAACCCTGCTCGCATGTAAGGCACAGACGTTGATTCCATTGCCGCAGTCTCTACAAATGACGGGAAGCACATTACCGGATAGCTGGAGGGCCTGGGAAGCGAAGTGGGTGGCTTTCGCTACGCCGATCGCGTTATATGAATATCCGAGATCATATCAAATAGCGATATTCAGGTACTGCATCGGCGAAGATGCGAGACGGATATTAGAAGCCCGGAAATTCTGTGATTATAATTAAAAACAAGATCTTTCAGAAATAGTCGAGTGATTTGGTGATCATTGTAAGGGCCGATCAAACCTTATCGCTCGCTGTTGCCGTGCGGCCAACGTCAGCTCACTTACTATTGAAAGTCGGCAAGAAAAGCAAGAGCTTTCAATAAATAACAGGTAGAATCGCGAAGAGCATGAAAGGATTATTACGACAGCGTCAATTCAAGAACGATCACTACCATTAAAACTGGACTCAACAACTACCTTGAGTACATTGTTCGAGACACTGCACCGGAGTACAGTTCAGTGCAACACGGAGTTGTCACAAAGGGTGGAACAACTTGATGATGCATCCGAAAGGAAAAGCTGTGGCAAAGGTTTGCAAGAATGTAACGAATCGACTTATCAAAGTATTAAATGCGCCTCCATATCCTTGTGTAATGCTACTTGGAAAAGTACCCCTAGAGACTTCCGCAACAATCCGTTACAGCTTCTGTTCAAGCACAACAAACGGAAAGCTCGCTCGCAGTGGAAGAGGCTACGGTAACTGCAACACACGAACTACGAAAAAAAAGAGAAGGGTATGATGATGGCCGAAAGCTGAGGCGGTGGGACTCGCCTGCCTCAGTGCGGTCGATCAGGCGATCGATCGAGTGAGCGAATGAGTTTTTAAATATACTGTTGGTTGTACTTTGCTTGAGACCTGTGAATAAAGCGTGTATGTGCAGAACCAGTGCGAGTTCTTTCTGTTGACACGGCTGTGCGAACCAAGCACACAACAGCTGCTATCACTTTTCGGAGTTAAGCTCATCATTACCACCCAGCTGAGCTTCTGAATAGCTCTGACGTCCTACTTGAGCGTTCATATTTCTTGCACGTACTATAATATCTGAACTAGTAGCACTGCGTAGTTGCGCGTTCAGTTCATGATGGAATATGTCATGGACAGCATTGGGACTGCAGTCGGCAAGTGCATAATCGGAAATCACAAACCAAGAGCGTTTTGCACTACGTGAATCAACCATAGTTGCTGTCCTCTAACGCGCTGTGCACAGAGGGCGCCATGGTGACATCACTGTCGCTCTGAAGGGCAGAGTTTATAATACAGCCGTCCGTACAACTCTGCAGTACGGTTGCGAAACTTGGTCCATCAGGTCGACAGGCATCAAGAAGCTAGTTACGTCCGATCATCGGTGTATTTGCAGCTTAGCTCATGCCTGGTGGGAGCACCGGGTGAGTAATATGCGTGTTCGGCGTCGCGTATTTGGTGCAAGAAGGGCTTGTGAACCGCTCAGGACCATTGTACCACGCACCAGACTCCGATGTCTAGGCCACGTGTTGCGCAGACCAGCCCACTGACTCCCGCGACGTGCGTTGTTCGCGCACCGGGGGTGATGGACGAAGAGGGGGGGGGCAAGCGATGACTTCGCCGAGAGCACTGAGGTCCTTCACTTCGAACTTGGCGTCGGTTAGTGTTTCCCTACTGCCTGGCCCGAAACCGAAGGATGATGAATACGTTTGGCTGGATACACTAGCTGGCTAGACGAGGTGTTGACCACAGTGACGTTTGTGTTGTGAGCCTCTCTCTCTTTCCTCCCCAACTATCAAAAACATGATGTTTGCATTATGTTACCACTTTATAGCTTTTAACTCTGCATTCCTTAATGCCGTACTTTTATCTTGCGGCTTATTAGCTGAGTCGCGTTTCCCACCCTCGCCTAACGTGTATTGATGATGATGTTGAATCAACCAACAATGCCTCATTCTTAGAGCTGAGAATGATACGTACCCCAACTTGACATGTGAGTGCTGCTTCAGCGCCTCCGGATGCGTGCAATCAATAGCGAAAGGACAAGCCGGGCGCAGTTGATTCAACAACTCCATTAGGGTCATTGATCCCAGCTTTGGACACACAACACACGTCAATGCCCAGTATGTCCAATGTGCTTGCTTGTTGATCTATTTGTCTTAGCATGCGAACGTTGAACGCCGCTAGGGGAACGGGACAGTGTGGCCTTTTGATGAACTGTTACCGGTAAGCGTTCAGTGGGTGTTGCGGGAAGGTGGCTGCAGATGGTTCTACTCCCGTGGCACTTCGCTTGCTGTCAATTAAGCTGGGAACTAAAGAAGGAAAGTCAGTAATGGGAGTCGGGATGAGAGTAAGAGAAACAGGTCGAAAAGAAAGAGTGGAGGCGCCAGCTACGGCATGTTTTCGCCTATCCACCCTACTGTATGTAGCAGATAAGGCGACCCTTGATAATCTGCGCGGCGGCCGATGCAGTGTGTAGTTAGAGTTTGTGGAAATTGTCATGGTTGCATGTGGGTTGAGATACTACCAGGGCACCTAGACAGGAGGACGATTAGGGTCCTCATCCAAGCCTTTGGCTCTAAACTCTGTCCTCAAGGCAGCGGGGTGACATTGATTTAGTTTTACAAAAAGTGACACCATCCTATTTCAAACCCCCAACTTGTAGGACCAGGAGACTGGGTTTTTCTGACCTCTCGCCATTGACCAACCTGGTAGGAGTAGCTCTCAAGGTGCCCGGAGGCATCACTCAGTATAGCTCAATGGGTCAAGGAGGTACGCAAACCGTCGCCTCACCTTAAGGTTCTGTCTCATTAGGTATTAGCCGTTTTATACGGAAAATCGGGACGGCATCGCCTTCCTGCACTTACCGAGTCCTTCATAGAAAATGGCCGCATATTTTTCTCGAATGTGTTGCATAACCACTGTCTTTGGCTTCTGTAACTGAACACCTGCACAGGTCTGGTTGATTGAAACATCCAGGATTTGAAGCATTCGACGCATTCTAGTTCAAGGAGGTCTAACTTTTTGTCTTGTGACGAAAGTGGTACCGCAAGCAGTGCATTTGACAAAGCGTCACTTATTTAATCTAACCGCGCATGTTTAACTTGGCACCGGATGTGCTCGTTGCTTGTTGGCCGGTCAGCTTAATGTCGGATACATCAACTGGAATCCACAGGTTTTCCTTTATGGCTGTGAACTCGGAAGCCGGGTCTCTAGAAACACGCCAATCTCATTGATACTGATAGTGAAAGTTCTTTCTATCTTTAAAATCTTCGGGTAAATTGCGGTTTACCCTTCTTGCAAACTTGCCGGGACGATGTTTCGGACATATGCTATTTTAAGCGGTTGTTTTGACCTGCGGTCAACATCCACATCTACGACACTTCTGGCAGACGAGTTTGCTAACAAAACGTTATCACAAAAATGTCAGCTAGCTTAGCATATGGGTATCTCATGTGCTCGGTTGCTGGGGTGCTGCTCCTGGAACATGTTGGACAGATGTATCGTGAAGATTCACACTTGAGTTCAATGCCATAGCTGTTTCTTGCTTTAACCCGATCCTCTAGGATTCAGTGATGATATTTTGTGGCGTGACATCCCGGTTGCGCTCCATCACTGCAACTATTCTGGTCCAGATATCAGCATCTTTGGAGGACCGCAGTCTGCATACCAATATTAAGCACTTGAACTGATCCAGTTTGCATTTCTGGCAGTTCCGCTTCCCTCATGGACAATAAGACTGTCATTGTCTTTTTTGCAACTTTAAAATATTGTACCGGTTATTGAAACGCGATGACTGAGTCGGGTAATTGTATCATCACAGCTGAAGTTATGGGTTCTTTTGGGCAAAATCTTAATCTCTAATGCTCAACCGTTTCGTTTCCGTAACAGCAATCAAACTTTTAATGCATTGTCAAGGCTTGATCACTCTGTCTTAAAAACGTCTCCATAGCCCCTGAGCCACAATCGAATATTAGCTTTGAATCAGGATCAAAAGTGGACTCGATAACATTACTGACCACCGCGTCCGCTGAATGCTTCTCATTGTTCTGTACGACTGCGCGATCAAGAGATAATGTTCAAGTGGAAGTCTCAGTCATTCGCAGTTGTGCCGCTTCAAATTACTGCTGCTGTTTCTGCTGACCGGACGGATAACCTGCTACTGTTGCACTATTTGAACCACCTGGATCAGAAGGCGAAATCCTTTGATAGGACCTTTGTTGAGCACTTGGCTCAGTATGTATAGTCAAAACATGGAGTCAAGATAACCTGTTCATGAAAGAATTATTTAATTGGAAGTTCTTGGTTTCTAGTAATTATTAGATGCCTGAAAATTCCCTTGTTGCTACTCACACATTGCACTCAACGGAGGACTTCAACGGGTTCATTCTTATTGGTGGACTCCGAGATAAAACGTTCCTATTAAATAGCCACTTGGCTTCGGGCCAAAATTCTCTACATTGTTAGCGAAAGGACCGACTCCAAAGGCTGCCTTGAGTGGGCTGCGTTAACACTTAGCATGCGCCGCTGATTGCATTGTCGCTCCATTTTCCAGGATTTTGCAGTCAACCGAAGGATATCTAAATGCCTACGGACAGGCGTAGTATAGGAGGGCCCGTCCGCCTCGGTGACATGTTACACGGGGCGGCATTTCTAGTACCATCGATTGTTCGATGCCAAATATAAGGGGCAAAATATCCAGATAAGCTGAGGGTTGAAGATTTTCGTTCTACGCTGTATGACCAACGGCACATTTGCGCCGTGTGTCACACTTTTACAAACGTTTTTCCCAGCAATCCCCATGCTTTTCCCACTGTGGTCGCTTTCGATACATTTACCCGTGTCCCAAAATATCATCCATTTTATCGAAAACTAATGCACACTTTACCCTGAGCCGATTTTGTGGCCTATTCTGCCCTCAGGGCGAATTTTTTCTACCACCGCCCTGGGCGCCAAAAGTAGTTGCCGCGCTACTGCCTAAGGAGCTTCCTGTTTTTCATTGCACCTACTGGGGCACTCCCTTTGGCATCTATTGGTTTGATGTGGGCCGATACAGGGGAGAAATCTGTTTATCACTTCTATATGCCCTGTATGATTTGGAGGGAGCCCGCTAGCACGTGTCCACGAACTTCTGCCTGACCATTCGATGGTGGGTGAAATGGCGGGTGAATGCACCATACAGTGAACCACCTGCTGCACGTGGACTACCTGCTGTTTTCCGTTACAAATGTACTGAAAGTCGTTGATTAAATCACCTTGGAGACTGCACTAACATCTATGGGCCTATGGCTACTGAAGTTAGTTCACTTTTTCCGAAAGCTGGAAATGCATACTCCAACCTCTGCAAATCCATGCTGCCAGGAATTTCCGCCCGTCTGAAAGGCCTTGTGTACAAGGCCACAGTAAGGGCCGTCCCATTCTGTCAATAATACTTGGCCCATATGGTGCACTTTCTGCTTCTTGATCATCGCACCCTGCGGAGCATTACTGACGTCAGATGGTAGCAGCGTATCCGGAATGATAATTTGCATACGCGAGCGCTAGGTAGTGATAATCATTCTAGTTCCTTATAGCAACGAATAGCATCTAATTTAGTTGGCTTGGGCACGTGCCACGTGTGATGGTAGTCTCAGCTCAGTGAACAGATGGACCTACCGAGCGAGCCAGACAGCCAATGGGAGGCGGGCGTGACGGATGCGATTACTGGACTCGGATTGACCGATAATCGTGTGAGTGATTCACCGTTTTTTTTAATGAAGCAAAGGAGGAACCCCATCTACTCAGAAGGGTCGTTAGTTATGGACTTGAACGTACAATTTATATCGAGGAGTTTGGCTTGCTAAGCATGCTGTAATTTTCGTGGGCTTGACTTTGCTGAATAAACGTTTGTCCCTGAAGGACTGAGTTCTCCAACATGGTATCAGAGAAGACAAAGGTGAACTCCACCGGCGACTCTCTGATGATGTTTGGATCACCAGCGTCTATTCAGATGCCTGCCCCATTGAACATGGATGAACGGAACTTGGCGAGTAATTGGCGTCTATGGAGGAGCAAGTGGATGGATTTCTGCACCTTAATACGTTTGGACGAGCAACCGATGGCGTATCGCTTGGTCATGTTTCGCCACGCAGCCGGGGATGGCACGCACCGAGTGATAGAAACATGGCAATACGACATGGAAATACAACAAAGGCGAAGATCCCAATTGTTTGGAGACGGTCATTTAAAAGTTCAGTGAAGTTTTTGAAGGTCAAACCAACGAGACCTACCAGCGCTATCTTTTCTTTTCGCGCAACAGAGGCCCAAACGAATCCGTCGACGCGTACATCATTGAGTAGAAGGTTTTGATCCTGCCATTTCTGTAAATGAATGGACGACAGTGTCATTCGCGATCGGATCGTTCTAGAAATCACTGATGAAATTACAAAGCGGCTTTTGCGACAACGCAACTTATCACTCCAGCAGTGCATCGATATCTGCAACAGTGAGTCCTCTACCACCTATCAGTACCAGCAAATGAAACTCGCAACTGATGCAGAATTGTGTGCCGTTTCCGGATGCGACGCGGTGAAGGCTCTTAACTTGAGACAAGATATATGCAAATTTTGCGCCGCGCGACATCCGAGCTCCCGCGAACAGTGTTCGGCATGGGGTCGGAGATGCACCATATGTGGAAAAGGGAACCACTATTCATTGCTGCTGATCAACCACTGTGAGTGCGATCGTTCGTGACAAGTCACCCGCAGATGCAGAACATTCAATTGGCAACGTGTCGTGCCGCAAAAATGTGTCTACGCAAGTCTGTTGACCGGAGGCAAAGCCGTACGATTCCAGTTAGAAACGGGTGCTACTGTCAATATTCTACCAAGGAAACTGTCCCGGAGTGTGCATTCCATCCGGTCAACATTGTTTGCTTATGTGGAATGGTTCCAGACTTCATCCCAAGGGCTCAGCTACAATCGAAGTGGTTAACAAAGAGACGAAGCCTCACATCGACTGGAGTTTGTGATCGTGGAGGAGCTCACGCTGATTCTCGGCATTGATTCGATCCGGTCTCTCGATTTTGTTGCTTTTAATCATGATCGTTTTGTGCATACTTGCCAGGGAGAACCGATATTAGTGATCAGTATCCGTTTATGTTTATCCCAGGTTTGGGAAAGCTTGAGGGAACCACTCCTCCTTGGATCGTTTGATACAATCGACAGCGCTACCGGCTAGAAGAGTTCCATTTGCATTGCGTGACAGGTTTTCCGCTGAATCGAAAAAATTAGTCAGAGACGGTATGATTGCCAAGGTCGACGAGCCAACCGACTGGGTTAGTCAGGTTGCAATCAATACGTAGAAGATGGGCGAACTGCCCGTGTGTATTGACCCAAGACCGTTGAATGAGGCCTTGCGTAGAGAGCATTATGCGCTGCCTACCCTAGTAGACATTTTGCCGCGTTTGGCCAAAGCTGTACTTCATGAAGATAGACCTCACTTCGGCATTCTGTCATGTGATTCTAGATGATGAATCCAGTTTCCTTACTACCTTGGCAACACCGTTCGGGCGTTATCGTTGGCGGTGTCTACCGTTTGGTTAGGTGTCGAGTGAAATTCTTCGAAAGCGATTGGTGCAAGCGGTAGACGATTTAGATGGTGTAACGCGTGGCAGACGATGTTTTAATCTATGGCTTGACAGACGCCCGACGCTAATCTCTACTATTTCTTGCAGCCTTGTGTGCAAAAGAACAAGCTTAAACGTGAGAATATTGAACTTCAGAAAGACAAGGCGATTTTCCATGGGCCTTTACTAACAACCCAAGGGGTCAAGGTCGATCCTGGAAAAATTAAGGCAATTCGAGAGATGCTGCCTCCTAACAACGTGAAGGGAATCTATCGCTTAAACGGTATGGTGAATTACTCTAGCCGTTTTATACCAAGACTCGCTGATATCATGGAGTTGGGGAAAAGAACAGGAAACCGCATGCGAAAATATTAAGCACCTCATTAGCACTGCACCTGTGCTTGGGTATTACGATCCAGTGCAGCCTTTGGAGGAACAGTGTGATAGTAGCCAAGACTGAATAGGAGCTGTTCTCTTACAGAATGGAAAACCTTTGGATTTCCGCAGTCGAGCAGCGCTATGCGCAGATTGAGGAAATGCTTGCGTTAGTCTATGGTATAAAGCGTTTCAACTAATATACTTACGGAAGAAAGATAACGCTCTATACCGACCACAAACCGCTTGTGTCAATAGCCAGGAAACCGCTGCATGTCGTTCCTCGTCGTCCTCAACGTATGCTTATCCGGCTTCAAAAATACGACATGGATATTGTGTACACGGCTGGTGCACAGATCTTCATCGCGGAAACGCTGTCAAGTGCTCATCTGCGAGTACCCGGGCATAATCCGGATGAGGTCGAAGCAGTAAACTTAGTACAGCACCTGGCAGTGACCGAAGATCGGCTAAAGGAAATAAGGCACCACACAGCGGAAGATGCAACACTTTCAGCTTTGCGAGACGTTATTCTAAATAGGTGGCCAAAGACAAAGAAGCAGATGCCGAAGGAACTAACACCCTGCTTCAATTTTCGGGATGAACTCTCTGTCTATGCTGGTTTACTGTTCATGCGAAGCCGTATTCTGATTCCGTCATCGCTCCGAGGAGAAATGCTGAAATACGTTCATCGCGCTCACCTGGGTGCCAACTATACCATTAACCGAGCAAGTGACCTTATGGCGAGGAATGACGGGTCAAATAAGAACTCATGTATCGAATCGTGAGGCGTGTCTTTCACACGAAATCCGACAGACCGTCGAACCAATGATTCTGCGTAATGTCCCTGACCGACCGTGGCAGCTAATGGTGATGGATTTATTGAATAATAACGGGGAAGATTACTTACGGTGGATTACTATAACGATTATTTTGAAATCGATCTACTCACCACTACGGCCATAAAGGCAGTAATCAACAAGCTCAGATGTCAGTTCACGCGGCACGGTATACCTGAGGAGCTGTTCTCCGACAATGGATCCCAGTTTACCAGCGGTGCATTCCGGGCCTTCGCAACCCAGTGGGGATTCGTGCACCAGCAAACCAGGCCATATCACCGTCAATCAAATGGAAAGATGGAGTCGGCAGTGAAGCAGGCCAAGCGGCTGTTATCAAAGGCTAGAGCAACTGGCGAGGACCTGTACATGCTACTGGAGAATCGCAGCACTCCTACTAATATCGATCTGAGCCTAGTGCAGCTCCCATACAGCCGAACTACCAGAACACTGGTGCCGGCATCTACCACACTTATGTGCCCAGTTTCGCCACATGAGTGATTGCAGAACACTACGAGACAACGAATGACCACCCAGAAACGGTACTACGACCGCGGTGCAAACGTATTATTTGAGCTAACAGTGGGGAAGGAAGTGTGGATTCAACCACCACCCGATACTCAAGAGCAGTAGAAGAAAGATGTGGTGACTGCGAGGGTCGGTGCCAGGTCATACGAAGTAAACGTTAGAGGCAGTACGTTCAGGAGAAATCAAATGCATTTGCGACGACACCGGAGCCAACAATGTGAATTGGGAGTAGAGTGCCAGGTAGCGTGGGACAAGGAGACCACGGCCGCAGCTAAAGGAAGGGCGACGCAGAGTGGCAAGGTGTACTGGTTGGATAGAAATATGGAGACGCAAGAACACGAAAAGAGGGAGGATGTGATGGTAGTATCAGCTCAGTGAACAGATGGATCTACCGAGCGAGCCAGACAGCCAATGGGAGGCAGGCGTGATGGATGCGATTACTGGACTCGGATTGGCCGATAATCGTGTGAGTGATTCACCGTTTTTTTAACTGAAGCAAAGGAGGAACCCCATCTACTCAGAAGGGTCGTTAGTTATGGACTTGAACGTACAATTTATATCGAGGAGTTTGGCTTGCTAAGCATGCTGTAATTTTTGTGGGCTTGACTTTGCTGAAGATCCGAGTTCTGCAGCACCACGTATACCTGGCTACCACTTACCGAGGAGAGCGTTGCTTATTTTGTCCAATGTAGAGGGATGCAAGACTCACGGGCTACAAAACCGGGTGTCATTGGTCCCTCTCGCCTTTCATGCTGGAGTCCACGTGACTTGCCTCGTGTTTAGCTCTTGACGCTACAAGACATCACCCGCAGTCGGCATCAGTGGCGCGTTTGCTGTCGTCTCCATCTCGCATTGCCTGATTAAAGTGCGTTTAGTGCTGAGTTATCTGTGCTGCTTGTGTCGCTGGCACTCCGAAAGGCAGAGTTTCCAGCGCTGCCGTGCATTCAACCTTGCTATACGGTTGTGCAACCTGGCTCATGAGCTCGACAGACATAAAGAGGTTTGTTACGTTCAGCAATCGCTACCTTCGCAGTTTAGCTAATGTATGGTAGAAACAGTGTGAGCAAGGAATGTTTGGCATCGTGTATTTGGTGCAGGAAGAGCAATTGAACAACAGCACTGTTCTGTCACGCACTCCGATGGTTGGACCATGTGCTGTGCACGCCGGCACACAGACTCCCGTGATGTATGTTGCTTACGCCACCTGATGGATGGAAGAAGAGGAATGGAAACCAAGCGATGATTTGGCCAAGAGAATGAAGACTCACTTCGAAGTTGGCATCGGTTGGTGTCTCCCGACTGCCAGACACGTGTCCCGATGATGACGAACACGTTTGATTACATATACTAGTTGACATATCAATGAGCCGACCACCATGGCGTTTGTGTTGTATTTCTATGTCCCCCCATCCCACTTATCTTCCCCTTAAACCACGATCTCATTCTTGAAGCGTAATATGTTACTTAGCATTATATTACTTGTTTATTTAGCTTTTGTATTCCATAATGTTTAGTATCTCACCTTTTTGTATTGCGGCACATTGGCCGAGGTGCGTTTTCCACCCTCAGCTAACCTGTAGTGATGCCCGAGAAAAATTAAACTCCAGAATGCATCGTTATTTCAATAGGAAAACGATTTGCGCCAGTGATGTATAGCCAAAACTTCAAGCCGTTTCAGGAACATTTGCGTCTGCCACATGACACTCTACGTGCCTCCCCATTAGCTAACGGAACTGTTATACCAATTAGAGCGGCTGCCCTAGCTGTTCTGAAACGTGTCCATCCCTGGATTGATTTATAAATATCCACTGGTTTTTACACTACTTACACCCGCTTTCAATAGCTTTCTGCAACACGCTTTTTCTCCTAGTCGTTTACATCTAATTTTGACTATAATTCGGAGCTAACAGGCCGAAATCAGTTAGGCCGGTGTAGCATAAAGAGACTGTTCTTACAACTAGTGGCGATAATGATGCCTGACGGCTGAGATTCTATTTCGCTGAAGCTCGATGTCCTTAATATAAGAGGGTGAACGTTTGTTATGCATGGTATCCTTATCTGACCAATTTTTTTATCTTCAGTCTGTTAACGTACATTGTGCCATCAGAACCATGGCAGAAGAAAACAATAGAGAGAATAGAAACACGAAATGCGAGTATTTATGTCGTTATATGCGTTTACTTTATTCGATATCGGCATTTTGAGTGATTGGCTGTTGTTTGACATCCCAGGTGTGGCTTCGCTTGATGTGCATGGTGACAAGGTGCCTACCTGTCTACTACCCACTACCTCGTTCATATATATATATATATATATATATATATATATATATATATATATATATATGCATATATATCTGTATATATATATGCATATATATATGTATATATATATGCATATATATATATATATATGTATATATATATCTATATATATATCTGCCCCATGCTGAGGCTGATGTTGCATTCTTGATGCTTCTTTACCGCAGTTGGGCTAAACCAACTTACACTTAAACTAGGTCTTTTTAAGCTGGCTAACTTTCATTCCGCTTTATTTGGTTTGTTCTGCCTCCCTGAATAATGTTCTATTAACTGGCCACGTTGCTTACACTAATTGCGCTTATCTTCGGTAATTTTGTTGCGTTTGTAGCATTTTAAGTAACTTGTGGACATTTCTTACTTATCACGGATTTGTTGCTAACCAACTTACTTCATATGGTAATTTAGCGAAGAGTTATGCCACCGTGTCTGTATGCATTATTGGATTTATTTTATTTCAGCTTGTCGTTTAAAGTGAACGGCTGTTGTTTGATATCCCTGGTATAGTTTCGCTTGATGTGTATGTTGACAAGGTGCCTACCTGTCTATTACCCACTACATCGTTCATACTGGCTCCAGGAGACAGTTGGTCGTTGCTGGAGGGGACGGGATGCACGGTTCTTGTAGCCGTGCTAGGCTCAAAGAGCGGTTCCATGCACTAAGTGTGGAACGGACTACGGTCCAGCCACCGCCTTGTGTGCGGTTGATTCCCCAAATACAGCGTGCTTGTGTTTGCCTGTGAAGGAGTGTGGGCCGGCTCCGTTGATGAAACGTGGTTCCTATCCGCATGCCTCCCGGTCTTATTCCTTCGGGTTTACACTGGATATGGGGTATGTGGTTGGAGCTGTGGGTGGTGCAGCGCAAGCCATCCATGGTCCCTCTGTAGGCGCAGGCGTCCTGTGGCTAGCCACAGTGACAGGCAAATCCGAAACCGGATGCCGCCAACCATATATATATATATATATATATATATATATATATATATATATATATATATGGACGAGGTAGTGGGTAATAGACAGGTAGGCACCTTGTAGGCACCTTTGCAGCATACTGAGCCCAGCGTACTGCTGATGCCTTTGTTAAGTTTGGAGATATTGTCTTGAATCCGAATTATTTCGTTCGTGATCTGAGCGGCGTTTCTTTTGTGAACTTTTCTTTCCTGCATGTGCTCGCACAGAATTGGGGTAGTGGTTATCGGATCCCAAGAGGTATAGAAGAAGCAGATGAGAAAGAAAGGAACGTGGTATTTACAGTAGCGTGCTTTTACCTAACCGCCGTACTATATGCGGAAGTTATGGTGCCCATTTTGTAGCTGCGCGATGACTGATGCAGATGTCATTGTAATTTTGTGCCATAGTCATTGTTGTACGTGGGCTCCTAAACATACACGGGACAGCAGTTCGAGACTTCAGCCAGTGCCTTTGGCTCAAACGCGTCTCCGAAAGGCTGCGGTAGGTGGCAGTGAACCGGTTTTACTGAAGGGAGTGCCATCCCATTTCTAATCTCCATGTTGGAGAACGGGCCGATTGCGTTTAGCTGACCTATACACACTGACCAATGTAATAGCATCATCATAATAATTATTATACACGCTAGCTAGAGGTGGGAAGCACCTCAGCTACTGTGCCGCAATACATCAAAGAAAAAAGTGGATAAATGCAACAGGTGCAAGCCAGCTGAGCTACCGTTAAACCGATGGGCATCGCTTCGGTAAGCTACCAGCCGGCAACTATGCAGCAAAAAGTTTACTATGGGAAACTATACTCGACTAAGTAGTGAGTGTTGTATGAATTGGCGGAGAACAAACACACCATGAAAATGAGTATAGCCCGAATGAATAGGCTTTACTCAGCAAGAAAGCGAATCGAGTAGGCTGAAAAAGAGTATAGAAAGGTTGTGTTAAATAACGACAGCAAAGTGATTACGCGTTGAACTTCATATGTGTAATTTATGTCATTCTCCCCGACATGATGTTTGTGGACAATGGTGTGGGGGGGATATTTCTATACCTCGCGGTTACGCAAACAGTAAGCACGCGTTCGCTGTTGCTGCTCGTAAAGATGTGAAGGGTCAGGTGGACAATGGGGGACTATTCGGGGTACGCGAGTGTCTCGCCGTATCAGTAGCTGTTTCATTGGGATACCTGTGGAAGGGGTAGAAGGGTTAGAAGATTGACGCAGTCCTGACGGTGCCAAGTTGTGCAACGACCCAGTGTCTTCCTTTCCGTTGAGAAAGCGAATGTGAGCGTACCGGGGATTGCAATCCAATAGCTCGACGTCATCCACTAGTGGATCATATTTTGTAGATCTCCCGCTACGGCACAGCAAGACAGGCCCTGGATTACTCAGCCAACTTAGTAGTGAGACCCCGGATGTCGACTTACGGTTGTAAAGGAAAAGCCATGAGTTTGTGCCTGTGCAAAGTATGGAAGGAATTGAGTGTAAAGCGTCTAACAGAACACTTTCCTATTGGGTTATTGCGAGACCCCTAGATCGGAGTGCAAGGGTGATCAATTTCCAGATAACGCCATTAATCTGCTCCACTTGTCCGTTACCTTGGGAGTTATACGGCGTCATTCAGCTGACTGCAATGCCTTTTTGGGTGAGTGTCGCACTTCTTGGTACCTGAAAGATGAACCGCGATCAGTAAATGTAAAGCGGCATACCTAAGACAGAAAAGTTAGGTTAGACAATTAACGACTGTAGAGGCTGTCATGTCGCTGCATGCAAAAGCAAATGGGAATCTCGAAAATTCATCGCCAACGGTAAAGAGATACTTCTTGTTAGTCAATGAAGGTGAAAGACCCTTAAAACCTAAACCGAAAGGGTGCATTGCCTTAATGAGTGTTCCGACGGCTTGTAAAACGGCGCTTAAGTTCGGTACATACGCTGCAGCGAGCTATCATTACTTTCACTTCCTAAACAGAGAAAGGTAGGTTTTTGTTTTTATCTTTGTCGTTGTTTGTATTGCAACACGCAATCTCATATTGCGCCATGGTTTAACTTTTCCTTTATCTCGGTAGTTTCGGGTCGTATCTATAACGTAGAATGTCTAGACGCCGTGTTCTGGCGAAGTAGCACGGGAACTTTCTCTGTTCTCATCTCATTCGAAATCCCGATTGTCTTACTTCGTATGCGCTTCGGTCATTGTTCTTTACTAACATTCTGCTTTCTGACGGCGTCTCATTGCCAAATGCGACAACTTGTTGTTGGACGTTTCTCAACATTCACTTTGGCGTTTGTTTGCCGTGTACCGTCCTCGATTTTTGATTTGTTCACGAAATTTCCCCTACATACCGTTTGTCTTTTATTGTTATACTCTTCTCACTGGGACTTTTATGCCGCTTCCGTCTACGAATTTTAGGCCTCCCGTTCTTACTGACCAGCTGTCAACGCGATTGGGATGTGCCCACTGACGGAAAACTTATGCATCCACAACGAAATGCTGTCACTACCTCAACGTCTCACGAGTCGCAAGCTTCATTACCGAACGCTTTCAACCAATCCACTACAGTGACCATTTCTTCCCTTCACCTGAACGCTATGAACTTGATCCCTACAGCATCGTACCCATCTATAGCAATGACTGGCGCGTCAGTTTCGGGCGCCGTTTTTGCCTCAGCGATAGTACCGCAGCAGCAACATCAGCAGTCGCAACAGCACCAAACACCCAACCAACCGTTGGTTTTTTCTGGGTAAGTTCAGTTTCTATATTTTAATATTTTGTGAATACAGCTGTCCTCACGTATTCGTGCCTTCTAGACAACATCCCCATCAGTGCTGACAATGTCTCGCATACTAGTTTTATTCAGCCGTCGTTGAGGTTTCATCCACTACTACACGTGAACAGTTACTTTTTCACCTAATTTCTCATAGGTACTTTGGCCACTGAACGCGACCACAATTATTAATATGGTATATCTGTTTGCACCCGTGTAACTTCAAAGCGCCGTTTTGGCCACATACACATTCCCCCTAAATTTAATGAAAATTTCCTTTTCGGCACTCTAGTAACCGTTTTTGTAACTATCGCACTGCATCTAATGCATGTTTTGTTTATTCATAAAAGTCAATTGACGAAAAGTCTGGGTTAAACATTCAAACCAGCTGTCACTCCTCAAAGGCAGCCCATTTTTGCCCCATTTTGCTAGTAGATACCTGTTTCTGTGACCAGGCAATCGGCTTATGGAATCCAGAACTCTTTGAGGCTCAACCTTGGCGTAATGCCATGGTCTGCGGATCTTTTCGATAGATTGAGCTATATATGATGGTATGCTTTGGCGTTTTGAAAAGCCACTCTATACTGCATTTGTTGGAGCTCAACTAAATTCGGCATCCTGGTCTTCTATGATTGAGTTCTGGCCACTAAGATGCTTAGGTCCTGGTTAACTCGGTTCGGTTTGAAGGATATCAGCGTATTCTCACCAAATTGCACAAGTTTTTCAAGTAAAAGCTTTAGTTGTGAACCCTAGAAAATCTCCCCGGGCTTTAATGTTTTGGAAGCCCCAGAGCCAGCGTAGAACCGTAACCTTTAAGAGACTCCGGCCTCATTCTGCATTAGTCTTCACTGTTTCAGAGCGATCACATAGCGTGCCGCATACAGCAGGGTGAAAGAGCAAAAGTACACTTTTATTGACTCCTCTGAATAACCACGATATCAGCTACCTCCCAATTGCTCACCGCTGTCATACGTCACGCAACGTCAGCACACATCAAGTGTTTCGCTAATACTTCCTCGCCTTGTATAACATGATGCAGTCACGGAATCAGTGACGCTCCTGTATTCGGTTTATTACACCACTATCTTAGTATTCCCTCCCGATTGATCTCATTTTTTATTTGGTTATCTTTTCATCGCGTCATATTTGCTTTCCTACTGTTTTACATTCGTCAATTGCTAGATTTTCTGGCGACGCAAGTACCACGACTGCAAGCACGGCACTTCGGTGTCTGGATCATGGCTCTTCACTTGAGCCAAAACACATGGTTGCAGAGGACAATGAGAAAAAGTTTTGCAGGTTCACTCACCTACTTCGGCTTGGGCACCCGCGTAATACCACTTCCTCTGACAAAACCGTAGGTTTCGCAAACCCTACTAGGTCGCTCGCTTCTGCTCCTGCCTTCACTGCTCACCCGTCAAATTTACTTTGGTTAATAGTCCTCGTTCTCTAGGAGCGACTGGCAGCTCTCAATGTTCGATCGCTCATGTAGATCGGATAGCAGACGAACCTAGTGCGTACCATAGAACCCCTCACTACCGATGTTTGTTGCCTTTTCGAGACCAGATTACAGGACTCCAGCGCCGTGGTTAAGTTGAAGTCCCCTACTGGTTTCGGAAACAAATTTCTCCTGCATCTGTCATGTGACACAGCTGACTTGGTTGGTATTGGCATCGTATTAAGTGACACATGTGAGGTCGCACTACTCGATTGGTTCCAGATTGACAGCCGACTGCCTGCGGTTCTGATCATGCAGAATCAATATTGTTATGTTCTTTGTATCCTTCAGTCAATGTCAACCCACGGAAGATGAGAAGCCAAGCAAACACTCATAGAAGATATACTTCGGGTGTTAAAGTCCAGAGAGATTGAGCGTCGCATAGTGAAAAGAAAAGTGCGTCACAGTCCAGAATAGGATTGGCGACAAGCCGAAATGGAGAAAAATACAGTTGTAGTTACCGAACAAAAAGGATGAACTCGTTTGGAAGCGGCCCTCCCGAACATCCCGTGGGATTGCATGTTCATATGACTGCTGTCATGGATCCAGCTGCATAAATACACGCTGCCGTCTGATTCGATCTGTCCATCTTCTCGGTGTATAATCGATTATATGGACTGGCCCGATGACCTCATCCGGAGGCTTGGGCCTCGGCAAGAGCTCAAAAATATCCGGGGGGAATGTCAGTTAGTAAAGCAAGGTAGTGAGGCGTTGTGTGGCAGGGGGACGAACGCAACTGGTTGGCTTGGTGGACCCATAGTGAGGAGTGTACATCCACTTCATAGCTAACCTTGTCCGTGCGGCGTGCGATCAGACCCCGCGTCTACTTTTCGTCATCATCGCGATAATCCTCAGCCAACACAAATTGACTAACATAAAACATGCGATGCACGACACCGTGATGACGGTTAAACCGGTTCTTCATGCAGGTGTTTCGACCGATCGGCCGACCTGAGGCTGGACGAATGACGTCGAGAGGTAAAAATAGCTTTCAGTTCATCAAAGCCTGTTGTTGAGTTTCCATTTAGTGTATTAGCATTTGGCGTTAATCTGTAACTCAGCAAGAAGGTTCTGATGATTTCCCGAGTAGTTCCTTCTCCTTTGAGCTTTAACAGCGATCTCTTAAAAGTGTCAACGAAACTCTCCATTTGGCCGCTGGATTTTGGACGGAATGGCGGCGATCGGATATGAAGGATCCTGTTTTGTTCACAAAAGGCAGATAATTCTGCGGAACAACGTTTTACCGGTCAGAGACTAAGGTGTGTGGGACGCCAAAACGCATGCTGTAGCCTTAAGGTAGTAGCACGAGTTGTGATACGATCCATGGTGAAAGCTTCTGGCCATCTACCCTAAGCAGCAACTAAGAGCACATAGTGTTGGCCATTGATTGATCCTGCAAAGTCAACATGAAGTCGTGACCATGAGCAATCTTCTTTTACAATGTGATGTTGTAGACAGTTGGCATTTCGAACAGATTTGAGTAAGCTCTTCCAGGTGTTTATTCATGTTCGGTCAATACAATTAAATACATGCTAAGGTTTTCATGCGATTTACTCTAGGGCGCCCGAAATGGAACTGCCTCTGAACACATTCCTACAAATTTTTAGGTACTGCAACACGTTCGACAGAATGTACACTCATCGACGTCCGCCAATGGAAAACGACGTTGGTAGAATGGTTGAAGTTGTTGAGAAGGACACAACGACGGCCACTGGGTACGATCATCATTACACATTAGCTGGAGGTGGAAAACACCTCAGCTATTGAGCCGCAATACAAAAGACAAGAAAAGGAAAACAAACAGTGGCACGCCGGCTGAGTCCCCAGTAACGGATGGATATCGTTCCGGAGAGCTAACAGCTGACTGGCGTAAAAGGGAGTCATATTATACCTAACAAGTGAGATCCTGCTTGGAGGGGCATGCTAAGCAGGAGGGGGATCGACAAAGGAACTCACAACACAAACGCCATTATGGCCGGCTCCAAGCCATATCAGCAAGTGTGTTTAACCAAACGTCTTCACCGTCCTTAGGACCCCAGCCAGGCAGTCAGGATACACCAACCGACGCCAACTTCGAAGTGAGGGTTTTCATTTCTCTCGACCAAGTCATCACTTGGCCTCCCCTCCTCCTCTTCCAACCGCACCCACAACGCGCAAACAATGCATTTCGCGGGAGTCGGTGTGCTGGCATGCGCAACACATGGCCCAACCATCGGAGCCTGATGCGTGATATAATGGTGCTGAGCGGTTTACTCGCTCTTCCTGCACCAAATACGCGACGCCTAGTACGCTCAATGCTCACGCGGTGCTCCCACCAGACATGAGCTAAGCTGCGAAGACAGCGATGATCGAATGCGACGAGCCTCTTTATGTCTGTCGACCTGATGGGTCAGGTTTCACAACCATATAGGAGAGTTGAACGGATGGCTGCGTTATAAACTCTGCCATTCAGGGCGAGAGTAATGTCGCGTATGCGCCACAGGTGGTGGAGATGGGCAAAAGCATCTCGAACCTTTGCTACACGGTTCGTAACCTCATCTTCAATCCCAAGAGTACTATTATAGCTGCCCAGATAGTTGAATTCTTGAACAACTTCTAGCAGATCACCACCAAGCGTTAGCGCAGGATTGGGTCCCTGCCAACCTTGGAGAAGTACTTTACTTTTCGATGGAGCGAAGCACAGCCCAAAACGATTGACAGCCAGTGCTAATCGGTCCAGTGCTGCTTGGCATGTTTGGGGGCTGTCACAGATTAGGGCAATATCGTCCGCGTACTCTAAGTCAAGAAGTCGCACACCAGAAGTAGCTTCACATATTCTAGGTCATGTCCAGCGAACGCTGTTTCCATGACTTCATCAATAGCGAAGTTGAAGAGGCAAGGTGACAGCGGGCAACCTTGTCTCACACCGTTGGTGATACATAAGGTTGGCGACAGTTTGCCATAAACCCTCACTCTTCTCAACATATGCGCGTACAGCGCTTTGATAATGTTTACATATTTATCAGGCACACCTTTCCTCAGCAGACAGTCCCAAAAGACTGAACCGAAGGCAGCTTTTATGTCAAGCAACACGACAACGGTGGGTCGCCAGTAGACATCGCGGTGCTCCAACACTTGACGTAAGGTGAAGATGTGGTGGGTGCAGCCCCGACCTCGACGAAATCCTGCTTGCTCTCCAAGAATCTGGCTTTCACGGTTGCCAGTCAGTCTGTGGAGAATGCCAGTGGCAAGCAATTTGGAGGCAATCGAAAGCAGACTGATCCCTCTATGATTGCCGCATTCCAAACGGGAGTTTCCCTTTGGAAATTGGGACAATGCGGAGCGGTTCCAGTCTGTTGGGACTGTCTCCTGCTCCCAAAGGTTTACTAGCAACTCGTGAAAATCATCTACTAGAGCAGGTCCTCCGAATTTGAAAATGGCTGGGGGAATTCTAGCTGCCCATGCGGCCTTATGCAATTTCAACAGCCTGATCTCACGTTCGACTTCTGCTCGTGAGGACGGATCCAAGGAGATGGCCTGGATAGAAGGGCGCTCAATGCCCGAAAAGGAAACCTATAATTCAGGTTGATTAAATTGCCTTGCAAAGTGTTCAGCCCAATGCTCCAAGCGTTTTGACAAGCTGTGGATCGGCTGCCCACTCTCGTCGCGTATGGTCTGGCTAACACCAGGTCTCCGGCGGCCTGTTTCTCTAAGGGCGCTTCGCTGACACGCGACCACCACCAGTCGTGTGTGGGCTGAGTATACCGCAAGGACGCCCGCCCCCACTCGGATTCGAACCCGTGACCTTATGGTTGCAAAGTAGCCGCATATACCACTCGGCCACCGGCCGATAAAAGCTAATAACTTCCTGTTTCAACGGACCATGTGCAGTGGACTCACAGATCATAGCAGAAGTAACTGGTAGTGCGTGGACTAAGGTAGCAACACGGCGTCTACTTCTGGCTCTACGAATACTGACGCGACGAAAGTGTCTTCAGACTTAGCGGTGATATTCCATGAGTCGTGACAAAGCATCTGCTTGGTCAATATCTTCAGCAGACTGATATTTTACGGAAAAGTCACCACAGGAGCATAGTAGTCCATCGTTGAAGCTGATTATCTATATAAATTGGGATACCTTTCTTGAATTCAAAGATACAGCGAAAAGGCTTATGATCAGTTATTAGAGTAAAATGACGTCCATGAAAGCGCTTCATGAAACTTATTGATTTCAATTACATTGGCTAGAAGTTCTTCTATCTGGCCATAATTGTGTTCAGTGACAGTTACTGATCTGGCTGCTTGAGCAATTGTTCCTTCTGAACCATCTGTGACGAAGTGCGAGTTGACAGCTCCGATTCCATACTTGGATGCGTCTGGAATCACAACTACATCCAAGGTGGGTTTGTAGTGTGTGAGGAGCAAGTCAGAACTCATTTATGATTTAACTTTATCCGACGCGGGCTGGCATTCTTTTGACCAATTCCACAGCACAGCCTTCTTTAAAAGATGGTTGAGTGAGTCTCGGACACAGTGTAAATCCAGCAAAAATGTATTGTGATAGCTTACTAATCCGAAAACTGTGTATGGTAGCCATGTCAGTCGGTGATAACATTTGTTGAATGGCAAAATATTTTCTGGATAAGGTTAACGACCACTTTTGTCGAAGATAAACCCGCGATATTTTATGGAGTTTGGAAAGAAAACATTTTTCTGCGCGTAGATAAGGGCAACACTGTTGAATTTGTTCGAGTGCTCAATGTAGACGACCTGACCCTTCCTCCTGACTGCAACCAGTGACGATGTCATCCAGATAAGTAGCTGCTACCAGTTGCCCGGTTTAAATGGAATCCATCGTTTCTTGGAATATGGGTGATACCGATTTTACATCAAATGGTAAACGGTTAAATTATAATAATCCGGTGTGTTAGCCGTCAGGAATTCACTTTTGTGAAACATTTTTCACCATTAAGTTTGGTAGACAAATCCTCTAGTACTGGTAGCAGGTATTGATGGGCGTCTAACACATTTAAGTCCAGTCGGGTAATCAGCACATTTACATACTTTGTCATTCGTCATTTTAACGAAAACAGTAGGAGGTGCTCACGATGAATGACTAACAGGCTGAGTAACTTTGGCTGGCCGTGGTCGCAGGTGCGTAACCTAATACGGTCGTAAAACACAAGTCATCACCATCATTATACACGTTAGCAAGAGGTGGAAAACACCTTAGCCATTGTGCTGCCATACAAGAGCAGATTAAAAAATTGCAAATTGCACACCGGCTGAGTCAAAAGTAATGGATCAACATCGTCCTGCAAAGTTAACAACCGGCTATTTTGCCGCATAAAGTTACATTATGCCTAGTGAATGAGATCATGGTTGGATGTAAGGCTAACCGGGAGAGGGAGGGATAAAGAAACTCACAACATAAGCGCCACTAAGGTCAGCTCCTAGCTGGATCATCAAGTATATTCAGCCAAACGTGTTCATCGTCTTTCGGACCCCAACCACGGAGTTGACAAACATCAACCGAAGCCAACTTCGAAGTAAGGGCCTTCATCCTTTTGGCCGAGTCGTCGCTTGGCCACCCCTTTTCTTCTTCCATCCACACCCTCGGCGAGCCAATAACGTACGACATGGCAGTTCATGGGCTGGCATACGCAACACGTGGCCCAACCATCGGAGCTTAGTGCGTGATATAATGGTGCTGAGCGGTTCACTCGCTTTTCCTGTGCCATAGATAAGGCGTCGAACACGCTCATTGTTCACACGGTGTTCCCACAAGATGTGAGCCACTGTGAAGCTAGCGATAGTCGAACATACCTAATAATAATAATAATAGTAATAATAATAATAACAATAATAATGTGTCAGCTGTACACCGTAACGGCGCTTCGCTGCCGCGCGACCACCACCAGTCGCTGCGCGGACTGAGTATACCGCGACAACGCCCGGCCCTACGCGAACATACCTAGCCTCGTTATATCTGCTGATCTAATGGGTCCAGTTTCCCAACTGTACAGCAGGGTCGAACGTACGGTTGCATTGTAAACTATAACCTTCAGGGCGAGAGCGATGTCGCTCCGACGCCATAGACGGCGAAGTTACACAAAAATGCCTTTTGCTTTTGCTATATGTTTGTGGCCTCATCTTCAATTCCACAGGCGCTGATACAACTGCCTAGGTAGTTGCATTTTGAACGACTTCTAGCTGATTCCCACCACGGGTCAGCGCAGGAGGCGGTCCCTGCTAATCTTGGAGGAAAGCTTTGCATTTCGAGGGTACAAAGCAGAGCCCGATGCGGCTGACAGCCAGTGCTAATCTGTTCAGTGCATCTTGGCACGTTTGGGAGCTGTCACAGATGACGACAATGTCGTCTGCATACTCCAAGGAGCAAATCCACACCTAAGTCATGTCATGCAAACGCTATCCTCATAACTTCGTCAATATCGAACTTGAAGGGGAAAGGTGACAATGGGCATCCTTGTCTTACACCGCCGGCGATGGCTTGCCGTAAATCCTCACTCTGCCCGATCTACGCTGCTCGGATAATATTTACATATTTCTCGGGCACACCAAAGGGCTTTTTTGATGTCGTGGAACTCGACAACGGTGGGCCGCTAATGTGTATGGTAGTGCCCCAACAATTGATAGAAAGTGAAGATGTGATCGATGCAGTTTCTACCTGGACGAAACCCGGTTTGCATCTCATAAATGTGGCCTTCACGAGTGCTAGTCAGTCTGTGAGCGATGACAGAAGCAAGCGATTTGAAGGTGATGGGAATTAGACTGATCCTTTTATAGTTGCCGCATTCCAAAAGGTAGTCTTCCTTAAAAATCGGGACAGTAACGGAGCGGCTCAACTCGGTCAGGACAGTTTTCTGCCCCCACAGTTTCACTTACAATTTGTGTAAATCAGCAACAAAAGCAGGGTCTCTGAATTTGAAGAGGGTCAGATGAATATCATCTGGTCCAGCGGCGTTATTCAACTTCGGCATTCCAGTTTTACATTCGACTTTTGAACGAGAGGGCTGATCAAAAAGTACAGTCCATGGAGCAAGGCGATCACTGGTCAATGAGGTCTAGCAATTCCGACCGATTGAATTGGTTTTCAGAATGTTTAGCCTAACACTCCAAGCGTTTTAACAAGTTGTGGATAGGCTTTTCACTTGTTAGAAACGCTTTCACTCATACCAGGTGTACTGCCCCCAGTTTACCGTATCTGACAGGATAACCCGATAGTTACGTAGGGCAGCGACCACTTCCATCCTTGATGCACGATGAGACCACAAAAAGTTGCGATCTCTCTTCAGGCTAGCACGCAGTTTTTACCCGAGGTCTTTGTAGGTCTCGTTGTGTTCTCTTCCAGCCGGAATGTGCCGGCGAGCATCGTTAAGTTCTAGAGACAGCGAAGAGACCCAATGTCCATGTTGGTTATTGGATTTACCACATGAGGATTGGCCTGCTGCTACTAGGGTCAGGTGAACATGAGACCAGTGAGCTTCAATTGTGTCCAGTGAGTGTTTGGTCAATCCGAATGCCAGCGTACTTCGATACGCATACAGAAGGTCTGGCTTCGCTAGTTGGCTGGTATCTATGCGTTCACAGGGTCGTCGAAGTCGTCCGCCAAAACGCACCCGCATATCAGCATATACGAACGCATGGTCGGTGTCCACACATGTGCTCCAAATCAAGCGAAAGTTTCGGACGCAGTCTCTCCAGCGGTAACTGATTGCAATGCGATCGATTTTTTTCCATGGTTCGTGGGCGCCATGTCACGCTCCTGCGGGTGTTGTTTTGGTACTTAGTGCTCGCAAGAAATAAGCGAACATCTTCATACAAATGAAGTAACCACTCACCTTTATCATTGCGGGAGCCTGCACCATGTTAACCGCCCATATGCAGCTCATCGTTGGGCAATTTCGCAGCTTGAGCCTTCAGATCCTCAGCCAACAATACAGTATCTGTGCTTCTTCTGTGACGAAGGAGCTCGTTCAGTTGGTGATAGAAGTCGTCTTTCACCGAGCCCTCGCTACAGTTCGTGGGGGCGTAGGCAGAGATGCCGAACAGACACCTATTAGCTCTGCGTGACTTCGAAGCTTTGAACGACTAAACAAGTCAGACCACACACATCTGGCTACTGATTGCGATCCACTCAACCAGACCAGCTTCATCCTGGGGACTCAGGGCACTACTAACAGCGGCTTGACCGGTACTTAAAGCTGCATCGTCTCCGGATATGCGCAATGAGAACGCACTGCAGGTGTCGCCTGAAGAGGATCGCAGAATGAGAACAGAGTTTGGGTCTTACAGTGGGTTTCTGATAAGTAACAAATATCGATCGAGAGGGTCTCTAATGTTCGGGCAGATGCTGTCTGTTGACCGATCCGTGATATTGTGCGAGGCATGTGTGAGGCATGCCAATCTGAGCAAGGATCGGTGGCTCCAAATAGAAGCCGATGAATTAGGTTTGACCGCTTGGTTAGCCATGGACTTGTCGATAGGAAAGGAGTGGCGCCTTGCGTTGGCATATGAGTTGAAACTGGAAGATAAACGCCTATCAGTGCATGCTGGGGGACGGCCAAAAATTTGGGGGTTTAATACGAGGGGATAGAAGAGAAGATGTAACGTGACGATAAGGGCAAAACGGCGTGAGGGAGAATAAGAAGATGGGGAAGCTTGAGCAGTACCTTCCAAACCCCAATCCACCCTGCTCGATGCAGTAGAGTGGACGCCGTTAATTATCTGCGGCGGCCAGAGCATCAAGAACACTAGTGCATTGCTCTAAATCTTCAATGGCTGTGTGTGACAAGCCTCAAGCAGATCTCATTGGGTCTCTGCAATCACACTCCGAGCTGGACTTGCTGTCCACTGGCCTGTGGGTCAGGCTATTGAGCTCAAGGCTCCGGGTGGAATCTCTCAAGCGAACCTCCATCTACCACACTACCTTATGGCTTATACTATTGAGTCAAACGTTGGAGGTCGGCCACCTTAAACAAAACCTCTCTCTTTCAGAATGGGCAGCCAAAGAATATCATCCGCCCTGTCGACAGTACTCCCTCCTCTTCCTGTTTTTTCAACTCTCTTCTCTGTCAATTGAGCAGAGACTACAGCTGACCTAGTGGCGGTTGCCATCGATACATGTGGCTCTTCCATCAGACCTAGAGTTTCATCGCATTGGTTCTTGTGACGTCCGCACTATAGGTCAGATCGGTCAGCAGGCAGCACTTATATATTCACTCTCTCGGTATTCATGTGTGTTGTGCCTCTGAAACACGCATACACGATAACAGCGTTGTAACAAATCTTCGACTCCCTGATTCTGAATCTGACGACAGTGACTACACTTCGCGTTTCTGGCGATATTGGGTTCACGATTCAAGATATTTACGGTGTTTGTATCGCCCTCAGCAAACATGCTGAAGTCAGTCTGCTCGACTAGATGCCGGTGAACATCGGCATGTGTGCGGTTTGACTTCCAACCTCTATTGGAGTTAATAAGCAGCGTCGGAAATCAAGGTGCCTTTTTATCACCTCAGTTTATGCCCCCTACTGAGGGCAGTTCTGAGGGTATCAAAGACGATTTCTATCGGCAGCTCTCATCTCTTCTTTGCGTGGCGAAGAATACTAACATCGTGATTGTTGCTGGAGGCGTGAATATCCAAGTGGGTCGTCTTATAGACCGAAACATACCTGGGAAACCGCTTCGGAGTCGATGCACACCGAACAGATAGTGGTGATCAATTCCTGCAATTGTGCGCGGACCACAACCTTTTCCTCAGCAATAGTGATTTCCAAAACAAACATTCATGCCGCGTCACCTGGCGCCCACTGAATCCCTCCATGACCAGAACCCAAATTGACCATATTGCCATCAGCTACAGGTGGCGCACATCAGTCCAAGACTGTCGGTCAATTTGGAGCATGTGCCTGGATTCCGACCATGTTCTAGTGCGCGCACGTTTGGCGCCCACTCTTCCCGCTTCGAAGAAGTGTCCATCTTTTAACCTTGCATGTAACAAACTCACAGTCTGCAGTCCAACAATATTATACGAACTGAGCCACCAATTGTCAGTGACGGTTGATGTTGGTGAGCCGGACACTGACTGGGATCCTCGTAATTGTGCCATGAAGAATGCCTTTGACGCCTGTTATGCACCCAACTTAAGACTTCGTAACTGTGGATGGATCTCTGAGACATCGATCAGTCTGCTCGAAGTACAGAAACAGGTTCCAATGGGTATATTTTCAGCGTGCCCGTAACTCTGAAACGACGTCTGAAAAGGAGTCTTCGAATCGACTGGGAACGTTGATGGATAGCAAGGGTTCGTGATATGGAGAACCACCGATTGCTGTTCCTGCTCATTCGGAACACGGATCCGGGAAAGTCACCACTTAGCGAGACAATAGCTGAGAAATATAGACTGTTGATCCATTCCCAGCCTCGTCGACTAGCCACTTGGGTGGCAAATTTTGAGCAGGTTGGCAGGCCTGCTGCGACACTGTTGTTTGTCAGATCATCTGAGCCGACGTGGGATTTTGATGTCGCACCTCCCACTTTGGAAGATATTCGATATGAGTTTCCGTGTTGAAACGAAACAAGGCTCTTGGACCCGACGACCTTAGCCCATCTTTGCTGAAAAATGGAGGTGACTCTTTGTTGACTGGACTCGATTGTCTATTTAACACGATTGGGAACACTGAAGAGCTGCCTTTTAACTGGCGACTGTCAACCGTCGTATTCATCTGTGGTACGGGTCAGCGTGCTTCGCGCGAAAATCGTCGAGGCATTAGCCTTATTTCTATTGCCTCACTACTTCTCACAAGTATCATTCTTCGACGACTTACTGGTCCTCGTGAGATCCTAAGTACTGAGAGCCAGGCTGGCTTCCACCCTTGTCGTGGTTGTATCGACCACACATTTACTCTTCGCTAAATGCTAGAGCAGATATACACCTACAGACGACCGACTATGGTGGTTTCCCTCAACTTGAAAGCCCCCTTCGACTCTGTTAGTCGAGACAGGTTGTGGCACTGCTTATCCATAAAGGGCGTGCCAGCTAAACTCCTTTCCATTCTGAAGTCCCTCTACCGTGATTCCCGGGCCGTGTAACGGTCTACGGGAAACTGTCACATGTATTCACCACGACAAGTGGGGTTCGCCAGCGTTGTCTCACATCTCTTTTCCTCTTCAACTTTGTGATAAAAATGATCATACACCAATCGATTCCTTCAGACTACCGGAGTGGACGTTCTGCCAGGTGACCAACTGACAAACATGCGGACGACATGGCTCTTTTTGGACCTGACTCACTGAATAGACTGACGCGTAACGCTGCACACTTCGGCCTGTGCTTGGCACCTTCAAAATGCGAAGTATTGCTGCGGGACTGGACCGACACCTCTTGTTCTAGCTATTACCGAGCAACCACTGGAAGTAGTGGATCATTTCACTTACCTTGGTAGCTGTGTCACCTCTGGTGGTCACATCGCTGGTGAAGTTACTTCGCGTATCATCAAAGCCCGTATGGTTTTTCCAGAGACGCAACCATCTATCGAGGCGATGGGATATCAGTCTGTCAGTGAAGGGTAGGGTGTATAACGGTTCAGGAAGGCCGGTGTTACTGCATAACTATTTCCTCATATGTTAATTTCATCCTGCGTCGGTCGTCGCGCAGCTCCTCAAGGGTCGCCTTATCTGCTCCATACAGCAGGACGGATAAGCGAAAACATGCTATTGCTAGCGCCTCCCTTCTTTCTTTTCCAACTGTCTCCCTTACTCCACTCCCGACCCCATTAGTAACCTTTCTTCTATAGTTCCCAGATTGCTTGACAGCATAAATAATGCCATAACCTTCATCATCATCATCATCATCATCACCACCATCATCCTCAGTACATCAGCCATTTGAACTGATGCCTTGTTGCCGTACAACTATAGTGACCTACGGAACGAGAACAAACTGAGAGAAAAAAGGAACCTAGCGTAAAACCTTAATGTCATGAACAAACATTCAAGATCAAGGCGCTTACATTTTGTGTTAACATGTCGTCACGACCAGCTGGCTATCGTGCAAAGGTAAGGTGACATCAGCGATGCAACTTCTTTGCGGCTTTCACTGCCACGCGTCATAAACAGCCATTACCCCTCGGATACTCCAATACCAAACACTATAAACAGACAGTCCGACTAGTAGACGGCAGCAGAAGCGCCACTGGTGTCGACTGTGAGTCATGTCTTGTAAAGTATAAGGCGGGTCACGTGGACTCCAGTCTGAAAGGCGAGATTGACTAAGGACACACAGTTTTGTACTCACTGACTCCATTTCGCTCTGCCAAGGTAACTTTCGCCCACAAGGCTTGTGCCACTGGCAAAAAAAACAAAGCCCTTCTCGGCATATGGTGACCGGACATATGTAGCATGTGCCCATGCCACTGCAACTTATTCATTTCTATCTGTTGTTCTATGAAACTAGCTTGGTTATCACTGTCTAGCACTCGCCTACGCACATCATCGTTCTGGACACAGTGGTACTATCCAACATCAGCAATGCCTCGCAGACAACCGTGCTCAAAGCTTGAAGGCGCCTCAGATCGGGGGGGCCTAGTCTCACTCCCACAGTAGGACGATCCTCATTGTGGCCTTGTAACCACGGCCTTTGAGGGAGAGGGAAATCAATTTCGGACACCACAAATGTGGCAGATTCAAAAAGGTAGTTTTTGCTTTCACAATGCATGAACTGACTTCAGTTTCTATGCGCCTATCGTTGCAGATACAACTGTCAAGGTAGATGTATTGATCAACTACCTCGAGCTCCTCGCCATCAGGGGTCAAGGGGTCATCAAGTGACTGGTGGTCCCGTAACAACACTGCACTTTGAAGGTGAGAAGTGCATGCCAAATGATGGGATCACTCTAGTGAGGTTATTTAGGGTTGATTGAACCACCCCAACATCGTTAAACAATATCGTCCGCATGATGAAGATCAACTGGTCTATCACCAGGCAGCACTTCAACGCCTGCATCGTGAGTACCCGCGAGGGAGCACTTCATGATTGAATTCACGACGAAGTTTGAGCAAAATGGGGCAATTGGACAATTCTGACGAACGCCGTGTTGTCGGATAGCCATCCTTCAAATCGCCGCAGACCCTGACGGGGTCTGGGATGTTCGAGTCAAACGCACTTGTGCAATCCAAGCAAATAAGTATCTGGTCTGCGATACGTGTGTCGCTGCCCTCTGCATATACGGTCTGTACAGCTTCGTCCTGGACCGAATTAGATTATAATGATAACATCAGCTTACTCGGTGAGGACCTCCAGAGTATGAGGGCAGAACAATAAGTTTCCGGATACGCAGAACATAGATTAGGTGCATATGACCTGGTAAGACAAATGTGAACTGTAATCCATTCAGAACATTGTTCACTGATTTCACCTCATAGAACCCTATATCAGCAACACAGCTCACCAGTCATAAGGGTCGCTATACTCTGACTGTAAGTATGGGACTCAGTCGATGTCGCCGGAGGGGGATGAATTTCTGTGACTACAAATGTGATTTTAAGCAACGCCAGGATATTGAGCGACTGCGTGCTGCGTTTGGTGAAAATGTGCCTTCAGGAACCACCCTTTTTAAGTGGTTTGCGAAATTCACACTTGGCAGGCAGTCCCTGGATGATGAGGCATGGTGTGATCGACCTGTGGAGGCCACCACCGCGGACAACATTGCTGCTGTGCTAGCGATGTTGGGGGAGAACGCGCGGCTAACTGTGGTACAGTTGGGGAAAGCCATCTGGATCTCATCGGGATCAATCCGCACCGGCCTCAGAAAGGTTTGCGCACACTGGGTACTCCATCAGCTCAGTGAGGACTAGAAAGCAGCTCTAGGGAGTTGGTGCCGCACCATGCATGCCAGTTTTGATGATCGACATTCCAGTGCTTTTTGGTAGATCTTCAGTGATGACGAGACTTGAGTGCACAGTTTCGACCCAGAGACAAAGCAACAATCGGCTCAGTGGGCGGCTGTTGGTGGGGCGCCGCCTCGGAAATTCCGGCGTGAGCGCAGTGTGGCGAAGCAGATAGTGGCTGAGTTCGTGATCAAGACCGGTCATGTGGCTACTGTACCGCTCGTACGGCAACGCACCTTCACTGCAGACTGATCTGCCCCCCATTGTCTGCAAAAGGTGCTGGAAGCTGTAGCCAGGCGTCGTCCAAGGACTGAAGCACGAGCGACCTTGCTGCACCATGACAACGCATCTGCACACAGGTTCTATATCGTAGATTTTCTGTCTGGAGAACGCATCTAGGAGGTTGGTCACCACCTACACTACAGTCTGGACCTGGCTCCGTGTGATTTTTAGTGAAATAAGATCTTGGCCGCCATACAGGACTGGTACTATCAGTCGTCACCGCACCAGTTGCTGGATATCCGAGAGGTCGGTGAACTTGTTGGAGTCTAGAAGAAATCACCCGGCTAGCTCTGAGCACAATGTGACCAGACGGACGATTAGGCGCGAACTAAAGCGGAGCCCATGTGCTGACAAGGAAGCCTGGTGGACCACTCGGGCTCAAGAAATGGAGAAGGCAGGAGCAGTAGGCAATTACCGCAAGCTCTTCCAGCTGATCCGCACCACCGGTCCAGTGAAACCAGGCGTCAGTGATACAACCAGAGACAGCGCGGGTACGCTCACACACAATAAGGAGCGCCGTATGGCTCGTTGGGCGGAACACTTTCAAGGTCAGTTCAGCTGGCCCCCAGCTCACTCAGATGATGCAGGACGAATCGTGCATGGTCAGTCTAGAGCTTCCCTTGGAGGCTGAGGTCCGAAAGGCAACTACAGCCCTCAATCCCTTTCGTGCAGCTGGCTGGGATTCCCTCCCACTTTCACTATTTAGGGATGAAGATCCTCTGCAAAGCACTGACCTTATTCGCATGTATCTGGAAGAAATTGTCCCGGCTAATTAGTACAAATCGGCTATAGTGGCAATATACAAGAAGGGCAGTCGCACAGACTGTTCTAGCCACAGCGGTATTAGCCTAATCCCATATGTGACAAAATTACTGGTATTGATTCCCGTTCGTCGCCTCACTGTGGAACAGGAATCTCGGATTAGGGAAAAGCAGGCGGGTTTCCACCCAGGACGTGGCTGTGTAGACCATATATTCGCTTTGCCGCAGATGCTAAAGCAGCGTCACGCATACCGCAGGCCGACAATAGCTGTGTTCCTCGATTTCCAGAGTGCGTTCGATTCAGTCGATCGATCGATTATGTTTGACATACTTGCGTGGAATGGTGTTCCCACGAAATATGTGAACATCTTACGTACTCTACACTGTAACACTACAGGCCGCGTCAGGGTCTATGGTGTCCTATCGGATAGCTTTCCGACCGCAAGTGGCGTTTGTCAGGGTTGTCTGTTCAGTTTCTTCGTGGACTATCATGGAGTGTTCCCTTGCGGAATCCTACGACGTAGGCGTTGAAGTGCTGCTTAGTGAAAGATTAGTTGATCTAGATGATGCGGACGATATCCTCTTGCTTTTCGACGATGTTACGGCGGCACAATCAGCCCTGAGTAGGTTGTCTAGAGTGGTCCCATTATTTGGTATGCACTTCTCACCTTCAAAGTGCAAAGTGGTGCTGCAGGACCACCAGCCACTTTATTGACCCCTTGACCCTTACGAACGAGGAACTCGAGGTAGTTGATCAATTCACTTATCTTGGCAACTGCATCAGCAACGATGGACGCATAGAAACTGACGTGAGCTCACGCATTGTAAAGGCCAAATCTGTCTTCTTGAACCTGCGACATCTTTGGCGACAGAAGGGAGTTTCCCTCCGTCTGAAAGGCCGTGTATACAAAGCCACAGCGAGGGTCGTTCTGCTCTATGATAGTAAGACATGGCCCATTCGGTCTGAAAACCTGAGGCGCCTTCAAGTCTTTGATCGTCGTTGTCTGCGAAGCATGGCTGGAGTCGGATGGCATCAGCGTGTCCGCAACGATGATGTGCGTAGGCGAGTACTAGGTGGTGATGATCATGCTAGCTCCCTAGAACAACAGATAGCACTGAATAAGTTACGTTGGCTCGGGCACGTGCTACGCTTGCCTAGTCACCGCTTACCTTGAAGGACCTTGTTCAGTCTACTAGGCGTAGGATGGCGCAAGGCTCGAGGTGGACGAAACTTGAATTGGTAGCGGGAAATGAAGACACTGACGACCAAACTGGGCGCCGTTGGTCCGTCTCGCCTTCCGGGTTGGAGTCCACGTGACTCACCTTGTGCTTGGCTCGAGACTTTACAGGACATGGCTCGCAACCGACACCCGTGGCGCGTCTGCTGCCGTCACGTAGTAGGATTGCCTGTTTGAAGTGTGTTTGGTGCTGAGTTATCTGCGGGGTAATGGTTGATTATGACGTGTGACAGTGAAAGCCGCAAGGAAGTTGTCTCGCCGATACCGCCTTATGTTTGCACGATAGCCAGCTGTTTGTGGTGGTATGTTGTTAACACAAGGTGTAGGCGCCTTCACCCAGAATGTTTGCTTAGGGCATTAAGGTTTTCAGGTAAGTCGCCCTTCTCTTCTTATTCTTTATTTCATAGGTCCTCATGGTTGTATGGCAGCGAAGCATCAGTGCGAATAGCTGATGTACTGCTGTTGTTGTTTTCTGTGTAACTTTTATGTTCCCGTATGTCAAGCGCATGGCGCGCGGATCCCGTACGGGTATCGAGCAGTTGCAATAGAGGCCTTTATTGAGCTGCTTGAGGGGTTACCCGCTTCGACATGTTCTAGCTGCTTCTTCAAAAGGTTTGCCCACATTGAACTGTGTATGAAGGCTGCTGGATACTACTTCTAGGAAATGTAATGCTTATGTTGTTGTCAAAAGAAAACTTTTGTGCGACTCGAAACCTATTACTCTACTGTCGTATGTAATTCATTTAGGACCGTTTGACGATTGAAGCGATAACGTACCGCTCCACGCCTGCTACTTACCCGTTTCTGTATTCACTCTTGAATATGTACGTCTTCAAACAGTGGACTACCTGTAGTGTTATTGGGTCAAATGTCGTTTCCTATTCCCAAACCCTAGTCAACTTTTCTCAACCCGAGAAATTAGCGGTCCAATTGGATGTTCCAGTCTCGTTAAGCTTCAAGGCTTACTACGACCCTGTCCGCACGTTCTACTGACACTGCAGCTCATTGCCAGCTTATTTTTGATGAAATCATGAAATCAATGGTTAGAAGCTAGAAAAACTCAGTCTTCTGGCCCTCCAGGTTGGGTGTCTCTGTAGTCCAGTGCAAAAACCCCGCTGCCTTGCGGTCAGGGTTGAGAATCCTAATCGTTCTCTTGTCTAGGCCTGACGCTATCTTGCCCACGCAATACACCATGACTTTTCCTTCAAACAAGCTCTTGATGCTCTGACTGTCGTAGAGGATAAGAATTGGCGCCCTATCTGCTGCATCGAGCAGGGTGGATAGGGGTTTGGTTAACACTCCTCAGGCCTTCCAGTCTTCTTATTCCCCCTCTTGCGCTTTTTCATCCTTAGCGTCCCGCTCCAACTTCACTTTTATCCCCTGTCTTCAATCCCCAGTTCTTAGCCCTTCCCCACAATGCTTCAATAGTCGTTTGTCTTCTAGTTTCAACGTACACACAATCGCAGGACGTCGCTTCAGACCAGTCGACCAAGTCCATGCTTAATCAAGCAGACAACGTCTGTTCAACCGTTTCTCTTTGGAGTCCTCGATCCTTGCAAAGACTGGCATACCTCAATGTGCGCACTTGGCTACAGATTGGCCAACAGGCAGCACTTGCCCAAACTCTCGGGTCCCTATCGATCGATATTTTGGTGTTTATCGGAAACACATCTGTAAGATTCCAGCTCCGTTCTTACCCTGCGATCCGCCTCATGGGCCGACCTTTGGATGCGTTTCGGCGGACGTCCGCAACGTCGCTCTGAGCGCATTGACACCAGCCAACTGGCGACGCCAGAAGTTCTGAATAGTTATCAAAGTACGCTGGCATTCTCGCTGAATAAGCGCCTACTGAACACCGTCGAAGATCAGTGGTTGCATATTCGTCAAACGTTACTATGAGCAGGCATGTCTTCATGTGGCAAATCGATTTGCTAACCTAGACATTGGGTCTCTACGAAGTCTCTGGAACTTATGTCTGGTCGCCAACGAATTCCGGTTGCATGCGAATACAATGAGACTCGCAAAAATTTCAGGGCAAAACTGCGTGCTAGCCTAAAGAGAGACTGCGAAGCCTGGTGTTCTCATCTTGTATCGGAAATGGAAATAGCCGTTGCCGTTGGTAACTATCGTAACTTATTCCGTCTGATACGGGAAACAAGCAACAAGAGACTTGGTGTTAGCAAGATAGTACGCGACGAGAGTGGACAGATGATCCACAGACTGTGGAAACGCTTTGAGTGTTGGGCCGAACACTTTGCAAGGCAGTTTAACCAATCCGTTATTACGTTCTTTTTTGGGCGTTAAGTGCTCTTCTCCATAGACCGTATCTTTAGATCCTTTCTCATGCGCAGAAGCCGAACGTGATATCAGAATGCTGAAATTGAATAAAGCCGCAGGGGCAGATAGAATTCCCCCACCCCTCTTCAAATTCGGCTAACCAGCTATCGTGGCTCACTTACACGAGTTACTATTGGAACTTTGAGAGAAAGAAATTGTCCCGACAGACTAGAGCCACTCCGTCATAGTCTCAGTTTTCAAGAGAGGCTGCCGTTCGGAATGCGGAAATCATAGAGGGATCAGTTTGATCTTACTTGCCTCTAAATTGCTTGCGTCTATCGTTATCTGATAAATACATAAACATTATCTAAGTGCTGTACGCGCATAGTTCGGGCAGAGTAAGGGTTTATGGCAAGCTGTCGCCACACTTCGGTATCTCCAGCGACGAGAGACAAGGTTGTCTGTTGTCACCATTCCTCTTTAACTTCGTTATTGATCAAGTCATGAAAACGGCGTTCGCTGCGCACGAACTGTAAGATGTGCAGGTACTTCCTGGTGAACGACTTCTTGACTTGGAGTATGCGGACGATATTGCCCAAACGTTCACTGGAGCACTGGACCGATTAGCACTGGGCTACGCTTTGCTCCATCGGAATGCAAAGTACTTCTCCAAGATAGGCAGGAACCCACCCCTGCGCTAACCCTTGGTGGTGATCAGCTAGAAGTCGTTCAGGAATTCAAATATATGGACAGCAATACTAGCGCCCGTGGTGTCGTAAATGAGATTACGAACCGTATAGCAAAAGCTCGAGGTGCTTTTGCCAATTTCCGCCACCTGTGTCGCAGACGCGACACCACTCTCAATCTGAAGTGCAGAGTTTATAATGCAGCCGTCCGTTCAACCATCTTATACGGTTGTGAGACCTAGCCCATCAAGTCAACAGACATAAGGAGGCTAGTCACGTTCGACCATCGCTGCCTTCGCAGTTTAGCTCATGTTTGATGGGAGCACCGCGTGAGCAATGAGCGTGTTCGGCGTCGCGTATTTGGTGCAGGAAGAGCTAGTGAACTGTTGAGCACCATTATATTACGCACCCGGCTCCGATGGCTGGGCCACGTGTTGCGCATGCCAGCACACCGACTCTCGCGACGTGCATTGTTTGCGCGCCAACGGTACGGTTGGAAGAGTAGAAGGGGAGGCCAAGCGATGACTTGGTCGAGAGAAATGGAATCTCTCACTTTGAAGTGAGCCCTCGGTTGGCGCATCGCTACTGCCTGGCTGGGGTTCGAAGGACGATGAAAAAGTTTGGTTGAACACTTTTGCTGATATGGCAAGGAGCCGGACTCAGTGGCGTTTGTATTGTGGGTTTCTCTGTCCACCCCCTCTCTTTTACATTCGCCCTCCGATTCCGATCTCATACGAATTACATAATACTATATTTAACATTATATTACCTGCCTTTGAATTTTTGTAGTGTAATTTTTTGTATCTTACCTAGTCGTATTGCGGCACGTTAGCTATGATATGTTTCTCACCCTCAACTAACGTGTTTTTATGATGATGGTGATTACGATGATGTTGGATCTCGTTTAGACACAAATGAATCACAATAAGAAGTCACTCACTTCTCCTGGACGCTGGGGAACACAGAGTATATGTAACTAGATTGAGGTGTTTGTGCTCATGCTTTCGTAGATGGGTTATACAGATTTCCATATGGCCGTTACTTTAAGTCTCGTTGTCACAAGATGCTTTTGAATATTGAAATCAGTGAGCTAAAAGGTATGTATCTGTCATAAGTAGTATGCCGTCCCAAAGTACCGACGCTTCGCTGCCACGCGACCCCCACCGGTCTAGCGCGGGCTGAGTATACCTCGAGAACGCCCGGTCCTACGCGGATTCGAACCGGTGACCTAAGGATTACAAGCCAGGAGTGCGATTTTTTTCGGCCACCGGCCGGGTATGTATCTGTGTTCCTCCACCGATATGGTATTTGGCACGTACGTGCAATAACGCTGTTAATTAAAACGTACTATCAACATTGTTCGGCTGTACAACGTCCCATTCGGATGAGATGCACCCAAAACTTGTAATCCGCGAAATGGACGCTGAGAAATTTATTTGAATTCCGACACTGATTTCGTCTCAACTATTGTCTCGGACAAAGTGTTCCTCTATTTCAGCACTCGATGCTGTCCGCTTCAGATCCCATGGGCGCATGTACATAGGGAAGTCATCCACATATAATATCCCGTGGAATGTACAGCCCTAGTCTCCTGCATCGGTCTTCGTATCCGTTAACTAGGGATGAGCCTGGTAACAACATGCTGAACCTTTCTTCACCTCGCTTCGAATACTCTGATGAGGTATGGATGAGACGTAAGAGGGGCGATTGGCATTCTCTTCAAACCAAACGCAGTTGTGTTTAAGCGCTCAAAACATACTTGTTCCAACTCGGCGAAACCCGTTTTTGATTGCTAGTAATTAAACGGGTTTGGATATGAAACTATTTGGTTCATCCCAATTAGACTACAAACCACATAGGTGCACTACTAATCCGGAAAAACACCAGAGGATCGTTTCGTCCTATTGGGATTCGTTAGTGGTGCTCATTCCTTCGCTCCCCTGCTGTAGATCGAACCCATGGCCGTTAGTGGCTCGCACCACTAGCCAACAGCTTATGCCGTCGAGCCATGTGAGACGATAGCTGACCATCATGCATAGAACTCGAAATGCGATATAGCCCTACCAGTCTTCAAAATGCTCTGTGGATCCAAGGCACTGGCAAGTGAAGTCCTGACGCGAACGGCCAACCACTGTCCTCTACTTTGCTAGTAACCTGCATAGCAGTGGCAGGTGGACCGGTTAGATGTCAATCCGTGATGGTTGGCTATCATATCTCATGTCGCAGTGGCGTAAGCTGCTTGTTAGTGGTGCAAACCACCAGCGGTCATGGGTTCGATCCCCAGCAGGGGACCAAGGGAATGCTTACCACTGACGAGTCCCAACAGGACGTAACGATGGTCTGGTACCTTTCTGGATTGGTAACTCACCAATTCGGGTTGTAATCTAATTGGGATGAACCAAAACAAACCCTTTTTACTGTTCACGGACTTCAGATCGCAGCGTGATAGTATGCCTGCCTGTCAGGCGGATAGTATGAAATGTTCTGTGAACAGCGTACCTTCACCTATCACTAATCTTCCCTTGGCTCAAATGAAGGGTTGACTTGTTTGATCGACAAATTAATCTCTGTGGACCGAATAGAGTAAGGTTGAAATTTTGCCGAAGTTGTCGGGATAATGAATTACTCTTCAAATCGTACGTAAGCATGGCACAAGGCGATTGAAAAAGCTGAGGTATTTCGCTGACGTGGACCAAGAACGAAGAAGTTCCAGCACTGCGCATTGGAGTGCACCACTAATGTAATGACACCAGCTGTTTAGATAGTCATCCATCTATACTGTCCACTTTCTTCTGATAAGGAGATCGTTGATCCATTGATGTCGTGAGCCGCCATCCACGCACATACTCATCCTGTGGCGAAACATCTCGCGGTTCATCTTGTTGTACGCCTTACTGAAATCAATGTAGATAACGTAGTCCGGTGGCCGGAAGGATTGCACGTCTGGCTTGTAATTCTTAGGTCGCCGGTTCGAATCCGCGTAGGGGCGGACGTCTTCGTGGTATACTCAGCCCACTCGATACCCCGGTGGTGGTCGCGTGGCAGCGAAGCGTCGGTACGTTGTGCCGGCGTACTGCTGATGACTTCCTTTTTTTTGTTCCCTCGGTTCAGTCCTTGCAACCATCCATGCCTCGTCACCAACAAGTTGGTGACGCATGAACGGCTTTTCATGAAAACGTGTTCTGCGGGTGTAAGGAGGTCTTTCGACTCCAGCAACTGCATCTGACCTTTCAGCATGTTGGTCAAGACGGTGGTCAGTCAAATTGGCCGGTAATTGTCCACCTTACTGTCCTCACCGCACTTCAGCTTCACTACCGAGCGTTTCCAGTCGTTCGGCAATGCACTTTTGGCGAACGATCTGTTGACTAGATCAACAACGAAAGGCGTGATGATGGCCAGTATGGACTTGGGACCCGTCAAGACCGGCGAGTAGATTGCGTACATCTTTCATATCGCGATCCACGCTGTCGCGTTCGGTAGGGGCTGCTCACGTCTTACGCGGTACGGACACACCGCCGTTTACAAATACGTAAGCGCGCCGCCAATGCAAACGCACCTTGAGTGCTCGAAGTTAGAGGCTGTTCTCCAGTATCCTGCAACACTTGCGTTACCTGTGGACCTCAGGCGCCTCTTTACCTATGGAAAGATTCTTTTGATGATCGTCTTCCCTGTAGCTCCAAGCTGCTTTTCATTCTGCCGACGCTTCTGCGCTTTTACGTAAATTCCGCTGTCTCGTACATCGCGAACGTCGGCAGATGCAACTGACCACACTCCTTGTCGAACCGATGTGGCTTCACTAGCCCAGCTTTCTGACACTTGAGATGTACGAATCGTGCGCACAACAGTTTTGCATCCTTTTGTAATGAACCAACAAAATTCGACAGATGAGTCCTGCGGCAGCGACCAGTCTGCTTAACTAGCTGCTAGAGTAAGATCATGGAAGTCAGTTTTCCAATAGTTGTAGGATGGATCCAGTGGGCGCAAGTATAGCATCGTCATCTCTATGCTGGCTATGACAATGAATTGGTTACTGGCTGACACTAGCTCCAGGACCTGTATATCATACAAATCCCTATCCTTACTTTATCCACATCAAGTCTAGGTACGAAGGAGTTGAGCGCGGTGTAGTGCGCGCCAGTTGGCGGGTGTGCTTTGCTGCCCTAGTCTCAGATATCATTTCGGAAAACTACTTTGACTTCACAGAGCCCGGGGAGTAGTTAATTCTTAGATCATAATGTCCAAGGTAAGTTAAAATCACCTATGAGGAAGAATCGGGGACAACTCATGCGGTTTCGGACATGAGACAATTAGTCCAAGCTGCGACTTCGCGGGCTACAAGAGGCTACACCTACTACCAGTTCACCACATCTTTGGTGGATCGAGCACTATAGTCTACGCTTTGGTAGTTGCTTACTAGTTTTCCGCACTAGGAAGACCGGGTGTATAGCATCATGTCACAGCGGTCGTTTGATTTTTTGTCGCAACGGAAGTACGAGTAGTTACTGAGCTGGACATCCTGTACAGTCACCTCAGGATTTAACCTAGTCGTAGCGAGTACTGGAACGTCTGGCCGTCGAGAGACGACGAAATGGCACAGTTCGTCACGCTTGTTCATTAGACTGAAAACATCAGTGTAAGTTACTCGCCGACCACTGCAGGAATTGTCGGTCGCTCATGAAGCGTCATCGAGCTGTTGGTCCAGATCCAACAAACCCGATAAACTATACGAACATTTACAATGCGGAGATGGTTTTTCCACCCGTCAGTACACCGCTTTGGCTCAGTGGTAGTAGTCTTGCGTTTTTCCCTGATCTGACCGATCCATATTTGGGCGAATATGGATCCTCAACATTCTTAGTCTATCGATGTGAGTTAATATCCACATTGGGCTAGCTTCATTCACGAAAGTGAATCGCATAGGCCAATTCTCATTTTCATCCCTCTTTCCGATATTGGTGATTTATTTCATCCTAGTCCCTGTTCCACCGAGTTGATAAGTCTGTAAATCCTCCAAGAGCCCTTGACACTGGTCCACCACTTCATTGAGCTATACTTTTTTCGGTACGCTACCAGTCGACCGCGTCCACGAGTCATCGTCATTTGTCATTGACCCCCGTCAAGTGACCGAAAGGACAGCACCATGGCATCAGTTGAGGTTGAACCCAACGTTTACTTCCTTGTGGTCGACGCAGTAACGGTTTGCAGGTAGTCGTAAATGGCGTACGCACCAGAACACTGTGGGATGCACAACTGAAACAAGCCACTCGTATCTACCGAGTCAGCTGACCGCCTTCGAGCCCTCCAGCCGAGCTTCTGTGCTGTCAGCAAAGGAGTTGTTTACTTTTTGTTGTGGAAAATGCTGTTTATATGGAAGATAACCAACAATAAAACGTTCCTGGTTTGCCAGGAGAAGTTCCTTTGCGACACACGATTCCCCCAACTAATTGCAGATTTTCGATCGGTTGTGACCCCATTTCAGTAGTTGAGTTGGTGGTAACAGAAATATAGCTCCCTGACTGAGTAGTAAATGTAACCGGCTTAATGGCTTCGTTGTTCCATGTCTTGGCAGTGGTTATTGCGAACTAATTTCGTCGGCGATTTCTTTTTCTTCTGATACTGGTTGGGCTTATGATTTTGTGGAATAGCATTTTGTTATCAACCTGAATAGCAACGCATTGGCTGATCTATTAGTCATACACCATAAACTCAAGCTTTTTATGTTTTACTTACTCGTACTCTTTATCACAGATATTGCGTCTGTTGCTGCTTCCGCTTTATGCGTTGTTCTTGAGGTGGTGAATTGCTGCTCTTTTACTTATAGGGGTAATGGAAATTTTTTTTTGGCGCAACCGGCCTCTGTTGCTGGTACCCCGGTCATGTTGGCACCAGGCCAGTCGGCTTCCCCTGGGGCTTTTGTCGTGGCTCAGTCCCTCTCCGCTCCGGCAACTTCCATTGCATCCACTTCTACCCAACAGCAAGCCAGTTGCATTATTCGTCTGCCGGACGGGCGTCTTGTTATGCCTGCACATACCCCTATGCCCATGGGACTCTCGGGAGCACGCTTGACTGGAGGTCAACCGGCTTATTTTCCCGTTTTACAGGCCGCTGTTCCGTCGGGTCAAAATGTGTCACTTCCTCAACAGCCCCAGCTCCACCATCCCGTCGGTGCGATCGCGCCTACTCCCGGCCAGGTTAGTTTCGTTCTCCTATTGGTCATTTCAAAAGCGCAAATGGATTCTTGCCCATTTATTCATTCATCTCGAGATTACTTTGAGCATAATACAAGACTTTCGAACCCTTTTCATCTCTTATTAGGCAATCTGGTTCTCTCATCACTCATGTTCAGTCGATGATATGCACAAATCAGTGTAGTATCTTTTGACACACCACATTCAGATTACTTAAATTTCAGCCGATGCTTAGTAACTACTGAGAATCAGCATGAAATAGCACATGTGCAGCCGTCCACGGAGAGTTTTTCATGAGAGCAGGTTTTCCGCGTCCGGTTGAAGCACACCAGCAATCGTAACTGCATTTCGCCATGGATTCGGGATCACCTGTAATCATCATCAGCATCAGCAACAGCGTCATCATTACACATTAGCTGCTGAAGCTGTGAAACACACTTCAACTATTGTTGTGCCATAATACACAAGACATACGAACAAAGCAAACTGCTACAAGTTACAGAATGCAAAAATGCAGTCGACAGACTACTTAGTAACATATCATGCGTCAAAGGAGAGATCGTGGTTGAAGGGGGAAAATGAGCTGGATTGGGAAAGACAAAAAACAACAACACAAATGCCGTTGAGATCGGTTCCTTGCCATGTCAACTAGTGGATCCAACCAAACGTGTTCATCATGCTTCGGACCCCAGCCAGGCAGTTGGGACACATCAACCTGCGCCAACCAAAGTGATGGATTTCATTCCTTTTGGCCACCTGTAGTCTTCTATCCAGACTTCAGGCGCGAAAATGTCACACGTCGCTGGAGTCAGTGAGCTGGCGTGCGCAACGCGTAGCCTAGCCGTCGGAGCCTGGTGCGTGATATAATGGTGCTGAGCAGTTCACTAGCTCTTCCTGCACCAAATACACAACGCCGAACACGCTGGTTGCTCACGCGGTGCTCCCACCAGACATAAGCTAAGCTGTGAAAGCAGCGATGATCGAACTTGTGTAGCCTGTTTATGTCTGTCGATTTGATGGGCCAGGCCTCGCAACCGTATAGTAGGGTTGAACGGACGGCTGCATTATAAGCTGCCCTTCAGGTTGAGAGTGTTGTCGCGTCGGCGTCACAGATGACAAAGATTGACAATTCCCTCCTCTTGTTGTAATGTCAAATGTTTCTTCTCTTCTGTCCTGTCTCACTCCCATGAATGCAACTTAAAATGACTACGCTTGAGCCTCGATTTTTGCCACAAAAATAAGCTAGTCGGTTTGACACTCCTAGTCGCTATTCGGTGGGAATGGGAACATCATCCCAATGCTGTGGTCCTCCTCTGCACGAGACACCGCTCGAGACATGCGGTCATGTGTCAGTATTGTTAGGGTCGTTCGTTTTGACCCCAAAACCGAACTGACAGATATTAGGATGGACCAGTTATCTAGTTTTCTCACCTTGCAGGAACTGGAGCTGGGTTTGGGTTTTCTCAGTTACACTGACTATTTTTACTGACCAGCGCTCCTAAACAACTTTGCAGGTTCTTCTCAGTCAACTCTTCAGTGTTGCGAGCATTGCTGCTGATTATTCAGCTGGATCGATTCTGTTGTTTTAATTAAGCGATTAAAACCTTAGAAATTTCATTCATGTATGGTACACCTCAAGTTATACAAACTAACAATTTCGACCGATTCTTGATATCTTTGCGGCCATTTCGACCTTCACCTGGTTAATGCACTTCGTCTCTGGCAATTGATGATTATACGCCAGAGTGCAAGTAACTAGCTCCACGGTTGATTGACGGGTCTCAGTATTCGCCATGTGTCCGGACTGCGACACGCAATCTCGTTTGAAGCTGCCATGTGCTTTGAAGCAAACCTATGCGATTTCGATCACTGGGATCTCATCTGAAGTGGAGTTTCGGAGCTGCTCTCTCCAAACAATGCACACTATGACCGACCGGTTTCGCTCTGCTTTTGACTCTAGGTAAGCAGTGAATTCCGATACATAGTGGTTTGACGGCCTACGACTTGATTCTAAGCCAGAACTCCACAAGCAGCGTTGTGTTTGGGCTAGTGTTAGTGCAAGATCGAATTTTATCTTTGTGCTCATGGCTGCGTGCTGGGCTCGGGTTCAGCACAGTGCTCCGTCACCCGAAGTTTCTGACGCTTCGATACTTTTAGTTTTCCTTATTTCGTTATTGATCTCGGACTGAGGATGTGTATGGGATACCGCAACAACTGCAGCCTGATCTTATGCATCCAAAGCCCAACTAACCCCTTTCTGCTGTGTCATGCTTTTTCAATTGTTTACCTGTGACGGCCCAGCTCGTGAGAGGATATCATCACTTGTTCCTCATTCGTCATCCTTTGCTTCAACTCTTAGTCATTTAAAGTTGTCTGTCTTCCATTCAGGCCTTTTTCATCCAAGTTCCCACGGCGCCTGGCGGATTCACTGGGACTGTGTTTGCGACGACTGCGACCCGCAGCAGCACTACTGCTTCGCCTCAGGCGCCACAGACCGCATCATGTGCTGTCACGGCTCCCGTCCAGAACCGACATCCCATCCTAGTATCCTCTCCTCTACCCACACTGCAGTCGACAGGGGTCATGTCCACCCAGGGTGCCAATTCAGTGGCGCATAGTCGGCCACCATGCTTGTTGATCTCATCCGCCCCCATTTGTTTGCCGGACACGCGGACTTTGCAGGTGAGCCGGTGCAACAAGAGTGTTAAACTTTGAAACGATTTCCGTAGCTTGGCGGTTTCCTTGTAATCGTCCATAGTTTGAATAGGAACTCGATGCATAGTGTATACGTATTTCATCCACTGATGGTTTGCGGCAGTGCGTTTTCTACTCCCATAAGACTTTCCTCATTTGTCCACATCTATACATTCATTCACATTCACATCGCACTTCGGCTCCTCGATGAACTTTGCTATACTAAACAGCGATTGATTATGAACGATATTTTTTGTCTGGTCTCTAATTCCGTTCGAAATTTTACCTTGGACTTCCCATAGAGTCAGTCAAAGACATGCGCAATGGACAATTGCGTAACGCTTATGAACAGTGCACAACCCTCGACCACTGCTTTTTCTGGTGGTGGGATCGCCGTCACTCGTCTTCCTAACGGAATGTACACCACAGTGCCTTATTGTCGACCGCAGTCACTAGGGTCTGTCGACGCCTATACTTCGTCAAGCGGAGAAACATTTCCCGCAACTCCACCACCGCATACCACCTCTGTACGTAAGTGTTCCAGCGGCCGTTCCACTCAAAAACCAAACAGTGGTCCAAATTCAACCTCCAACGTATTGCAGCGGTTAGATGAGCAAATAACCGCCCTGCAAGCTGTGTGCAATCCATCGGAAACGCAAGCGACGCGCCTCAAACAGCTGATTGACGTAAGGCAACAGCTCTCTCGGACTACTAAGACCGAAATATCTGGCTTTCGGTCACCTTCGACTGGCTCATCCTCGGCTACTACCGATGTGCCGTCAATCAGCCCTGCAGCGGTAAATACCCATTTCTTCACTAGATTTTTGGTTTTCCGATGCACCGGTTTCACGGTCTAAATGTATGAGTGGTTTGCTCCTTTGCATTTTACGTTACATCTGGCGACTCACTCTATCCCTTTCTTGTCTGTCGGCGTTATATGACCTATAAGGAATGATTACTCAGTACCTTCATTGACGTATTTTTTTGTCTCATTTTACGGGCGGTTTAGATAGTCTGCATTGTTCGCTGACTTGACTCTCCAGCTGATGATAACCAACACTACGCGAGTTTTCTTAGCCCATTGAAATGTTTTTGCGTAATAAGAGTTGTCGAAAATAGTGAGCGCTTGCATTTTCACGAAAGCTGTTCTACCACAATGTGTGAACATTATAGGTACGTGTGCTGGGACTCATCGCGTTGCACTGTGGTTTGCAGTGTACTGTGAGACACTAGTGCCGACAAATGGTGTTTGTCAAACTCTGTCTTATCTGGACAACCAAAAAGCTGCCGATGCCCCCAATCAAAACTATTTAACGGGTTTCCGCCACAACTCATTGCATTTACCAATTCATCTGTACCTTCAGAAGCAGTTAGGTTGGCAGAACAGATCATTGTCTGAGTACGTAGATTGGAGAGCACATTCTGAAGCGAATTGCTGGGCTGATGGCACAACAAGCAGCTGGACAAGGAGCAGCAAGCAAGCTGCCAGCATCATCCACCGCCAGACATCTAATCAGTACAGGTCATCAAGTTGACCCTGGGCCAACTTTTACGCTTATCTCCCTAAACAAAAACGCCAGGGTGCTGAAGTTTGCCGTGGCTGTGTCCCTAAATCGTTACCGTCCCACCCTTTGTGTGCAGAAGCAACTGACAGTAGCCCTTAAGCTTCCTTGGGGTTCATGACCTTTGCCCCAGTGCTACCAGCTATTGTTTCGTGTTTGTGTGCATTTTTTTCTGACCAATTCAAACCGTTCGTTTCCTTCCCTCGTGATCTACATATGTGTGTTGTTACTTGGCAAGTGATCAGATAACACGAAATGGTGCCATTTTTGCAGTGCTTGCCTTATTGTTTTGTTCAGACTGACACAGGGAACTCGATGCTTTAAATTTGCTAGAATTGTCTCGTTCTCACTCAATCTCATTGCAGATTCTATCATTATGTTCACTTGTATAGTTACAAGATACAGTCTTCGACTTCCTGTCTGCAGGTATCTAGTTGCTTGGTCCGAGAAGGGGATATTTTCTTTCTGTTAGAATATCGCGAGCAAGCAAAGTCAACTTATTACCGAACGCGTGAAGCGGTTCTTTGAGCTTTCAAAGTGTAGAGTGCTGTCACAGGACCACCACTTGCTAATCATTTGATTCACCCCGTCGATGAGTAGTGATTGTCTATCAGTTCACCAGTCGCAATGAGACCAGGCCTCATCGCGACGAGACTGGGCACTAAAGTAGTACGGTAGTTTGTGTGGCTCAAGAATCTATTGAGCTATGCTGGGTGGTGCTTCTTGAAACTTCAGAGTCAAGCACACTAGATTGGCCAATGGTTAGAGTGTAGACATATTCAATCGCTTGACCCTCCAGGTTGGGGGTTGGAGTGAGAGTGGCTCCTTGCTCCATAAAACGAACTATCTGTAGCGAATTGTCAAAACCTTGCTGCCGCGGTCAAGTTTTTGAACCCAATGTCATTCTGCTGCATAGGCCTGGACATTCTGACAGTATCCTGCTCAAGCAATACAGCGTCCTGTCCGTTACATGGAGCATAGTGGATAGGTGTGGGATGCTATTGCTCACGCTTTCTTGTCTTCTTATTCCACCTCATGCTTTTTCGTGTTTACCGTTCCGTTTCAACTTCATTTGTATCCCATTTTCAACCCTTAATTTTTAAATCCTAACTTGCTTAGATAGGCGTTTGTCTTCCAGTTTCAACTCAAGCAAACGCTGAGCATCACTCCTTTTCGGTCGACAAGCTCATATCCAACAATGCGAACACCGTCAGTTCATCCGCTTCTGCTTGGAACCCTCCATTCTCCTTAAGACTGGCATACCTCAACCTATGCACGTAGCGCTGTTTGATTTGAAGCACAGGTGTGGACACTGACCACGTACTTTTATGTGGTGTTCTGTGGGTGCGTTTTGGCGGACTCCCACGACGATACTTTGAGCACTGATGAAGCTAGATACTCTGAGTTCGTACAAAAGTGCACTGTCTTTCGGTTTGAGTAAATGCTCACTGAACGCAGCTGAAGATCGCGGGCGCATATTCACCACTGCATTCGCAGCAGATATACTTCATGTGGTAAATCTGTAACTTATAGATGCTCTCCAAAGCGGTCTACGTCTGTGCGAACACAGAGTTTCAAATTTCTGGGCGCAGATTTAAACGCTGGCCTGAAGAAAAAGCACGAAGCCTGCTGCTCTCATGGTACATCGGAATTGGTAACCTTCGGAAGCTATTCCGTCTGATACGGGTAACGGGCAGTGGGAGTTCTGATGTTAGCTAGACTAAATGCGAGGTTGGTCAGCCTGTCAAATGTTTGGATCGTTGGGCTGAGGACAATGTGAAGCAATTTAAGCGACTGGAACTATTCGATTTACTGACGGATAACGACTGCTCTGGATCCACCTCCTGCCGCAGATGTCGAATATGAGTTTGGAGTGCTGAAGCTGCGTAAAGCCACGGTAGCAGACTAAGTTCCTCCATCCATCTTCAAATTTCGCTACCTGCTCTTGTGGACGAGTTGCACTATCTACTAGCGGAAAGGGAAAGGTAGGTATCTTTCCTAATCAACTAGTGCTGCTCCGTTATTGTCGCGATTGTCAATGGAGTTTCACGTTTAGAATGCGGCGGTCATAGAGGTATCAGTCGGATGTCCATCGTTTCCATGTTGCTTGCCTCTGTCTTTCTTCGCAGACGTACTGACATCCCTGAAAGCCAGATTCGTGAAGAGCGGGTCAGGTTTCGTCGGAAAAGGGGCTGTATTGACCTAACTTCACTTCACGCTAGTTATGGAAGCACCGCAACCGCAATCCATCTTATCAGGGTTCCTCTACTTTGATTCGCGTTGGTTCGTTGTTCCCTTTGGGGTGTGCCAGAGAAATGGGTAGACACGATCAGTGAGGGCTTATGGTGAGCAGTCACCACCAGCGGTGTGAAACAATTATACCCGTTGACGCCTTCTTATCTTCGCCATTGATGAAGCTTTGAAGTTGCACCCAAGTGATCGACCTGTTGACTTAGAGTATGCCGAAGACATTATCCTAGTCTGTGATGCCTCACAAACGTGCTAATCAGCACTGGACAGATTAGCACAAGCTATGAGCCGTTCTCTGCTGTGCTTTACACCTTTTAAACGCAAAGCTTTCCTCCAAGATTGGCATTAACCGCTCTCTTCACTGGCCACCGTTGGGGATCAACTGGAAGTCGTTCAGCAATCAACAGCCTTTGTAGCTGTATCAGCGCCTTGGGAATAGAAGTTGAGATCACGAACCGTATAGCAAAAGCTCGATATGCTTTAACTAACCATTACCACCTATGTTGGTGGCGCGACATCACTCTCGTCCTGGAGAATAGATTATACGATGTAGCCCACGTTCAGCCCTCCTGTACGGTTGTGGAACTTGACTCGTCAGGTCGAGACTTTAAGAGGCTAGTCGCAATCTACTACCGGTATCTTCGCAACTGAGCTCGCATCACATGAGAAATGAGCGTTTTTGGCATCTTGTTTATAGTGCAGTAACTGAAAGTGAACCGATCAGCACCGTTATTTCACACACCAGGCTTCGATGACTGGAGCACGTCTTTCGCATGCCAAAACACAAACCCGCTACCTTTTTATGTGCGATTGGGATGTGGTTGGAAGGCGTGAAGAGGAATTTAGCTGATGACTTGGCCAAGAGGATCAAAGGCCTTTACTTCAAAGTTGGCTTCGGTTGGAGACTCGATTTCCCGGTTAAATTTGGTTGTATACATTTGTTGACATGACCAGAAGCGGTTGGCATAGCAACTACTTTTGCCGCCCGAGGCGGTGGTAAAATTTTGGCCGGACTGAGAACAGAATAGGCGCGTTTAAACCACCCAATCTGCTCAGGGTAAAGTGCACATTAGTTTTCACTGAGAAATGGATGATCTTATGAGACACTGAAGCAAATGTGGTGGAAGTGACCACAATGGGACAAGTAGGGAGATTGCTGGGAAGAACGTTTGCACAGGTGTGACACATGGCGCAAATGTGTTGTTGGTTATCCAGATTGACACTAAAATCTTCAACCCTCTGCTAATTTGGGAATTTTGCCTTTTTATATTTGGTAGCAAGCAGTCGATGGTACTAAAAATGCCGCCCGCAGCGGACCGTCCTCTTGCAGCTCCTCTGCTAGGAGCCGACCTCAGTGGCGTTTGTGTCGTGAGTTTCTTTCTCATACCGCATCCTTTCTAGCCCCTTGCGGCCACGATCTCGTTGCCAATGCGTGATACAAAAAAACAAATCATTATTCTAGCTAGGTTATTTTTGCTTTGTTTGTTGCTTTTTTGACGTGCCTTGAATTGTATTGCGACATATTAGCGGGTTTTTCTCACCTTTAGCCAACGTTTGGAATAAGGATAAATGCAGCTGTGTAGGCGGTTTCATCAACATCGAACGGCACATGGCTGCTGATGCTGCTTTACATGTTGGGAAACCTGGAGCTGCTCTCATCATCTTACGGAAGCTGTGTGGCCATGAGAGAATCTTTTCCGAGGTGAAACACTTGTATCCCTAGCGCAGAGGTTTACATACGAGTGTTAGGCAAGGATAATCGGGTTAGCTTATTCCTTCCTTAAATAGTTTTGAATAAGTTGTGTGAAATCCGATGCTTGGTACCTACATATACTCAGTGTTTAATTAGGAGTGCTTCGCTTCGTTTGCTGAACATTAACGTGTCTTGATGGATTCATCGTTGGCTCGGCTACTGCAAATGTGATATCAGAAGTAAAAGACAGCTGGGCGAACAAGCTTGTTTTCGGTGGTTCTTATCAGGCCCTTACCACGCCACGAATAGGAACACAACTAACATAGCGCATTTAGATGAGATGAATCAATAAAGCGAATTACCCACTTAATGAGATTAAGTCATGGCACTGGCTGGCGCACCATTAATGGTGGGGTTAAAAGCCTCGTCGTTGCACGGAGCAGCTTGGGGCTAGGGTAATTGAAGGGCCTGGACGAATTACTTTTAGGCGCATAAGTTGGGGTTATGGAACCGAATAGCGATCGCCTCCGCTGTCGCCAATAGGCAACATCGGAGGGCTTGTGTGTAGCGTCGATATCCGGTAGATCGGCTGGAATGTCTCTCGCACGTTGATTTGGTGATTAATAATAATAATAATAATAATAATGATGATGTGTCAGCTGTACACCGTAACGGCGCTTCGCTGCCGTTCGACCACCACTAGTCGCACGCGGGCTACACCGCGATGACGCCCACTTCATAGGCGGATTCGAACCCGCCCCGCAAGATTACGAGACATGCTCGTTAACTCTAGGTGATTCGAATCGGCCAAGTGCCACAGCGCGGCGCTCGTTAGTCTTGCGCCGGTATAGAGCCGCGCCGGGCAATGTTCTCGGACGCTCTCAGACAGTCGTTTGGTCGTCTTGCTCGACACGAGCAAGAAAAGTGATACACACAGAAGGAAATATTCGACCTGTCTTTGAGTTGTTGGCTCACGACTAGTTTAGAAGTGAAGCTGACACGGAGATCAGCTGCATAGTGGGTTCACGCGGTGGCGTTGGAAAGCCTTTGGGTGACTCGTTCCGCTAGCACGTCACCCTTGAAAGGCAGATCAACCGCTTTCATGCGGAGACAGGTTGGACTTTTGGCTCTTCTAGCTCCATGTGTCTCCGAATGAATTTGTCCGGGTGATCATTCTGTTCGAGAACGCTCCGTATGAAGCTCAACTCATCTGGGAGCGTGTCCTCTGTACTTATCCTCCTCACTAGTTCCATTAGACAGTAGACGAGGTGTCATTTCTGACTTAATGGAACAAAACTGGTGAAGTGGATATACTGACCGCTCCAAGTTTTCTTTCTGTGCACTCTCCTCTGTTCTGGCCCGTCCGATGTCCTGGTGATCTGCACATCTAAGAATGGCAGGGAGTTGTTACTTTCAAGTTGTATGGTGAACACTATGTTGTGTGCAGCGTTGAAGTGAGTTAGCAGCTTTTCAATGCATACCCGGTTATACGCAATACAAAATATGTCGCCAACGTACCGGCCATGGTATACGAGGTTGTTGATACATTCGCTTAACTTGGTGTTCTCCAACTTATGCAAATATCAGCGAGTAGCGGTCCTAATGGTGAACCCGTAGCTACTCCGTCTGTTTGTCGGTAAAGCGTCCCATTAATCTGGAACTGAATGTTCTTAGTGCACGCCAGCATAACTTGCCTCAATCGGTCATTTGGAATACTTTGACTTGGTGCAACTGGATAAAGTCGCAGAGATAATCAATGGTCTTTTTAAGGGGACGTTGGTGAAAAGTGACGCCACATTTAGCGAAAACATCTTCCGTCCAATTAGCTCGAGTTGTCACTAGGTTCTTGATTTCTCTGTTTCCGATTTGGTATCCGAAGCCACCAACGAGCTCTTATGCCCTGATAATCTCGCCCCATCTTATGACAAAACGTCTACAATCAAATTGCCCAGCTTGATGAGCCACACAACGACTGAACAGCCAACCTGAGCTACCCAGTACTTCCAGCTATTCGAAGCCTGATCACTATTTTAACGATTTCTCGCGCAATTTCTACCTAAATAATTGGTCACGATGTTACACTCCCTACCTCATTGAATTTGCCGGACCTCAGCTATTCGACAATTTTTGTACGACCAGCTTTCAAAACACGCAATAGTCCATTTGTCCAAACCTACTCTGCCATAGATGTGTACCTTCGCACCACGTTGAGGTATTTTGCGTGGTCTGTAACCACTGTTTTATCGCGGCACAATAGCTGAAGTGCTTTCCACCTCTAGCTAACGTGTATAATGATCTAATGACGACTAGTGGTGTTGTTGTAATCAACCGATTATAACTCGGCATTGACCTTCTCAATTCTCGCTATCTATATGTCGTATAGTTCGATGCCTTAACAGCCAAACTCCACTTATTGCTTGCTATGCTTGTTGGGTTCAGGCTGAACACCTGTTTATTTTCACTTTAATCGTCTGTGCTACAGTTGTTCACTTCCCATTGTTTACCCGCTTTTTGAACCTTTCATGCCGCCTATACTGCAAATGCTTGCTATCGTTTCTTTGCTCACACACGCGACTTTATTTGTTTTTAATCGGTGGGTTAAATAGGCCAGGTTTTAATCACACTTGAATAGTGCACTCTCGTATCAGCAATTCTCTGATCCACCTATATTCCGTCTGCTCTTCGATATATTTGTTTGATCCTATCGCCGCCCCTTTGACTGTCATTATCTTTGCTCTCTACTTTCAGCGCCGGGACATTTTAGGTATACTTGGACGAAATAATTTATTACCCAGAGTGAATTCTACCACCACATCCGAAACATTCGTTGTCGAATTTCGACTAAACCAACATCGTTATCAAATGCGTTTAACTCGGCAGCAGAAGGTCGACATGGAACGATTGTTATTCAGCGTCAACCCAGAACGCCAGGCCGAAATATTGACCGTTCTGCAACAAGAACAAGCTCGCACTAATAGCACGCGTGTTCTCCTCCCAAACCCTTCAACACCGCAACCGGTGATTCAATCAGTCGGGACTGTTTCTTCCAATTCAAGGCCTAACTTGCAGTCGCATACCGTCAGAGTTCCACCGCATACACAGTCATGCAATTCCCTCCCTTCCCATCCAATCCATCCAACTGCCTTTGGATCTCCACCCACATTGCGACTTGTCGCCCCACGTCCTACACTGCCAAGCAGCAACGCCCTAGTTCGCAGTGCGCCTGTCACGATGTGCTCTACAGCCCCGGTTATGGGGGTGGTGACCGCCTTAACAATGCCTCCCATGGCAGCTCATAGTTCAGGTGCGTTTCCCCTGATGGTCTGACTACAATTAATTAGTTTTCGCTTTCGCTTCTACCGGGATTCTTACCTGAGTAAGTAGCGCACTTGTGCTACTTCATGGACAAACCAAACCACATCTACGGTGTTGTTATGGGTTCTCTTCGTATGATGCCCTTTGCGCCACAGGATAAACCTCCTTCCGGTTTCGACGTGCACCTCTTATCCGGCCAGTTCGGCGCTTTCGACACTATTTCACAAGTGCTTCAACAACCAGTAATAAGGTGTTCTGCCACATATGCATTAACTATTTTCTCTGAAAACTCCTTCTTTGCCTTTTGGCCATTCCGATTAATTACCTCTTGCGTACATTGTCATATACTCGCTCTTTCCCTTCCAGTTTTCCCTCCAACTATTAGCGGAGCGGTATCAGTTAGCAATGCTACTCTACCACCCATCTCCGGTTCGGCTCCCACAGCTAGCGGACTTTTCCTTTCCCCATCCCTGCCCCATGGAGCACAGACGTTTATTATGCAGCAGCCCTTCGTGGTCCCCTCCACATCAATACCCCCTGCGGTGTTACCCGTCTGTTGCAGCGTTCCTTCGCAATCATCGTCGCAGCTATTGGATACCTCCTCAACCATTCCCCAATCCGTCCACTTATCAACCTCCACGCTGAGTGTGGTGCAACCTGTCCGTCAGGCTTTCACACCCCCAAAACAGGTAGGACTGATCTTATCTTCACATGTTTACCCTTTTCATGATTTGCTCTTATTGTTCTTAAGATCTGACTGTCATCTTTTTGGATTGGTCGGACCTATACAACCAACGTGTCACCCTTTATTTTAGGCTCTTCGTCTAAACCGAATGCGCGCTTATCTGGTGAACGATTTGAAATCATCGGTTGAGCGGCCACCACACCTCGATATCAAATCGGATGCCCCCGCTCCACTTCCTTCGCCCCTGCAACTCTTAGAAGCCCTTGCACCATATCACGTTCACCAGGATGCGGATAATACAGATGAAGCCTTACTGAAAGGTAGTATACTAGTCCCTTTTTGCGTTTTTCTGTTCTCTTCTCGTTTGCCATGTGAGATTTTTTCAGCGTCCTTAACCGCTTCTGAAGCGGCGATTACGTAAGGAAGGGCGGATGAAAAGCTTACAAGGCCCACGGGTCTCTTTGTGAACTCGTCGTTGGATCAATTGGTGGATATAAGAGCCACGATCTCAGGATGTACTAGTGGCTTCAGTGGTCCAGGACTCTATTTTGACTTCCGTTTTACCTCGCTACGCATTTTTAGACGCTCCTAACCATCTGCCCCGTACGTTAAATCGCCCTTTTACCCTGAAAATAATGTCTTTACAACATATGGACCCGCGTTGGGTCCACATGGTCAACCTCCTGCCTCCGTATGGGTAATCAAGTCTCTATGTTTGCGCAATCTATTTATCATTGCTTCAGCTACATTTACTCTCTAGGAACGTTATCTCCCACTTGTGATGCTGGTGATCGGACTTTTTGACGCCAACACACCACTTGGAGCCTCAGTCGTCTGGCAGCCGTAAACAAATTGACCAGGTCGCCATCAATGCCCCTTGGTGATGCTACTTAATAAATTCAAAATGAATATTGCGTAATTACCTTGCATCAAACTGTTGTGTGCTTTAGTGACACCCAACGATGCCACCAGAAGCAACTTTGCTCAAACGTTCTCAGCGGCTCAAATGCTCTCCATTTTCAGACATCTAAGACGAAATGGGGCACACGTTCCCAGCATCATGCACAAATCGTCTAGTTTAGCTACGATTTCACTAGAACTTCTGTCACCTACTGGATCTCTGTACGAGATCCTCGGGTTCTTCAGTTCCGCCGTCATTTATTTGGCATTAAGCACAGTTAATTACGCAGTGCTACTGACATATACCTCAGACAACTCCTCAATAAGTATTGTGAAATCCGGCAGGTGCGTCATATCCTGGAGATTCATAATCCGCTGCCCCGAGAAATTATCGTACATAGTTCCTTCTGATCTCATTCACTGGTGACAGTAGGCTGACTTGGAGTGAAGTTCTATGCAACCCCCTAGCTGTTGGATATCAGAATTATCCACGCGGTGTTACAATCGGATGCGAACGCTCCGTAAGCACCGTCATAGATCATGATCAGTTTCCTAAAGCCTTCGATAAGAATGCTTCATATGTTTGTACCATGAGGCAACACCAGCCGCATTGCTGCGTCATGTAGCCTAATCTTAATTGATAGGCTAATAACTTTGCCGTTTCCATAGATTTGTAGTCTCTTGAAAGCCACGAGCGACTGATGGTGGTCGCGCGGCGGCAAAGCGCCGTTACGGCGTACAGCTGACACATTATTATTATTATTATTATTATTATTATTATTATTATTATTATTACATAGATCTTCGGTGATCTGACCATCTAGACAAGTGAACTTAACGACTAGTTTGGATATCTATGCGGTAATTCCTACTCTTGGCGACAGTCATGCGTCAGCATCTTGATGATGCAGGTATACAGCAATGAACGGCGCTCCTAATCTATTATACAATAACACTTATATGAGGGCTGCGCCCATCCCAAATGCTACATATTGTATATACCCCTGCTTGTTAGTTGATAACTCAGCACCTAGATGGTCAAAGAGCGCGCATGGTGGGGGAAACGCGCTCTCGGACATGACCAAGAATTGCAGTCAGTTGCGATTGTGTTGTGAATACTCCAGTAACATTTGTTTTATGCACCTTTCGCCTTACTGCTTTCGTTTACTTATCAGAATATTCTACCAAATATGTTACCGCTGGCCACTAGATGAATAACTACATAAGTGGTGTTATCCGTGTTTCTTTTCGCGATTGTAATCATTTCACTTGGATTGATTCTATTCACTAAAGTTCACTTCTACTTCTGCCTTGTGTGTTGGTCTCATTCTTCCTTGCTTCCACGGCACACCTGCCGCTTATAATGTTTGTTCGTTTGGTGCACCCGTTGCGTGGATAAATTGCGACACGCACCCTCCATCTGGACCGGGATTCATCTTGAACTAAATCACGGTCAGTACGTTCACTGAGACCATCTTCGGACTTGTTTGTATCGACCAAGCAGGACTGCGACTCGAACCTCTTGTATACTTTGTAGCCACCATTTCACTTTCTGTGGCTCATCCCGTCAAATCCATGTTTATGTCTCTCCGTGGAATTTACACTCGCCTTCCGTATTTTTCGCCTCTTTTCCCCCATAGTGAATCGAATCATAGAAAATGCATCCATATGTCTCAGTGAACGCAAAAGGCGGATCACAGATGCTGTTCATGCTTATTGGTACCGCGAGTCCACGGTATGTCGCGTTTCAACGCCTGTGCTCTACAACACTGTCCTTGTGTCCTTCCTCAGGTCATAACGCGGAGGATTAAGTGTGCAATAGATAGATCATCATATCCTAAGAGTTCAGATCACTGAATTTTCCTATGGTACTAACCAGTATTTTGACTACATTGTTGCGATTAAGCTCCCTTGTTGCTCCATTTTGTTGTGAGCAACTCGGTGTATTTTCTAAAACGATATCTAAAATATCAATTGCGAGATTTTTTCTCTTATGTGCACCTCTTCAGGTATGCACAGTTGTGGGTTGGATCTGTTGGCTATCTCAACCTTGGCACAGATTTGGCACATGGTACAATTAATGAGGTCCATAATCCCATCCTTGAATCCTCCTGATATCAAATTCGAACTGAAGCCTCATTTAATGTTTCCTACGTCGTGTTGAGAAAAAAACAAAGTATTCAATATGCGCCGATTAACCGCGACTGAGGCCATCGCAATCAGATACTTACGATCGTGACTGTGCGAGCAGAGGGTGCTCGCACTTGATGCACCAATCACCGAGGGATTGGTCTACTTTCGGTTGCCTCCAAGCTATTGGCATCCATTCTACTCCGTAGACTATCCCCATTCGTGAATCGAAGTACCGCGAAGAACAAGCTGACTTCCGACCTGGTTGCAGGTGTGTGGATAAAATATTCACACAGCCAAATCCTGGAACACCGCCACCTTTATCAGAAGTCTGCTATCGTTGCATTCCCGGACATCCGTGCCACATTCGACTCGTTTGATCCACCTGCGCTATGGCGTTGTTTGCTAAAGAACGGGGTCCCAGAAAAGCACACTGCCATCCTACTCGCGCTTTGTCTCCATATCTAGCAGAGTGTAAGTCTATAACAGGCTTTCATCGTCCTTCGCTGTTAAAAGCAGTGTATGTTGCTCTATGTCCCTGTTCCTCTTCAATTTTGCGGCTGAAGACTTGTCTGGAGCTTTAGACCGTTACCAAAATTTTAGTCTACAGACAAGCGAGTGACCCACTTCGAGTATACCAATGATATTGCCCTACTTGGTGACGACTCAGAGCGTGCAAATCATTCTAGACCGTTTGGCGATTGAGTCATCTAGGAACGGAATGTGCTTCGCCCCGTCAAACTGTAAAGTGCTGCTTCAAAGTTGACACTCGCCCGTTTCCGTGCTCATTATTGAAGGTACACAGATTGAACAAGTGGATAGTTGTCTATTTGCTAGTGGTACTTTTGGAACGGAAATTTCTCTTCGCATCGCAGTCGGCGTTTGTCAACTTGAAACACTTGTGGCGTCGTCAGAATGTCTCTTACTTGGTAAAGCGTCGTGTTTACAATGCCACTGTTCGTGCGGTGTTGCTATACGGAAGCGAGTTCGTGTAGACGATATGCGCCGGCTGTCGGCCTTCGATAATGGGTGCTTAAGGAGGATTGTTCGTGTGTGGTGGCAACAACGTATCTGCAACAGTGAAGTCATACGCCGTCTTAAGGAGTGCGAGTATTCTCTACAACAAGCTGATTTTGCTGCATCATTTAAGATGGCTCGGTCAGGTCCTGCGCATGTCGGCTGAACTTTTGCCCTATTGCGCCCTTTTCGCTCGTGCAGGATTTGGCTGGAAGAGACCACGTGACGGTCAGCCCTCCACCTGGTGACAGTATATGAAATCATTGACTTCACGTCTTGCCACCGTTGGATTCACACGTCTGCCTGGTTGGAGACCAAAGGACGAAGATTGCCGATGGCTGGAAACAATTCATGATATGGCACGCAATCGAAACTAGTGGAGAGTCTGTGTACATAATTGCTTAGATTTGGAAATTTAATACTTAACGATTGAAAAAGACAAAAAATGGCATGTGCAAAATAACAGAAAAATGCTCCGTGTTTTCTGTTATTTTGGCACAATAGCTGAAATGTGTTGCTCACCTACAGCTAATGTGCCATGGTGGTGCTTTCCATGGTTTTGTTTGGCTCCATGGTCATCCAATAGACCGCTGCTTACACTATATTACTATACTTCCTTTTGCCACGATTGTTGCCTAGTCAGTGTTCGTTTGCTTGCTGTGCGAGTTCACACGCCATCGGTCGGTACACCTGATCTCTATTATCCAAGTGGATATTATCCACGATCATGTACACCAGGCTAAAATAACCGGCAGATTTGACTATTAAGTCATACACGCCTAAGATATATCGAAAACGTTTCTCACTTAAGTTTTTTATGTTTGACTGAGCTGATAATGCGAGTTAATCGACATCTGCCTCTTGCGTGGAATACATTCTGTTTTTATTTATGCCTTGTCCTAAATGTTTTCGGTCCGTAGCCTAAAGGTAACGAGCTTGTCCTGTAATCTGACGGCGCGGCTTCAAGCCTGTGCGGGGCAGGGCGACCCTTGCAGTTCCCTTAGCCCACGTACTACTGTTGGTGGTTGCGAGGCGGCGGTACCGCGTACTGCTGATGGCCGAAGAGGCCTCTTCCTCGTGACCCAAAGGTTGCCGGTTCGAATCTGCGTAATAATAGGCTACATCGCAGTATCCATAGCCCTCGCACGACTGCTGATGGTCGCATACCAGCGAAGCGTTGGTACGACCTATAGGCGTACTATTCATGCCCCCCTCCTCCTTCCTACATGTGTCGAACTCAGCTACACACTCTATCCGTTATCTGGATTTGAACATAAAGTTTTACAGCTTAAAGCCAGACCATTCCTCAGTCTATTCCAAAGTTTCATCGAGTCAATTTGTAATTTCACCGTTCAGTATACGCCGCAACATTTCACTTTAACACCTAACTGTTTTCGCGTTTTGCATGTCTCTTGTTTATTGGCATTGATTTTGTCTCATTTATCCAATGTCGGAGTATTTTTTTGTCGACTTCTTCAGTGGTTACTATCTCAGAACGCCAAGCCATCCAGTGAATGTGTCCTTTTGGGGACAAATGCAGCAGTCTTGACGTGAACTATGGACGCAAAATTTCCAGGCTATCGGGTGACTACCGCAGAACACTAACTTTATGTTTATGGCTACTGGTTTGAGGACTTAGTCGTTAGGAGACCGATGTTCTGATATCCGCACTTACCAGCCTGAGTCACACATTCTGTCTTGTGTGACGGACTGCGTCTGGGTAAAACCTCGAGACCACCGGTTCTCAACGTGATCACAGTTTCATCGATTCATTTTGTATTTGAGTTCATGACGTTTTTTCAATTAAAGTACTCAAACACAACTTCAAGCTGGAGGGCAGTTAACAGCTGGTGTCCTCTCGTTTTCACTTTGATACTGCAACGGAAACTTCACTATCTTCAGGTCAATAAAGAAAAGCTAGAGTTGAAATGTGTGGTTTCGTCCATCAAATCTCCATAACCGAGCATCTGGAGCCCTCACCTGCATAGGATGCGATTCATGCCTTTGGGACTCTTCTATACTTGGTACACCATGCAGAGCGCCGACTGTTGTGTCGTGTGGGGTACCACATTCCGTTTGTGGATTTCCTGACTCCACTCTTGGTTTGTGAAATTGTAAACATGATCTGTTTGGAGTTGTGTCGCAGTAAACTAAATATCTCGTCGTCGAGGGATATGGTTGATGTGTGAAAAATGTCTTTGTTCCTGTATATCCATGCCAATACTTCGGCTCCACCAACGCGCTTTCCGACGATTTCTTCCCTAGATGTATAGGTGGTATGTTATAACGGAGACCAGTTCTTTTTGAATAATCTTCTGGAAATCTTGTAAACGGTTGAGTCCCATTAGGATTTCTGCACTCAGGTTCCTGTGCCATTCGACATTTACGTTAACGCACTCCGCCTTCGTTTGATTATTTGATCGATTGCTAAACGATCAATAATCACGTTTTGACACACCTCACTTCCTTCTGTCACGAGTTAGCTGACTCACTGGAAAAGACACTGCTTTATCTTTATTAATTTTGTACTTGGGTATGCGTTGCGACGTTCCTTACCACTGAGATATCAAGCATTGACTTTTAACCCGGCTATTAAGATCACTTGATGAAACAAGAGGATGTTTTTGATAACCACCTATTGTCACAATCTGCTGTCATTTCGACCCGACTAATGTCCATCTTATTATTAATACTTATTCTAGTAATCTTTTGTTTCTACTTTCAGTTGGAACCTACTCTGGAAGATCGTGTTCTTGTTAATCGGATGATGCTCGAGCTCGATCGCGACGTTTTCGAAGCAGAGAAGAAGGAATTCGAGGAAGCACTCAAGCTATCATCTCCCGTTGGAACTGTCCAGACCTGTGAAGACTTGTCTAATGACACTACCATTAGCGTTCCTACCACCACTTCAACAAATGTCATCGTTAATTCACCTTGCCAAACAGTTTTATCGACATCATGCGAGCAGAAGCCCACTGGCCCACAGAGACGTAGCGAAGTGCCTTACCTTAAACACGCCTGCTCTTCGCTTCCACCCCCTTGGTCCACCCTATTAGGCCCTGTTGCCTACTTACGTCCCCGCGTCTTTGACGCCAAGGGGAACGCTTCGTTCTCTTCTTTTAATTTTCCCGTTTTATCCGACGGAGGACTCAAGCCTGACGATTCCGACGTCTCCGTGTCTGCGGCTGTGAAGCCCGACGAGGATATGTCGCCAAGTACTGGCACATATTCTACTGTGATTAACGATAGTTCAAACAAGTTCAGTATACTCCGGCCTCCTTCGCCTAATGATTTAGATGTGAAAGAGGATTCATCAGAAGATGCCGAAGCTGATTTGTTCCTGGGTTTGGGTACCCGTGCTTCTAGAACCTGTGCCAATGAGTGCATTATGATGGATGTTACCGGGCTGTTGGAGGACGGGGTCGTTGGTGCAGCTGGCGCTCTTCGAGCTCGTACGAGGTCTGTTGCTTTTGACGAAACCTACGACTTGTGGCAGGAGCTCATGCGTGAAGAGGGAATTGAAATGGATGAAATTAAATCTATGTCTCTGGACATCAGCTTAGACGGCTCATCAGCGTTGAAGGTACGTTCCTTCTTTCGTTTGCTATTGGTGAGATGCACACATCATTGTTGGCCGATGGCAATTGTCATGCTTAAAATCTGAAACACGCTGTGGATTCCATTTGCGCGTCTAATGCGGATTCGCATCCCCCTGCGCTTGTTTTCTTGTTCATTTCGCACTAAGCAGTCTTATAAGATGTTTCGAATCTGTTTATTTCGAAGAAAATAGGTTGTAGCGAGTGCACCTTCCATTCTGACTCAAACACGAAAGTACGATGAATCTAGTAATCAGATAAATGTGGAACTAGCCATATTATATGCTTGCTGTTTATCGCCCATTCATTCTATCTTAAGCGGTGTTCGGCAGTTCCTTAAAATTTGCAAGCTGACCTGTAGTCAATGCTGAGAGGACCAAATCGCTGTGGCACCATACAAGATTATCGAACTATTACTGATTGCTGTGATCATGAGCCGGAGTTTGCTTGTGTGGATAATCGGAATTGTGTGATAATCGGCATCGTCTATTTGCAGCTTTCCTTCCACTGTAATTGCGAGCATTCCCAGGATGCTCACACAGCGACCACGAGTGACGTACGCTGCACCGCCCGCAACTGACTTTCGCATACTATAATGTAAACCCGACGGAGTACACCCGAGATGTATGTGCACAGGATTCACGAATAATTTGCGGCCGATAAACCCTACTTCAACATGCGCACTACTAATGTGCAGTTAAAGGGAGCATACATTCTAAAGGGTCATGTGGCGGTGCTTGGGATTTTCCCACTTTCACAGCTGTACCAATTTGGGCTCAACAGAATCACGACAACTGCGCATGTCGCCTTCATCGGCGGTGACTGGAAGTCTGCTGGAAATTTTGTTCCAAGTGGAGTAATCTGATGATTATTCGCCTACTCAGCGCTCGTATCAAGCGTTGAGTGATACAGTGAACCCTAATCGGACTCACTGCATTGGTCTCACTTTCGCATGTGTTTCACACTCCCAAGTGGCTGGGCCAGCAACTGCCTAATTGCCCTTGATTTTTGACAACTTCAGTGTGGGTAGCAGGAGGTCGACTAATGAAGTTAGTTCATTAATTTTAAATGCCGGGAATGATTTCACGAAGCTGTGGAAGGCCATTTACCCTGTCTGGAAGACCAGACATACAAAGCCACTATGAAGTCCGTTCTTCATGTAGTAAGTCTAATAGCCAACATGGACATTATCTCTTCGCAGTCTCTGGAACTTATCGATGCTCGCTGACACATTCTGGCTGGAAGCGAACACAATGATATAATTTTTTGCGGCACAATACCGGCTGATGGTTTTGCAGAACGATGTTCATCCGTACCTGGCGGCTCAACTGGCTTGTCTCTGTTGCAGGGTTTTTCTTATGTATTGCAGCACAATAGCTGAGGTATTTTCCACCTCTAGTTAACGTATATTTAATAAATAATAATGTTCACTTGTTTGTTATTGGATTCCACCCTCTGCATTTTCCTATTTAGTGATATCGTTATAGTTGCCGTTTTTTCGTCCCGTTGTCGTTCGCTACTTTATTAGTTAAATCCACCAGACGGCTATCACACCTCCGGAAAAGCATTGGACGGCCGATTTTCATCTTTTGGGAATCGCCAGCAGTGTGCATTCTATTTGTTGTGTATTGGACAACCCGTGGTCCCATTCCTTTGAGTCCGTGGTTGATACCACTGACCTGACTCGTTTGCCAAATGATTTGCATCGGGAATACCCTCGAATAACGACCGTCCAGAATTCAGCCGGCAATGTGCAAATAGCGGGTTGGACCACTCATTTTTTCCAGGGGGAGAAGTGGGAGGGTTTAGTCCGTATAGGTTGAATACATCGCAGTTCAATTTAGATCACTTCAGTTAACGACGACCTGGACATCAAAGTGCGATGAGTTCTGTTATCACAACTCGTATCACCTGGAAAGCAATACATCGCAATGGTGGGAAAATTTATTTAGAGCTAGGAAAGAATATAAAGGCAATTAAAAGTAGGTAAGTAACAGTATTTGAGATGGAATGCCAGCAGCTAGATGCAAGAAAACGAATTTGGGGTCATCGCTGACTGCTCAACTTCGCCATGTCCAGCCATTTATGTAGACGATCCCTAGGTCCCCAAGCCGCGCACGCACCCATTTGACTAAATCCCGGTCAATTCCTCCCTACCTTTTCTGTCGCATCATCGACTGGCCACCCCGCGGTTTCGCCCAATTTGATGCACCGACGGTGCTTATGCATCCCTTGGAAGGTGTTGAACGGACATGAGTAGGACATAACCTAGTCAACGTAGTTTACCTTTACCAGCATCCCCAATAGAGCAGCACAGTGCTTATTTTCGAACACCAACTGACTGGCTTCATCAGTACTCATCCATTGTTCCAACCAGATGTGAACATTGCTCCATAGGTACTGGTGATCAAAACGACCAATCTCTTAACGTCTTCAATGCACATTTTCCAGTTCTCCGGTTCATACAGTAACACCAGCCTTACTCAGTTTAACTTTGGCTCAAAGGCTGATATCCCGCCGTCTCCATAGATGGTTGAATCTCTGAAAAGTAACAGCAGAGTAACTTCCTAATTTAGGTGGCTAACAGAGGTGACACAGTTACTAAGTGGAACGATCAATGGTTATTTGCTGATAACTGAAATCGGTGTGCTATCGGTCCTGTCCTGCAACAGTACCTTGAACTTTGAAGATACAAAGCACATGCTAAAACTTACAGCTCTATGCGTCAGCCTGTTCAGTAGTGTTTGCATAGCCACTGCGTAAGGCCGAAGAAGTTGTGTTGTCCGCAAACTCAGTCCGCCACATAGCGGTATCTCTATTTTGAAAGAGACTGAGAGGACGGCTGCATTTATAATCATTCTGCTCACAGTTGAGAATGAGAATGAGTACAACCCTGGCGAACCCCACTTGTGAAGAACTCAGAGGACAGCTTCCCGTAAGCCGTTACCCCGTCTTGGGAGTCATCATCATCAATACACGTTAGTCGAGGGTGAGAAACACCGCAATACCAAAAAATAAGAGATCACAAACTAAAAAAGCTAAAAGAGTAACATAATGCTAAAATCACATTATGCATTGGGTTAAGATAGTTGGAGGTGAAAGCTAAGGGGGAACGGACATACAAAGAGACTCACAATACAAACGCCACTGAGGTCGGCTCCTCGCCATGTCAACTAGTGTATCAAACCAAACGTGTTCATCGTCCTCCGGACCCCAGCTCATCTCAGAAAACTCCGACGGACGCCAAGTTCAAAGTGAGGGACTTCATTCCTCTTGACCTAGTCTTCGCTTGGCCTCTTCTTCCATCTAGACCCCGGGCGCGCAAACAACGTGCGCTGCGGGAGCCGGTGTGCTAGCATACGCAACAAGTTGCCTAGCCACCGGAGCCTTGTACGTGAAATAGCGGTTCTGAGCGGTTCACTCGCTCTTCTTGCGCCATATACATGACGTCAAACGCGCTCATTGCTCACGCATTGTTCCCACTAGACATGAGCTAAGCTGCGAAGGCACCGATGATCGAACGTAACAAGCCCCTTTATGTCGGTCGACTGGATGGGCCGATTTCGCAACCGTACAGGTGGGAGGGTTTGCTGCATTGTCCTTCAGAGCGAGAATGATATCACGCCGGCGCCACAAGTGGCGGTTCTCTGCTGTAACACGCCGATTAGTAAATATGTGGTTAATGCAATCACGACCAGGGCGGAAGTCAGCATGGCTTTCACGAGGGCCAGTAAGTCACTAAAGAATGACACCTATGGGAAGTTTCGATGCAGTAAAAGTAGGACTAATACCTCGATGACACTCTCATCACACCACCCACCAACGTTCTCGGTCAATTCGAAAACTTGTCGGTCGTCTTTAAAAGCGTTACCGACAAGCTGAAACTCAGTATCCATTGGAACCTGTTTGCTTACTTCGATCAAACGGATGGATGCTTCAGAGATCCATTCAATGTTCCGACGTCTCCATTTGGGTGTACAACAGGCCTAAAATCATTCTTCATGACACACTTGAGACGATTCCAGTCAGGTTTGTGTTCACTGACTTCATCTATGAGTGACGGTTGGTGAACCAGTTCATCATGATATTGTTGAACCACAGACTTTTTAAATTACCAGTGAAAAGCTTAGAAATTAGGCGCTTCTTTGAAGCGGGAAGTGTGAGCACCAAGCGTGCGCTCACTAAAGCATGGTTGGATTCCAGGCACGTGTTCCAAATTGACCGATAGTTCTGGACTGATGTGCACCATCTGTTGCTGATGGAAATATGGTCAATTTGGGTCCAAATTGTTGTGAAATTCGCTAGGCGCCAGGTAACGCGATGTGAGCGTTTGTACCGAAAAGTATCGCTTCTGTTCCCAAGGTGGTTTTCAGTGCAAAGTTGAAGAAGTTAACCGCTATTGCCTGTTTGGTGTGCACCGAAACGACCTAAGTTTTGAGTCAGAAAGTAAATCCACTTGGACGTTCACATCATAAGCAACAATCACGATACCACTATTCCTCACCATGCGGATAAGAGAGCTAGAGCGAGAACTCGTCTATGGTACATTCCAAGTATCAGTTGGTTGGAGCATACACTGAAACGATAAAAAGGCACCTCGTCTTCAGATGGTGCTTATTGACGCCTATGAAGATCCTAAGCCAGCCACACGCATGCAGAACAATGGTGTATTACGGGCAAAAAAGCGGATGTTTTTTAATTCCCGTAGGATGGCCAAAATGAGAATAGAATGGTGTATAGAAAATAGTGATAAAGTGGAAATCGTTTCGGTGAACTCATCACAATGTTAGCACAGAGACATGCAGAAAAGGCCAACCTCAGTCGTGTAGGTTGTGCAACTTTCGTCGCATTATATCTTCTATCGATACACACAGGCTATATCTCGTAATGTATGTGGGTTACGGTAACGTCAAGGCGTTTTTATACACAGGTAAAGTGGGGGCGGAAACAACGCAATTTGTGAAGGCGTTCCATGGCTGGCACACACGAAGAAAATAAAAGTTCCGGCGACATTCTAGCCGACTGTATTGCGTGACTAACTTGAACTGGTGGCCCCTCAAATTTGTGTTGTGACTGAGTTGTAGTAGGTGACGACAGATGTAGTTGGGTTCCTTAGAATCTGGTAGGCCATATTAATGTCGCTACGTAGGCGCCGGCACCGGCCGCTGTATAATTTTAGGGTCCTCAGTCTAAGTTGATAAGGAAAATTGAACAACCCTTTGACGTACTTACTGGCTCGTCGCTGTGGAGTCTCGCACTGTGCCAGGGCTGCCTCGCCTGGACTGCGTATTCCACATACGAACAGACAGAAGGATCAACCGTCCGAATGCGGCTGTGAACTGGTGTCCATTTGAGAATATTTCTTTCATCATTTATGTTGAGGGCAATAATGACTCTATACATACCTTGTGTCCCTGACAAACACCATCAGAAACTCGAAGAGTGTAGTCATTTTACGCAGTTTCGGAACCAGGGAATCGTAGATTCGTTCCGTAAACACAGCGCACATTAATTGCAAGGGTGAAAATGGAGTGCGCACGGCTGACGATTCCTGAGAACAAAATCTCCATCTAGTGCTACTCCGAATGTATGGCTGTGTGATTGAATCCAGTTGTGATGAGACGGATTCCAGGCACATAATACCGCAGTTTACTAACAGTCTGCGACGATGGTTCTACGACGTTCGTATTTAGGTTCGCAGCGTATTGTGTAATGCCACATCGTCCGACTTTTAAATGTCAAGAGAGTGCTGATGTGCCGACTGGCAGCGTTCCACTTGTACACATACAGAGTGCACAAATGTGGATTATGAGAGAATGTATCAAATTTCTAAATGGGAATAATACGACTCCTGTGGATGTAACGCTCTTATAAATTTACACTGATGATGATTATTTGTTGCCGCAATTGGAACTAGTGCATTCTTCATTCAGTTTATGCTGTTGAACATTGTCGCACTGAACAGTGCATTATGAGTACCATGAAGATTTGTGCTGCGCGTCGCATTTCACGCTGACTTGTTTCCATCCAGGATTGTGCACATTTTCTAGGCATCCATATTTCGGCACTTTTGTCAAAGGCACGCTATATTGGCGGGTAAAATGTGAATTTGAGCAGCTTGTTTTTCTCCACTGTGTCTGCGCACTTTGTTCTACCTGTTTTTATGAGTGTAATGTTCATTGTCCCTTTATTCTCTTTATCAGGATAAGAACAAAGCGTCTCGTCAGGCAATGGAAAATGGTCCAAACGATCAGGTTGTTGAAATACAACATTCCGAAGACCCTGATCTGGATGCTGCCATCAGAAGCATTCTTTCTCCGTCAAATTGAAACTGTACTCAGGCCACTTACATCCATCCACCATCGCGATAAGGTGCGAACGTCACCCTACCAATGACCTTTCTATTGTGACCCCCACATGAATAGTTTCCTGTTGAGACGGTTATTTCGCATCTCACTTGCTGTCGGCTGCTCCCTGTTCTAGTCCGAGACCTAGGTGTTCTTAACATGTCTCACATCCTGGACAGCGCGACATATGTACATTTGGGCCGCACACAATGCCTTCTCGCCGCTCATCAGTTCTTTTTCATATCGCTCGTTACGGTTGTTTATGTTTTCGACGTTCTGTTTATCATTATTTCTCCTCACCTAGTTGTCTCCCTCTCCAGTGACCCTCGTGACCTCCTTGTATATTTGTCGGTTATTTCGGCTATTTTCCGATCATGTACAGCTTGGTTTCTATTTTGTATGCGCTCACTCTCTTTCATACGGCTGCGATCCTCGCCCCTTGGTTTTCCTTCATCTCCTTTCCCTGCCGTAATAAAATTTTGTAACAACTCTTGATATTCTTTTGCGGAGTGAGCTGTTGTTTTGCTTCCACATCTCCCGGACTCGTCTCCGCTCATAGGATATATTGGAAACAAACCCCCATACCGCTTACATTCTCTTGTAAATTGTGTGCTTGTGTGACGACTGTACCTGATTTCACATCCGCACTTGTCCATCCAGATGCTATGATCAATATTCCGTAGCACATTTTCTTAATATAACCTGTTACGATCTTTTCCATCTCTGCTTTGTCCTGTACTGGTGGATAGTTAGTGACTACCCGAACCACGTAGACTTCTCACCTTCCATGATGCGCTCTACTGTATGGCTTTTTCCCCCATGACTTCGCTACATCATGAGCGTACAGTACTCCAAACGATGTCGTCAGTCCTAGCAATTGGTGTACACCAGCCTAACCTATGCTCCTCAAGAAATGACGGCTAGCACTCCGATGTACCTATCACCTCTATAGGAAGCGGCCGGGACGACGACTCTTCAGGCGATATGGTTAAGGAATTCCATACATGCATGTAGTTGAACTATTGTAGAGATATAAGCGAGGACTAGTCTGGAGCCGTTACTTCAGTAAACGGGTCGGACACCGCAACTTGTGTCCTCAAGGTTTCTGTCTTGAGTGATTTCAACTTGTCTGAAGCTTGTTAGACCCAACTAATAAGCTAGATGAACGCCATCAGCGGTACTCACTCTCCTGATAGTTCATCATCATTATACACGTTAGCTAGAGGTGGGGAACTTCTCAGCTACTGTGCCACAATACATAGAAGAAAAAATGCAACAGATGCAAGCCAGCTGAGCTACCGGTAAACGGATGGACATCGTTCCGGTAAACTACCAGCCGGCTACTAAGCAGCAAAAATTTACTATGCAAAATTACATAAGGCTAAATAGTGAGATCGTGGTTGGAAGGGTAGTCTAAGAGGGATGGGGTGAGACAAAGGAACTCACAGCATGAACGCAACTGAGGTCGGCTCCTAGCCATACCAGCAAATGTATCCAGCCAAACGTGTTCGTCGTCTTTCGGACCCCAGCTGATAGTTGGACTGCGGCGAATGGAGACAACCTTTTGTCGTCAGGTGTGAAAACACAAAAATGGGTGGGGAATGTTCCCCTAGTGTCTATCTAATAGTCACAAACCAGTGGTTTAAACCGAATACCTCATCACAACACTCCGAAGTGACAGTAGTGATACTTTTTCATCTGGCTATGGAAATTTCCGTTTGGCAACTGTCCGTACTACTCCTCTGAGTCATTGCCCTCATTTCATACCTTGACATTTGTTCATTAGCTTAGTGGCGCCTGAATCTGTCGCAGTCAATGTTTGGATTATGGTCAATTGATTGAGCACAACTACATCAGGTGCTAGAAACGTGATACATTTAGACATTCCAGTGCCATCACCGCTACACACACCAAAGCGGCATTTAATGCACTTTATCACGACTGCACTATCACTGAAGGACGTACCAGAGAATCACTTTTATACTCAAATACTGCACCCGAGACGCTGTTACAGCGCCTTCGGGATAGAACTAATCCAACTGGTACCTTTAATTTTAAGCGGACTCAACAGTATACACACTGAAATTGATCAACCAGCCTCCTTTTGGTCATTAACTGAAGTGGGGTGCACTGTGGACCCGGGCTGTCTGGAGCAATCGGTACCAAATTCATATTCAGGTCAGTCCCCCAGGATAAGACATGTTTGCCCTAGAAATGGATTCTATCTAGTGTGTCATTAAGCAAACCAATTCCATTAGCGTCTCGACATCATTCTCACTTCCTTAAACAGAAGCACTGGAGCGATAGTCATTACTACACTCATGATTTTGCCCACGACAGGGCCTCTCGATTGAGAGCTGTTGGCACCGATCCGTACTCTGCTTGACGCAATCCCGGAGCAGACTAGCTAGGTTGTGCTTTTTACTTCTACGTCACCAAATTCCAGTAGGTTGGAGGAAGATTTATGCCACCACGCGATATGTCTTGAAAACTTACTCTGATATCCGTTTTGGGTCCCTGTTTTAGTTTCAGGTGATGTCCCCGTTCAAACATTTTGAACGTTAATAGAATTTTTGCTATTAATTCCTGCCGTCTTAGTAATACATAAGTAGCCAGATAAACGTGAGGTTTTGCAATCCTCTTACACAAAATGTGCTCCAAACTAACCAACGAGAACAGTAACTAGTTAGCCGGTTCCTGTACGGCATACCGCACTTCTCCGTAGCGAATTTGGCAATACTCGCAATTCCCTCCACGTGAAAAATTTTAGAAACGACAAAATTGCGAGAAAAACAATAATACTGGGTTCCCTTTGTTTTAAAGTGGTTTTTGATTGCGGTGTTTATAGTTTAGATGTCTATGTGTAGCCCCTTCTTGTAGGAGAATTTGGTTGTCGAACTCTGCTTCCTACCATCCCAATGAGGAAACAAATCATCTTCAGATCCTTTATAGCGGTATAATGGAACTACGCGGTGGGCGGGGAGGAGATGAGGTTGTCTATAGTATTGACTAACGGAATCTGTTTCGTAAAAGTGAGTTGCAGTGCTAACGGCTACCAAGCTTTCATTTTTGTCCCATCATTGCTGGAAGTCAGCGCATGGCATTAGCGACATTCATAGACAAACCCCAATGGGCCACATTCCTTTGGCTCTGTTGTCCTTATCGACGAGTTCCCACTTCTCTGCAGAATACAGCAAGGGCTCTGGAGAAAAGGACGCGGTTCACTTGTAGATATAATAAATAGGAGAATGCTCAACATCGAAATTCGGAGACTTTTTGTAGATGAACTTAGACTCCATTGAACCAACTCTGGGCTGAAAGGTTCTAACTACTAGGCCAGTAGTTTTGAATATAACTCGGGACATGAACCTTTCTGGTCTCAGACGATTGTTCACTGAATTAAAACTACAAAAGTAAAATCACCGTACTTCTGTTGGTATCTCACTATCCAGATAACTAATCGTCTCACCTAACGCGCAGCTTCTTCCTGGAGAAGCATCCACTACTTTTGCGTTCAGCTAGGGCCTCCATATTAGTATGCGACATTCCGTTATTCCTACGCCTAAATTCTCCTACATATCGTCGTCTCGCTCACTTTTCAGTGGTTCTTATGGAAAATATCCCAAAAATTGACCACATTTCCATATCACCATGTAGTGTGGTACAGGCTGTTTGGCAGTCGACCATGAATGTTCGCCATTCTGGTGGAGTGCAAGCGTGGCTACGGAGTTGACACCTCACATCACAATGTCGGTGGTAAATACACATTGCCGCTTCATGTCACAGAAATTAATTAAGCAGGTGGTTGCGGATGTTGAGCCACGCGATTAAGTGAGCTCACTTGTCGAAACCCCCTCGCTAGTGGTTGTATGACATGCGAGAGGCGGCGGTTCTCGTTTCATGTATTCAAGTAGTGCTGGGGCTGGCTCTTAGAGCTACGACTGCCTTTTCCCGGATGGGTGGCGGCTGTCTGGCTGAGTCCAACTGTGACGAATCTCCTCAAAAACACGATAACCCCCCTGCCACCCACCAATAATCAGTAACCGCCTTTACAGCTTACATGATAACTCGATTGGTGGCGGTTTGCAAAGGTAGTCGTATCACTGTGGGTCAGCCACGTCCTCTACACGTTCATGGCATGCATAACAGTGGAGGATGAACCGTGCTATACCGCAGTTAGATATCAGTCATGGCGGCCCGCCGCCGTCACTCATGGCTCAGTGGCATAAACCACTGACTCGTAGGACTAATGGCATGGGCTCCAATCCGACAGGTGCTCGCTGCTGGTGAGTCTGAATTGGGCTAAACGGTCGTCTGGCGTATTACTGAATGTGTGGTGACTGTTTGACAGAGTCTAGTTACGTAGAAACTGCCCGACAGTATGTGTCTGGCGTCAGTGATACCGTTTACTGGACCCATAACTGATCGCTCCAATTTCATTTGTGCTGTTGTGCTAATCAGTTTGTTTTTTTTTTCTTCTCCATATATGACAGTCTGCTTCATTTTTGTCAGCTCTCTAGCATGGTAGAAACTCCTTGTAAGAGAGACGATACCGAACTTGCCGCCTCGGATCTCGAGAGGTGGTTGGACACGCTCACTACTGATTCAGTTGTCGGACTTCCTTGGTGGAAACAGCGAATTGACCGATGGTTAACTGAGATTGACAGAGTGGAAAACATAAAAGACTTGGTTATTGTCACCTCGGGTGGGACCATTGCTCCTTTGGAATGTCAGGTGGTACGATTCATCGACAACTTCAGGTGAGCTGGATCAACACAACTTTGTGGAAATTTATCTCTAAGCACATTCGCTTACTCATGCCATTGCAAGACATGCTGTAACACTGTCTCACGTTTGATTCAAGTGTAACTAAGCCTTATGAAACCAAGTGGGTTCATTTTCAACATTTAGACCACCACTATGGGTATACTGGAAGATAATATCTATAAGAGGTGCATGGATGATTAAAAAAATGAGACTTGTACACAACTTTCACTAGCAAGTGTTCGCGCGCGCAGTATGTTGCTGACTTTCAGTGGATCAGCAAGCAAATGTGACACAATGTGCGAGAAAATAAAATTCTGAATGCGTAGATGAAAACGGTGTTTTTTAAAAAAATCACCGTGCAGTGGATGACACCAGTCTTTTAAAACCTATTTCATGCATCAAGATGTCCCGAAATGATCAGGTAAAATGGAGAATATCTAGCCAAGGCACCGCATCTAAAAAATGTGCTTCATCTATCTTACCAGTAAGATGTAGTCTTTCTGAAGCAGTTCTGTAGACATGACTGGGAGCAATATACTCAAAGGGGGTAATTGCGTGGAATCACAAACTCAAATATTAAACTGCTGAATACCGAAAGTATCTTACTTCTGAGAGCACAATCAGAACGTTTTCTGATTTGGTTATAAGTGACACTAGAGGTTTTGGAACAAAACGATGCTGATGAACTTGATGGATAATTTGAACATGGGACTGTTAGGATATATGTATTATTAGAGATTGCAACCTATCGCCCCACAAACATAATAATACCCCATCGTATTTGGAAGCCTTGAGAGTAGGAGATTTTGATTTAACCGCCTTAAAGCAATGAGGAAGCCGAAGTGATGGAGACTATACGTCTCAGCACATCACCGGCATATTCGGATCCAATAAACGTGGGTTATATAAGTTCTTCTATATATAATAGAGAATATATGTATTCAACACGACCAATAGTACAATTGGCGTAGTGCCACAATGTATGGGAAATACAATAAACAAACGGAGGGAGAGCGAGAAATTAAACCAATGTTAATGGTAATGGAGAGTCACAACAGCACGGCTTCTTCCTATATGCACGCGTGTTCCTGATCCTTCACACTCCCAGTCAGGGAGCCGAGAGCACCCGAGCACGGCTAACTTTGACGTTAGTTCCTTCATGCACTTAGCCCAAGTCATACGTTGGCCACCTTGCTTTCGCTACTAGCCAACTGCTGCGCGCGCAAGAGGGCTCAGCAAGGTAAAGGATGGGTAGGCATGCGAAGAACATGCCCAAGCCACTGAGGCCTGTGCTGAGAGAAATAATGCTGCTCAATTGCCGACAAAGTCTCTCTGATCTGAAAATCCTCCGGGATCGCTCTCGACAGAACACCACAGTTGGTTGTATAAGATGAGTGCGACCCATAAAACAGATTACGCACATCCGGGTGAACTCCGTTCTCAGAGAATAGACTGAAAATCAGTGATCTACGCAAGTCCCTAAAGGTATTTGAATAGTCAAGGAAAAGTATTACGGATTTACATCGTTGATTTAGTGCAGACGTCATAAAATAAACAAGATATGTTACTGTATCCAATGCTAAGGTCTATAGACAAACTGATAGCTATCGCCAGCAGAAGCGGCTGTGAGAATTCATGGAATAAGAAGTTTTCCGAAAACTTTCAGCAGCACAAATATACAGACAGTCGGGCGATATATGTAAAAGACCCAGTTTTGGGCACCGCAGTTACGTTGGCTGACTTCCGAATATCTATGATAACACCAATGGTGAGACATTTGTTCATCTTTTAAAGACTAATGATGATAGAGCATCAAGACCGAAAGCTTCTGAGTTCCTTGTGAGCATCACCTTGGTAGAAATGTGCAGCTAGACTTGAGCTGACAAAACAGGGCAAAGTAGATGCATGATTCGAGCACCGAAATGCGGTGGATCGAGTTGCCACGACTCACACCGTAAGAATAACAATAGACACTAACGGCAAGATAGTGGAGTTGAATGCAAACAGAACGTTAAAAATATGGAAACAAGAAGTGTGTTAAACTAATCAGAATGGAGCGACAATTAACAACCAGATGCAAGAGACCGAATGCAGGAACGCCGCTGACTGCGTGACTGCCGCATGTCTGATAAGGTCTCCATCCATTGGTGTGGACCCTCCCGAGGCCCCCTTCCACGAATATGGCTTGACCAAGTCTCTCAATTTCTTCATGCCACTATATCACGTCTTGGACTGGTCACCTCGTACTTTCGCCCAATTTGCTGCAGCCACGGCGTATAATGCACACCAAGGAAACCAAGCCAAACCCAGCATTTGAATTGTCCACATCTAACATACCGCTCTGACTGTAGGCGTTTTTACCACAGATACGTCAAAAGCCACTATAGACAACAACAGTTATGGTCGCCTAAAACCGGTTCGATGTATAAGAAGTTTCGCTTTTTCACCTCATTTTCAATAGCTGAGATTAGGTTGCTAACGCGAATAACCAATTTGCATACAAAATCGATTCTTCGATCTTTCAAAGTTGCCTCAATATTGATATGAACCTGTCTTCAGTTGACGTCAGCTTTCTGATTCAATATCACCACGTTTTCTCTTAATGTTTCGATTCACCCACCTAATGTTTTGATACTCGTTAACCGCACAGGAGACCAGAAAAGTTAGCGCTAGCACTGGGTCAACTTGGCGATGTATCCAACAAAATAAGTGAAGCGACCAAGAGCTGAAAATTACAAAAGCACATCAGCACAACGTACATAGCAACACAGCAAGTAGACTTTCACTGTGTATTTCAGGTGGAGAGTAGACGACTTTTGAAATCTAAACGGTAGGATAAGTGCATTTTATCGGAACGAACCAGGTCAACAAAAACACGGGTGCGCTGTTTGGAGTCCGAACTTCATACGATGCAAGAGAAATGGTTTAGCTTGTTTTCATGCCTCAGTTACGTATTTCATCATCTGGAATTCGGGCCACTCGATTTTCTATGTACTGCGCAACTACCGATAAGATGGCGATCTATCGTTCTCATCACAATTCCTCCATGTTCCGTTTATTTTTCCAGCACCGGCTCACGCGGCGCGAGATCAGCCGAGGCGTTTTTGCGCCAGAAGTACGGGGTGATCTTTTTTCATCGACGAGGTTCATTGATGCCTTTTTCTCGTTGCCTAAATGACTCACATCTGGATGATGAGGGATATTCGGACCTTTGCTTTCTGCAATGGTTACGACCAAGTGAAAACTCGACGCACATATGTGTATGTGATACGGCATCTAAATGGCTGTACCCAATTCTCACCGATTATCACATATATAGTGAGTGCCAATTTGCTGCTCCTCATTGTTGATATTATCAGCTTAGGGACACCGCGTGTCACCCGAGACTTAGTATGAAATCCTCCAGCTTGTCTGACTGTCGCCAGCTTTTCGCCATTGACAAGGTGACTGCGCCTCTTCAGTGCCTGTGTACAGACGATCACCGTCGATTGGAAGTACATGTAATTGAATCTACTGCCATTTCAGCGATCTATGGCTTCTCCACTATAAGTGATGTTAAAAAGACATGATGCGATTTCTATCCCGCCTAGATCGACCACTAATTGCAATACGACGTGCGAAATAATGAATGAGGTCTGTTAGCTGTGCCCCATAAACTTACCGTAAGCCTACTTAACCTAGCCAAATTTATGACGACGACCTGAAAACGATAGATTCAGGTCAAGACAAATATTAACACTACTGAGACAAAAAGGTGTAGAGAAAAGAGGAGAAGACTGTCCGAGATAAGTTGAAATACTAGTGACCCAGGATGATTGCTCGATAAGCTTGGTTATTTGGTCGTCTGCGTTTCGTCACAAAGTGAGGTGACATCATCAGTGTCGTAATGTGTATCGGACAATCCTGTTGATTGCGTCGTCCGTCTATGATCGACGGGTAGGTTACCTTTTAAATTAGCATCTGCAATTGTCGCCCTATGACCTTTGACCATATACCTCCGCAGCTGAAACGGTCGTCTGAGTTATCCGTCTTGTATCTTTTGCCGAAATTTGCCTAATATCCTCCTATCACTGGAAAACGGCTAAAGAAAGCATTGCCTAACCAAACAACCACCATACAGATATGAACAAATTTAAGGGCACCGCTTACTTCTTAACATTGAGACTTCCAGCCACTGGCTAATTCATTGGCCGAACGATGTTCGCTCAAACATCGTTGCCATTTCTCATTAGCTCGCTACGCTTGCTTTACTTTATCCCGAGTACGGGTCACTTGAAGTAGACTGTACTCCGGTTTACTTCCCCATCTACATCCATCTCTCAGATAAGGCGCTTTTATCCGTTCCATTCGAGACTGTTGAAGACTATCTGGCAGGTCTGCGCTGGATCTCAAAGAGACTGGCCCATTTTGTCAGCAAGGAGTCGACGATTCAACGTTCGCTCTGCTGCTATCTGGCCGCTGCCGTATCCGACTTCTATGTGCCAAGATCACAGAGGCCTTACCACAAAATTCCATCGAATATGCAAGAAGGATTCCATCATGCCTCCCTTTCTGAAACTTCAGGAAATATCATCTTACGACTTGAGAAAGTACCCAAAGTTCTGCGCTTGCTGGCCCTAGAGTGGGCGCCAAAGGCATTCATCGTAACTTTTAAGGTGAATGCAAGTCAGCCATAGCGATATCTCATGTCGATCAGAAGCAGTATCCAAGATAAAATTCTGAACTTTAATTGCTCTCTCTTTATGTATCAGCTTGAAACCGACCGGGATCGCTTGCTGTCTGTCGCAGAGGATAAGATCATGGCTCCACGGATGCATATCGTGGTCGCCAACCAGCTGGAGTCACGTTCCAAAGAAGTCTGGCTAGCGTATCGTCCCGGGGAGCAAGATCAAGTTACCTTCGAGCACCTCGAACTCTCCGAAACCGTGAACGGGATCAGTGACTTGGAAGAGAAGATAGTATTTCGTATTATACAGCTGCATGATATGTTTCAGATACAAGCTTAAATGTCTTCAAGACCGATGACACATTCCAGCTCACCGCACCACTGTCTTTAAATATACGGGACAAAATACCATGCAGTTGGTCAACTATGGATGAAATATCAAAAGTACGATGCATCAAGGCCGCTGTGGAGTAGATAAGTAATCAGAGTACAGGTGAAATTCAGGGGAGGGTAATAGAGAGTAAATTGATGATTTGAAGAGATAGTAGATGTGACATTTACCAATGGGCAGAACCATCGACCTAGACGCCGAATCCATCGGCCCTGTTGGCTACACTCAGTCCTGCAGGCTCTCGATCAGTTTCTCCATATTCTTCCCCATCTTGTCGGGCCAACCACTGAGGCTTCGTCCAAACAGATTTAGTAAGGACAGATAAAGCATGCCAAAGGTGGTCTCGCCAAGTTGAGCGGCATAAGTTCAACAAGCGACGCGGTGTAGCCCAACACCAATTATCAGGCTTACACATATCTCATTCAGTGATCTCGCTAGATATGAGCAGTTCCCATGAGTACCGATACTCCTAATGGCGGAGTCACTGTATCGTTTCGCTGATAGGCTCATGTCTCACATTCTATATCAATGCTTGGAGACTGGAAGGTCGCGGAACATGTACGCATCAAATTATTAAGTGATTTGACTACCAGAAATGATACAAATGCCTGCCTCAATGAATCGGTTCACCACTTTCGCTAGTCGCGTGCTAACAAAGTCAGGAGTGCGTCAGTCACCACTCGGTTAGACTCATACAGGGAGAAATGCAACCGAAATGTACCGCATTTTTCTAAGCATAGGTGCACACATTCAAGGGAAATCGGCACAAGTTAGAACTAGATCCAAACAAGAAACCTGCAAAATAGCTTTGGACAGGAAAGTGTGTCTAGAAGGCCGTATCGTACTTTTCCGGATATCTAGTGGTGGCTGTCTGTCTGACGTTATTCACAACGATCCCTCCCGTAGTGATAGAGGTTGTTACTTAGCCTTTCAGACACGTTACGCATGATGGAGATCAGGAAAAAATTTTGGATTTTCGAAGTTATAGCTGATCTATGAGGAAAAAGAGAGCGATCGGGGAGCGCACGCGATCTATATTTCGAAAAGTTAGTCAACAAATGGTATATAATGGTGCTTGACAAGTTGAGATACATGAGATGATTGGTGGGCATGACATCGTCTCTATGCGGGCAGTTTCTTTAGCAAAGCCTGTGCTCGAGCAACGGCGGCTTTAAACTCATCGGTGTCCGATTGAAACTGAAACAAACGTAAATAACGGAATTTAGCATGCACAACGGTCCGTGTGAGACCTACATCAGTTACACTACCTATGACCCTTATGAGGCTTTACGTCATGGTCGGACGTGCAGCGAAGCAATTTAGAAAATATAGTTGCATTACAAAGCACGTGTCATGGGTGATGTACTGCACAAAGACATATCATAAACCACTGCTTGTAACCGTGGCCAAAAGGATGGACGCTCCTAGCCAGTCTTACACATCCACAGATAGCTACAGCTTCACCACAGCCGCTTTTTAAGCAGTGTCATAACAAGTAACCGAGTGCGCGAAGATGTAATGAGTAGGTAATTAGGTTCTAGAACGTACATGAAATGAAGAGCATGGCAAGCAACCCATGTGGGTCGGTCGGGTTCTATATGCTATGTATGTGGTGATATAAAACAGATTTGATTAACATGATTAGTATTTGACATTATTTCCCTTCACGTATTTAAAAATGCTGTGAGACGGTTTGCCTAAGATTTTGCTATAGCTGATCAAATGGGAGGATATGGGAAAACAGAACAGAACATACACTAGGTGTAATTAACCAGAAATAATGTTCGAAGCGCAACACCTACCTTGAATCGAACCGCTAAGGTTTCATGAACCGCTGTGCCTTCGCTGTAATCCTCTCCGAACCAGCAGACACCAAGGCCGCCACTTCCAAGCGGTTTAAAAGCAGGAAAATCCGGACCGATCGGTTGATTAACGCATAATTTGAGAACTTGATGCCGGCGCATCAAAAGACGCGCCCGTTCAACTGGACCAATGTTGACATCGTGCGGCACGACGTCGCGTGATCCAGGTCTGTAGCCGGCAGGAAACTGTTGAGGCGAAACTAGCACCTTCATGTCCCCGATACCTCGGTCCTTCCAAGCGCCCTCGACATATCGATAGACACGACAACTTTTGAGAAAGATACACAACTCTGACTCTTCTCCAGTTTTGACCTTAGAGAATGAATAGATAATCGAAGATCAACAAGTGCTCAATTAGTAAGAAAGCCACCACGGCCTTCATTCCAAACAAAAAAGACAGAATAGAATCGTTTATGAGCATTTTGATAGTGCGAGTAACAAGTGGGTGGAGATGTGGTCAACTTGTCACATTGATCTCACGTGACAGCTTTCCGCACAATCCAGCAAGGTTCGGGGAGCCAAATCACAGATCTTCCATAGGAGACAGCCACTTCAACAGTAAAGCCACGAGTACCACCACAAACAAGTGCAGTGATTAACGTAATGGAAGTATTCATTTCAGGGGCAATGGGAGCGGTAGGCAGTTTGCATCCATAAAGTTGTCTATGCAAGACGGGGAGCGTATAAGCCATTTAACTACGACCTGAGCACCCAAACGCGATGGACACAGCTACCACGGCTGTGAGTAAAAATAGCAAAATAAGGCGAGCACAATGCAAACAAATAAACAAAAGACGAAAGGAATTCACGAATGAGTAATTTTAGATCTCGAATATACTTGTTCTCGATGATGCCGCGAGTATGGTCGATCTCGTGGACCCGGTTCAGGGTGGTCGCACATGATAGTGCTGGGCTTCAGCTAGCTAAGTACGGCATCAGGAAGGAGTGTTGAAGTTACCCGTCGGCAAACACGTGAAGAATGTGATCGAACGGAAGTAAGCGGCCTAAGCCATCGCAATGAGATTGGATGATACATTGGTGTGATCGTTTGCGTACCTCAGCGATCTACTGGGCTATGCTGGCTGGTGCTTTCTGTACCTTTAGGACCACTCATACCAGAATGGTCAATGGTTAGAGGCCAGACAAATTCAGTATCCCAGTCCTCCAGGCTGGAGTGAGGATGGCTCTTTATTCCTTGAAATAGACTCCTTGTGGCCCACTGCTAAACCCGCTACCTTGCGGTCAGGATTTTGAGCCGAAGGCTCTGGCTGAGAACCATACTCTTTCTCTTGTCTATAGCTGGGATAGCTGACAGTATCATATCCACGCAATACAATGTCATCAAAATCATCATACACCTGAGCTAGAGGTGGAAAACACCTCAGCCACTGCGCCGCAATACATAATAAAAAAGAAAAATATACAACAGCTGCACGTCAGCTGAGCTACTAGTAACGGATAGGAATCGTTCCGTAAAGTTAGAAAGCGGCAACTATGCAGCAAAATAGATTTATTAAACAAAATTTACATAAAATGAGATCGCTGTTGGAGGGGGAGGATAAGAAGGATGTGAGGGACAAGGAAATGCACAACACGAACACCACTGAGGTCGGCTCCTAGCCATGACAACAAGTATATTCATAGGAACGTGTTCGTCTTTCGGACCCCAACCAGGGAGCCAAGACGCTCCATCCGAAGACAGCCTAGAAGTGAGGGCCTTCATTGATCTCGATCAAGTAATTACTCGGTCACCCCACTTCTTCCATCCACAGTCCCGGCGCGCAAACAACGCACGTAACGGGAGTCGGTGGACTAGCATGCGCAATGTGAAGCCGAGCCATCAGAGCCTGTTGTGTGATATAACGCTGCTGTGTGGTTCACTCGCTCTTCCTGTGCCGTAAACAAGGCGTCGAACATGCTCGTTGCTCACGCGATGTTCCCACCAAATGTAAGCCTATCTGCGAAGGCAACGGTGGTCGAACGTAACTAGCCTCTTTATGTCTGCCAATCTAATAGGCCAGGTTTCACAGCCGTACAGTAGAGTCAAACGTACGGCCGCACTGTAAACTCTACCCTTCAGGAAAAGAGTGATGTCCCGCCGACGCCATATGTAGCGAAGGTTAGCAAAAAAGCCTCGAGCTATTTTTATGCGGTTTGTAACCTCCTCTTCGATTCCGCAGATAGTTGGATTTTCGAACGACCACCACCAAGGGTCAGTGCAAGAGGCAGCCCTTGCCAATCTTAGAGGAAAGCTTTCCAGGTCGATGGTTCAAAGCATAGCCCGAAACGTCTGACAGCCAGTGATAATCTGTCCAGTTCCACTTAGCACGTTTGGGAGCTGTCACAGATAAGGGCAATATCGTCAGCATACTCCAAGTCAAGAAGTCGTTCGTCTGGAAACGACTTCAGCGGTTTCGTTTGTGATTTAGCCGTCGGAAAACACAAGGTTGGTGAGCAACTGTGACAAAGACTATCGCGTGTACCGCCTCGGCATCGAAGATGCGGCCTCCGATCACTCTTTGCTTATTATGGTCGTTTCGTGCAGCAAAACGACAATAAAGCTATGCTGTGTTTGCTGGAATCATGATGCTCTGCACTGACCCAATATTCGAGCAGCTGAATAGGTTGGCCCACACACCCACATAAGATACGCGAAAGCACATAGAGCGGCAGGGGAAACTGGGTCATCGGTTCTGATCGAGGCAACTGACGCTCATGATCAAGAGGGGGGAATGCACAATCGCCCACTGCTTATGCAGTTACTTTGCATTCGCGTAGGCGCAATGTAGCCGGAATATCGTACAGTTAGCTTGCCCCTGACTTTGATAAGCAGTTACAGCTGTACACAAATGAAGTTAGACTGATTTAGGTGGATTCATAATAGCCAACATTGTTCCAGTGAGTGTACTGCATATGTTCTCTCAAACCCATAGGAAATACGCGAAAGCTAATAGAGCTAATAGAGTCGCCGGCTTCGCTCGAGTTGAACAACCCCAATGATCAAGAGGAAGACTTGCACAATCGCCCACTGTTTGCATTCGCGCAAGCACAATGTGCTGAACATCGTCCATTCGTTGTAATCCGCTTTCTGATAACGACTTGCAGCAGTAGTCCAGTAAAGCCGTGCTGTGTTTGGTGGTTATGATAGCCTGTACTGATCTAATAACCGAGCACCTGAATAGGTTGGCGCACACAAAATACTTTGTGACTATGCTTTGTGACTATTCGTCGAATAAATTCTTCGAACTACGTGTGCTCATGTGCCCCAGCAAGATCGAGTGAGTGCAATGGTTACGTTCCAACTCAACGAAGTCTAGTGGTAACTTTGCCATGTTTGCTTGGTCCGAAGCTTTGTTGTCCCCGTAATTGTACAACCCAGGTATACCTTTTCTCAACCAATAGCGCTTTCAAATTCCTCCTTGTGGAACTCATGTTCCTCCATCAATCTTTCAAGATGATCCATAATGCCTTAAAGTTGAATTCAGCGGGCACGAACGCCCCTAAATGCTAACGTCCATTGAGGGATCAAATCCAAATCAGGCAATATTACCCCACTCTATGTGCTCATCTGCTTATCTGAGATTGGTCACTAAAGGAACACTACGTAATTTTTGGAGTGTATGGGCCCGTTGGATTCGACTTGGAAGCGTTATGGACCTTTTTGAAAGATCTATGGAGGAACAAGATTTCCTTAAGGAGGAATCTGAAAGCGCTATGGATTCAGTTGGCTGAGAAAAGGTATAGAATTAAAGTTCAATTTTAAACTGCACATTACCATGTGACTATGCTCACATCTTCGGTCAGCATTAGCAGCTGAGCATTTTAAGTCGACCATAGTGAACACATGCCATCAGTACCCGAAACACAAACCTAAACACAGGTATTTGTTAAAGAAGGCGCATATGGACGCTCTCAGTGCTTAAACAGAAAGAGAATGTGTTGTTCACTAGGCCGGATATAGGAGCAGGGATCGTTGTAATGGAGAAATTCGGTTATATCGGTAAGATGAGTGTCATCCTCAGCGATTATCCGAAATTCCGAAAGATGGAGACAAGCTGTTACGTCGGAAGGACTACCGGAAGACTATTCGAGAGAGCCCGGGAGCACTGTCCAGCTTGGTTGTATGGCGGCGTGACTATATCAGCGGCAGGCGTATGAGGCATTCCATCCTATCTACCGCGTACCCTAATGTCACCTACGAGCGTTTAGATATCGCCTGTTGGCAGCGGCCGAAGCGATCGCCATTCGGTTTTGTGACCCTGACCTATGTGCGCACAAGAACTTTGTCCGGGCACTCGTTCTACCTTGATTCTCTGTAACGCTGACAAATGGTGTGAACAACACCGCACACACACACACACCGTTGATCGCTGTGGGACCAACCACCTAGCTTGGTCACTCAGGTCATCTTGGAGTCTGAACTTGTGCCCTTATTTGCGGTTTATGTGTGGTGTATTATGCTGATGATGAAGCAATGAAAACGAGCTCGTTCGCTAACATTCGTTCCGTTGTCCACGCGTGGAATATTTTATTTCGTACACGAGTTGCACAATTGGCTAGCGAAACGATGGGAACAGCAAACTGTTCCAATCGAATGGAGTTGCTGTTATTGTCCCAAAGGCGCTCATTTTCAGAGTGCAACAATCATATAGGAACTAGTATGATCACAAACGCCTCCAAGTTAGTTGAATGTCGTTCTCCATAAACCCCCCCCCCGGGACTCATGAAAATCAGATTCAAAGAAAAAGCCAAGTTTCATCGAAGTCAGGGTTACATTGATCACGTCTTCACTTTACGTCAATTGGTGAAGTTCTGCCACATTTGTTAGTGACTTATCGTAGCAATGTTTCTCTACATCAAAGCCGCCTTTAATTCGATGGATCGATGTGCTTTGAGACTGTTTATGAAGCATGTGCCCCATAAATACGTGGACATTATCAAAGCGCTTAACGTGCATAATTCGGGTAGAGTGAGAGTTTATGGAGAGCTGTTACCGGCATCTAAGAACCCTGCTGGTTTGAGACAGAGATGCCTCTTGTCACCTTTCTTTTTATCTTAGTTATTGACGAAATTATGGAAACTGCATTCCGTGGACAAAAGTTAGTAGGTGATCGACTGCATAACTTGGAGTACATCCATGATATTGCCCTTATATGTATCAGCTCACAGACTTGCCAAATAGCCCTGGTCAGATTAGAATTGGCTGACAGCTGTTCCGAGTTGATTTTCACGTTCAATATTCTGAACTTTCCTCCGGTATTTGAAGAGGCTGCGCCTGCACTGACCCTTGATGAGGATAAGCTAGAGGTTGTTCAGGAATCAAACAGCCTTGGCAACTATATCCGCAGATGTGATCACGAAACGTATGGCAAAAGCTCGAGGCGATTTTGCCAATCTTCGTCACCCGTGACATCACTCTCGCCCTGAAAGGCAGAATTTACAACGCAGCCGTGCGTGCAGCTCTTCTGTATGGCTGAGAAACCTGGTCCATTAGGTCGACAGATATAAGGAGGCTATTTACGTCCGACTATGGCTACCTTAAACAGCTTAGCTCACATCTGGTAGGAACACCGCGTGAGTGATGAGCCTGTTCAGCGTCGTGTATTTGGCGCAGTATATCACGCACTAGAATCCGATGACTGGGCCACTTGTTGCACATGCCAACACATCGACGCCCGCGATATGTGCTGTTTGTGCAATTGCGATTCTCGGGTTAGAGCCCGAAAGACGATGAATGAGTTCGATTGGATAGAGTTGTTAATGTGGCTGAGAGCAAACCTCAGTGGTGTTTGCGTTGTGAACTTCTTTGTTCCTCCTCCTTCCGTTTAGCTTTGTTACCAAACACGACCTCAGTATTGATGCAGATTAAGGGTAGGGTACAATAGTAGTTTTTAGGCGCTAAAATATGTTTCCTTCTTTTTTACAACCATGCCTCATGGTGTGGTGCCTCGATGAATTCGAGAATAAAATATTTATCATCAAATTGTCTTGTATCCTGGCACAATAAGGTTTCTCACCTCTGGCTATCGTGTAGAGTGATGATGGTACACGGTCTAAATGAACGTTTGCTGCATAAACTATCAACGCAAAGTTATCAAAAACTGCGAACTAACCTGTACCAATTCCGGCAAAGTAACAACTGGATCATAATGTGGATCATAGTTCTCCGATTCCTCTGTGGTGTCTTCACCAGCGTTTTTAGGAATTGTTGACTTGGAAAATAGTGGTGCTGCGGCTTTAGACCAAGTGATTGATGGACTGTCATTGGTTGCCGTATTAATGCCCCATAATGGCTTGCAGTCTTTAGAGACACTTGCGCTGAGCGATGAGAAATCAGGCAAATTTGATCCGCCCAGGACTGTGTGAAATGAGACAATGGACAAAATATTAGTAGTGCGGACGTGCCCACACCCACATTAAGTGTAACTAGAACTAAGGCTAAATGAACAATCGAGCACGTCTACTCACTTTTTATTGAGTCTTACCCACAATGAAACGTAAGAATCCAGGAGCAACTGTCATTCCCATGTGTCATATTTGTGTCATTTCGAAAAGTGAGGAAAAAATGGACGCAAATGAAGAACACTAAGAGACAAGGAATGGAAGGCGATCGTCAGGTACAAGTGCTGGGCAGAGTACAATTACACCCCTGATTTCACGATGCATTTGACGGACAACCGAGAAACGAGAATTTGCAAACAAGGACTAATCAACAGACAGCCCAGAAATGCACCAGATGGCGGAACTAACGTTGCTCACTCGGCAGGCTCCCTGGACACTGGTGATTAGATCTCAGCACTCAATGGCTATATCTACGGATCAAATAGTAACGGTGACAGCGGTGAGGTGCAGTGCCGCGAACTTAGCTCTTACCTGATAAGCTAAAATTACATCCACTTGAGTCTTATCGAGTAGCGCGGTGACTCCTTAGGTTGATGTGAAATGGGTACGACAGACGGAGTGACTAATCGGTTACAGTAAGAACAAGTGGAATGTCAACCCTGACTAGTAACAGTGCACTGCATGCCGGGGCATGCAGCACCTTGCAACAGTTTAAACAGCAGCGCTCGAATATCCGTTGGTTACGACCACAGTGAGCTGTTTCGATCACATATTCTAGGTATACTTGTCGATCATCCGTAGTATAGAAGCAGAAAAAGGAGCTATTTGTGATACTTTCCATCATGAAGCTGAAGAACGCAGCTACGACACACCCCACTCATTGCACTGAACTCACATATGGCAGCCTGGGTAAAGTTTTATTGAGAATACTTCTCAGAACGAGGATACGACACAAGACAATGTAGGCAGCCAGAAGAAGGGGGATCATCAGGGCAGCACCGGATGATATTTGACCTGGGTTTCATTGACCCCACTTTGCTGAGGGCAAGTGACTCGTTGTGGAAAGATGCATGTGGGAGGCAAAAAGGATGATACCTCGTTTATCTTCACACAGAGCCACTTGGTAGACTTTACTATTATTAGCAACAGTCTATAAAATAGATTTTCAGCCATTCAAAACCATGGAAATGTAACTAGGAACATGAGTAGGTATAGCTATGTCAAAAAGTAATGAAGAATCAATACAGAACCTTTTGTCTTTTCACACACCATCTTTTTCAATTTTTCTCATTTTTAAGAAGTTAGTACTTTGAAATCGGGGGTTCACGCAGACTTGTGCGCATCGTTTCTACTGCAACCGGTTTTGTAGCAGTTTCGAGTGTTGGAAGGCATCGGCGTACCGGACCAGTAATTGAAAGACGGGATGTCAGCGATTTGATGCTTTGTAGACAGTAGCGTATATTACCAAATATAAGCCCGTCTATGGATAAGTCGACAGTATGACTTTACAATAGCAAATTTGTCCAAAGTCGCAAGTCCCTATATTAGCCCACTCCCAAAAATCTACTCATATGTGCTATTCTGTCATGTTTTTCCCATGTTATTGAGTGTGATAGTGTTTGATTCCGTATATTCTCGTTTGTTCCTGTTACTGTCATCCGTCACTAACGTCAAATGTGTAATACACCGAGAATTTTCCCCACAGAAATAATGTGTATAGTTATAGGTACGCTGCCCGCAGTGCTGCGTGGACACCGTACGAAAAAGTGAGGCACTTCAAATCCCCGTCTGGAATACCACCCGTCACTAACGATCGGTGCTGAGGGGAAATAGGGGCAGAGGTGTTCAAGCCTTAGTTCCTCTGAGGGGGAAGGTGATGTTAACATTCTAGGTGGATTCAGGTAATGGTGGAGTACTATTTGAAATTTTCTGTAAGTATCAAATCAGCGAATCTGAGAAAGGGATTGTCCATTTTCCCCGCAAATTGGTTTACTCAACTCACTAGGTTGGAACAGCGCTGTTTTACAGGACAAATACTACACTAAAGAATAACTACGCCATGGTGTGTTTATTCGAGACTATCAGCAGTGTGCATCACTACGGTTAACAAATTTCACACTTCATGCCAGGTGTTCTCCGCGAGCTATGGTGGACTCCAGCAACTCAGAGAGTAAAATACTCAACGGTAAACTTTAAGATTATATTCTTCACTGCTGGACGAATGGTATACTTGCTCCAAACCAATTCACTTAAGGTATAATGAATAAACTTAGGCCATTCACAAGTTGGTAGCAAAGAAGTTACAAGTAGACAGAATACAACATGAATAGACCCGAGATTATTACCTAACGTTCCTTAGTATTAGGTGGCTGTCTGCGAAGCAACAATGATTATGAGGACAAGTTCGTCGAATACCGTAAGGCTGGCCTCTCATTCTTCAAAACAGAACTAGTGACGGCTAAATCAGGAAAAATGGATCAACAAGTGCAATAGGTGGAAAAGCACTGCGCCGGAAATAAGTGCATACGTATCGATCGATCGAATTTTGAAACGAGGTTACATGAGGACAGAATTTTAGGCAAGCTAATAATAAAATAATAGGGCCAGTTGTACGCCGTAACACCGCTTCGCTGCCGCGCGACCACTACCAGTCGCGCGCGGGCTGAGTATACCGCGAAGACGCCCACTCCTACGCGGATTCGAACCGGTGACCTTATGCTTGCAAACCAAACGTGCAGACCACTCAGTCACCGGCCGACTTTTAGGTAAGCTAATCAGTGGAAAAAATGAGTTTTTTGGAAAAAAGAAGAATCCAAATGTCACTCCAATTCAATTGCTAGTTAGGTAATTACAGTGCTTACCGAAAGATGGAGAATTGGTAGATGAGCCGAACAAGTTCAGAGTGGTCTGGGTTTGATTAAGTGTTTTATTCGTTAGTGACGAAAGAGCAGTGATGGCATCGACTGCTTTATCGTCAGCGACTGTAACAGTGAGATTCTTGTCAGGATCGGCAACTTCAGAGGTATTTTTAATCCCATGGGGTTCGGCGGAGGTAACTGGTTGCATACTAGCACGAAAACCACGCCGGATGGCCTCATCCAACAAAGTATCTTCCTCCGCTTCTTGTGCAATATCAATGTTTTCGGAAACACCTGTGATGTATCCATTTTCAAATTTGTAAAATTCATCGGGAAGTTTCAGTTCGCGAGCACGAGCAAGCTGTTCCTCATTGACCTGTAAACAAGAGTTCAAGAAACGATGATGAGTAGTCGAACTGTCTCCATGGAAAAGGGTACCTAAAAACAAGCGACACTTCTAACTACAAAAGGGCATCTGTGGTTCAGTCAAAAATAAAATTAAAACACTGCCATCTCGTTTGCATTGCAGACTGACACTATACTTTTTCACAATTCGTTGCATCGTTCCCCCAAACTTTTGCATCGTTCACGCTTGAAGCTGCATCGCGTGCGTCATGTGACACGTTGCACTCGTATGAGCCATACTCATTGATGTTAGTCACCGTACCAGTGCAGTCGGTGGCAGGGCGATCCCGTGACCTCACGTTACGAACACAGTGCATGAGTATGGCTCATACAAATGCACACGTGCAACGTGTCACATGACGCGCGTGACCGATGCAAAAATTTGGGGGAACGATACAACGAATTGAGAAAAGGTGTAGACCCAATAGAAATCCATAACGCTGTTTACCTTGCCTCCGTCAGACAAACAGTAGACGTGATAGAGGTTTGATTATCGCGATGGATGTCGAACTATTCTATGTGATTGGATGACAACTGATATTTGAATGGATCCATGATTCCGAAGGACGTAACGGAATAGGCACTTTCACCTCAGAAGAAGATAACCATCAAATACTGTCATCGAGCGCAACAACAAAATACATCAGACAAATGCTGTTGGGTCATGTGAGGTTAAACGAATTCCGTTCACCAATCAATCTACAATTCAAGTGTAGAACAACTCAACCTGCCCTGTGGTATCAGTAGTACGCAGGTACACTGTAGCGACTTTTCGCTGCCACGCGACTACCACAGGTTGCGCGTGGGTTGGGTATATCGCGAGGTCACCTGCGTCTAGACGGATTCGAACCGGTGACCTCCGGATTAAAAGTCAAGTCACTGGTCGGTCCTATAAGATGCAGACGATCCACAGTTAGTACAGTACTAGTGGGAGCAAACGAAACGTGGTGCAAAACAGCAACCATAAGTAATTTGTATGTACCACTGTCTTCTGAATTACACAAAGAAGAGACGAAATAGTCTAACCGCAGTTATTATATGAACAAAAATTTAAAAAGATAAGGCCTAGTTTAGCTGACCATGGTTTGCCCCACCACATCTAAACAAAAACCGACTCAGGAACAGAAGGTTAGCTGAACCAATCTGCTAGCGCTGCTTATGCTGAATAAGAGCACCACCTATGTCCCTGATTGTCGCACTGACAGCCCAGTGGTTGAACTAATTGCGTGAGCCTGCGCAAGCAGTACGTCGCTCATAGCTCATTCATTTCCTGAACACTTTTGGTCTATCAAACTTGTAAGCATTGTTCTAGCTCGGGCCTGAGAGCCTGTCATATTGCAGAGCTCAATGGTAGAGCAGGGATTATTCTCCAGGATTCCAGAAGCACCATCGAGTTCACGGACATCTACTGGGCAGCGAGCTGACGACTAATGGTACCAGAATAAGCGGTTCCTGTGCCATCTATGGCGGCGGTAACCTTACGCCAATGAGTCCCTTGAGATCATGTCAACTAGACAAGTTGGTACGCAGGAAGCCCCGGTAGTCTTGCTTAGTTGTGGGTCGATGCAGTTTCTCGTTTGCCATCAGAGTGAAGCTAAAGGAAACTATGCGGCAAACGAGAGAATGGTTAGGATGGGACCACGGTTACGTAGAGATTATAGCGAGGTTGCGAATTTAGCCCCACCCCCATAGTCAGCGGTCGCCGGAAACCGAGTGACACATCTGCGTAAACTGAATTTAATGCATGGGTACAATAAACACACAATACCACAGGTATACTGCATTGGAACGAATAAAACATCTCTGAAAAGTATGGGTAGCCAATCTGCGCATCCGCAGCCATGCCATATCTGAGAAAAGTGTAGTGCGCAAAGGTAGGCAAAATCCGTGGTAGGTCTCTTCGGAAACGGCAAACAAACATTGTCTAGCGACTCTCAGGACAGCAATCGTAGCGAATGGTGACGAATGGGCTGCAGCCAGAAGTCAGTTTACGGGAATCAAATCAACTGGCAGGACCCAGTCCTGGATCTGAGAAGGACACCTACTTCATCTTTACAGATGAGTATAGAAAGGTCACTTCCGAAAACGTGCAATAAATAAATAAATAATAATAATAATAAATAATGTGTCAGCTGTACGCCGTAACGGCGCTTCGTTGCCGCGCGACCACTACCAGTCGCGCGCGGGCTGAGTATACCGCGAGGATGCCCACCCCTACGCGGATTCGAACCGGGGACCTTATGGTTGCAAACCAAACGCGCAGATCACTCGGTCACGGGCCGACGAAAACGTGCAACCGATAGCAAGTTGGGCACAGTCGTCTGGACAACATGAGACGAGGTTTCCAATATGACTGCAAGTGAGAGCTTTTATCACCTGTCCCAGGTGAAAAACGTTGGATTGTGTCCAAGAAAAGCTGTAGCGAGTAATGGTTGATGCTAAAAGACCAACGGATACTCTGGGGTGTAACCGCAGATCGTGTAATTATGTAGTAGGATAGCAGCGGTCACTGACAGGCAGGAGTATACAAGATGAGTGCTAGGGATTGAGGAGTGTATGAGAACTAGATTGATAAGAGAAATGACATTAGCAATAATCCGATATTTGTCATCCGCAATTAGATGCAATAGACAAGGTGACCAATAAAAATCACGACGTCTGATGCATAATGAAGTTAAAGTTCATTGGAAGAGCCGCATCTGTCGTGACTGCGATATTGCCGGGGCACCCAAACTGTTAATGTTCTTAACTGAGGCTCTTGGTTGAAAACCCTGACCTCAATTAGCCTGGAATACAGCAATGGATTACCGGATGGCTATTAGCTACTCGGGTTTAAATCAGAACTTAAAGAACCGAAGGTTTGAATGTGTGTAGCATATAACCACTTCCAAAGCTGATAGGAACAGAGCTCAAGAGCACGATAGTGCTGCGCACTGCATAAAAAGGTAACAAGATCGTCGCCTCGAGTCGCGATTCAGCCTCGTCGTAGACTGACACGTAACTTCACAAGAAACCACAGGATAAGCATAGTGGCACAAAAATGAAAAATGCCGTGGTCCTTTGACAACTGAGCAACGAAAAATCGATAATTTCACCCAGCTTGGCTGCCGCATAATCATCATGGAACAATTTGCAGCTAATTCACATATCGCTCAATCTAGAACCAACTTCGTGAAGCTATGTAGCTCTCTCGGTCTTTACGGTCAGAAATAGAGAAGCATAGATAAAACGGTTCTGTGCTACGGTAGTGAGATGGACCTTTCGGAATGGAGATCTAAATCGACTTGACATGAAGAAGCTCTTGCCTCAATAGCGATACATATAAGAAGCCGATTTGCATTCGGATTATACCCAATCTACAAATTAGCAATCGGTTCTAAGTTCCCAAACGGTTTAATGTTACAGACTATTGTTTCCTACGCACCATATCTCCGACCGCATGACAAAAGCGTTCGTGACGATGAGGCGTCATGGTAGAAAACTTGATAATTCTATTAGTTAGGTAAATTGGCTGCGTTAGTTTGTAGGTATGCACGGCGTGTGATCGCCCACCTCTTACTGCTGGGGACCATGGTTTGGACCCTAGAGAGTGTAAGGCTCGAGAAGTGCGTAATCGCTCAATCAACAGTGGAACGAGATCATCGACGCCGGAACATAGCAACCATGGTTTGTATCGCTCAGCGGACTGGGAACCGCACGACCAGCTTCGTGCTTGGGTTCGAACATTATGGGACCCTGTTGGAAGAAAAAACCAGTAATGCGTCCGAAGTCAACTCAGACTAATGGAAATCGCAATGATGCCATGACCAGTTGATTGTGTTTGTTTGAGTGATTGCTTGGGACGTTCAGGTTCTAGACTGCGCCTCCCCCTCCCATCCTAGTATTCGTGATTAGGAGAACACTCACGGCTATATGGCAGTGGAACACAAGCGGAAAGTACGGTTGATGAGGACAAGATCGCCATAATTTATTTTGATATTGGAGAAGCATCATAACAGACGAAAAATATTCGTTTATAACTGGTTGTTGATTATGACTCCTGGAAGAAGCCCGAGTATACTCCAGACGTACATGATGAGTGCCGAATTGCTGTATCGCATATCAAGATTCCCAAATCAAGCTCAACAGAAAGCCGACCTTGAAGGTCATCGTTGGACGTGAATGCCATGTGGGCAAAATACCACTGATACGGATTTGCCACCGCTACACCGGCGTGTCAGACTGAATGTCACTGCTCAATCTGATTCAGACAACTATCTCATAAGGTAAGTGCTACGGTTGGGTCTGAAATGATATATTAGCCACGGATTTGAGATCAACACCCGTCGTTCGAGAAGCGTGAGGTCTGGTGAGAAAACCAATACGTTGCTTAAAGGAATGATCAGCTATGCATACTAAAATGAACAAAGTTGAAGGGTAACTGACACGCAATTTATAATGGGTGTCAGTAATGTCGTAGAAAAAGACTAAAAATGTCAAATAAATTTGATGCGATTCGATAAATGACCGATGTGGCCGACAACTAGTACGCGCATTGCTGCTCAGGCCAACACAGTGTAAATAACCAGATAATCTAGCTGCAGTGAGACACAACACTGAACATTTAGATGAATCAGCATGACTTACTTCAGCTGGCATCCGAATTTCAGAGACGGTATCCGAATCTGGCGCGTCCGGTACTCGAACTACGTCCGTTGATGTTTCATGTACGATGGGATTTTCAGATGCAGTAGATGTCTGGAAACGGTCATGCGCCTTTTGCACAGCGTTTTCGAAAGCGGCACGGAATGAAGTGGCATGTTCTATGCATTTGAAGCGGACAGCGAACGTTTCCCGCCTTCCTTCAGGTTCATTTGAAAGAGAGGAATGATTTGCTGATGAATTCACCAATTCTGAAGGCGGTAATTCAGTGAAGTCGATTGCCCACCACGTCAATGCACGCCCATCAGTTGAACTCATGGGTTTTAAATTCATGCCGGACGTAATATGGTGGTTACAGCATACTTTGAGAACGTGGTCTCTCCTCATTACACATCGTACAGCGTCCGTAGATGGGGTGCGCAAAAGCTTCAACTCTCCAACACCACGTTCACGCCAGGTGTTGGAATCCCATCGGTAAAGTTTTGCTCTCTCACAGAAAATAACCTCTTCGTTTTCCTCACCAGTGCAGACTTCAACTTTTTCTGGCATCACGGACAAAACAGGTTTAAAATTAAGTTTATTATCGTCTACCAGTTCTACTTGATCAGAATCCGTTGGATTGGCAGATACCACTGAGGTGTCCTCGTTGACATCTAGATTTTTAGGCATCCCGAAACTGAACTGGAATCCAGTGGATGTTGGCTTATGCAAACTGGCAGTCAAGTCTAGATTAGTGAATACATCACTTCTCTTATTATCTAAAGCTGAGCTCTTGACTGCAGCGGGTGTCGGAAAGGAAGATGAACCTTTTCCAAAATAGAATGTGGATGTCGGCGAGTCAGATGCATCGGTGACAACTGTTCGTTCCTTTTCAGTGACGCCACGTTGAGAGCCAGCTGGATCTGCTGTCGATACGGGCAGTGGCTGGGAGCTGGCAACAAAACTGAACAAAGGTTTGCTAGGCGTGCTACAAACATGAGAAGTGTTGGATGTGGTCGAGTGTGACTGGCCAAACACGAATCCACCTGAGCTTACGGTAAGACCACCAAAGAGTGGCATCGGGGCGGACGGTCTGGACTGAATTTCCGTGGACACTCGAGAGGTTGGGTTTGCGGTACCGCAAGCAGGACATTTTGAAACCACGGCTTCGTGGCGAAGCAAACAAACAGGACAATCCCAAGAACCAGGTTGTCGAACAAATTTTGCCATCAACGGGTCATTCACTCCTGCGTCTGGCTTTTCAGACGAATTCGGCGGTTTAACCGTGTCGGAGGTAACAGGTTTATCAGTGTCTGATGTGTTCTGTGCGAGACTAACAGAACGGCTCGACTGATCCGTCTCAGAAAATGATCGGCTTTCTGGGTTAGTTAAATCTAAAGGTGCAGTGCTGCGGATGAGGCTGGTGGTACTGGGAGTGGAATGCACCGTCTCGGTAGCCGGTTCTACGACACCGTTAGCAGTATAAGCTGAGAAAGTTTTCATGAACTGTGAAAGAAGGTCGGATGATTTAAACTGAACCATAAAAGTATCATTCTTATCTTCTAATGATTCAGCACGATCGTGCACAGCCCAAATGATCACTCTGTCATCCTTATGGTGTTGAGTCACTTCCAAGTTGGGAATGATCCGTCGATTGGAGTCCAGATTTCTAACCTAAAATGGGTAATGAAATGAGGATAACGAATACGGTTTGTCAGAAGCAGACCGGTTTGGAACATAAACTCGGTAAAATAAAGTAATACATTAAAATGTACCGTGGAAAAACGAGCTTAAGAAATAACATTTAAGATACATTGTCCACTTTCGCATATACAATACATAGCTGTAGCCCATAATAGCATACACGAGAAAGCTAGAGGATATTGCATTTGGACTAACAATACACGCCTGTGACTGCTATCCGTCAAAGTACGGAGAGTTCGTGGTTTGTATGCACAAAGTAACCTCAATGTTTTCATCCACATGTCATAACGATCGCGGAAAAAGTGTTCCTTGTCATCTTTTTTCGTCTGCTGGCTCAATACAAGCCTGAAATTCATAGCAGATTCGAAAAACGCACTAGTTTCATCATAAGCACTACCAGTATATATCGCATGCAATGCGAGTGAAAAAGTGGGAACTTTCAAAGCGGCCAACCGTACTATCGCTGGAAACCAGTGCACGCAAATCGCAGTGAAACAGTGGAAATACATATGAGGCGCTAAAGTTCACTACGAATTTAAAGATCGCTTTGGAAACCTTATACGATGTTGCGAATTACTAGCGAACAGATGTAGAGGGTGAGAAACGCATCTTTTCCAATCCAACTCACTCGTGCCGTTATGATGGGTGCATGAAAGCGATTTAAACGTGAGATTGCCTCGGCGGAGCGGTCAGTTCGAATATTTTCTTGAAAGCCCCCCCCCCCAGTATATGAAATTAACGTTTCCTATCGTTTATCGAAACGGGAGGCACCGTAAACGATCGAACGAAAACAAATACTTCCGTGTACAGGTAATGTCTCTCGTGAATGACATTCTGCCACTCGTACTCGGATACGAGTGTTCAATAAGTCAAAACTTCGTACCATCAAAACATATCATATTGGACAGGAGTCAGAAGCGAAAGGTTAAGCGGAATAAAAGGGATAATTCGGATATTAAAAAATCACAATAGAAATTCTTGAAAAGCTGTCAAAATCAGATAATTTTGAAGTAGTTAACTTTTTCGATAAATGCTCTATAAAAATCCGTTATATTCACGCTAGTTCTTTTGATCCATCGCAATGAGGCTGGACCTTACCGTGGTGCGATGGTTTGTGTGCCTCAGTGATCCATTGAGCTACACTGGGTGGTACTTTTGCACCTTCAGAGCGACTCATACCAGATTGGTCAATGGTTAGAGGCCAGACAAACTCAGTCTCCTGGTCCTCCAGGTTGGGGGTTGGAAGGTTGCTCCATATTCCTAAAAGCGGACTCCTTGTAACCCAACACTAAACCCGCTGCCTTGCGGTAAGGTTTTTGGTTTTGGTTGAGAACCCTAATCGTTCTCCTGCCCAGACCTGGGCAACCTGACAGTATCCTGCCCACGCAATACAATGAATCTCAGTTCAAACAGTTTCTCGATGCTCTGGCCACCGCAAAGGATAATCAACGGTGCCCTATCTGCTGCATCGGGCAGGGTGGATAGGGGTTTGGATGCTACTGCTCAAGCCTTCCCAGCTCCTTATTCCCCTTCTTGCGATTTTTCACCCTTATCGTCCCGTGCTAGCTTCACTTTTACCCCCCTGTTTTCAACCCCCCCTCGCAATTCTCGGTCCTCCCCCATCTTGCTTTCCGAGGCTTTTACCATCTAATTTCAACTCACATGTGAACGCGGAGCGTCATTCCTGCCCTGTCGACAAGCTTATGTCCAACCAAGCCCAGTTCATCGACTTCCATTTGGAGCCCTCAATCATCCTTCAGACTGGCATGCCTCAATGTACGCATATTGCTACAGACCGGTCAACAGGCAGCATTTGCCCGAACATTAGAGACCCTCCCCATCGATATCTGCTGCTTATCTGAGACCCGCCTGCAAGACCCGAGGTCTGTGCTCACTCTGTGATCCTCTTCAGGTGACTTTCTCATGGTGCCTATCCGGTGACGATGCAGCTTCGAGCACCGGCCAAGCCGGTGTTGGTATTGCCCTGAGTCCCCGGGCTGAACTTACTTTGGTTGATTGGATTCTAATCACTAGCCGGTTGTGTGCGGTCCGATTGGCTGGCTCGTTCAAAGCTTCGAAGTCGCGCGAGACTAACAGCTATCTATTCGTCATCGCTGTCTATGCACCCACAAACTCTAGTGACGATTCGGTAAAAGACGACTTCTATCGCCAATTGAACGAGCTCCTTCGCCACAGAAGTTCGGACACTGTTTTGCTGGCTGGGGATCTGGACGCTCAAGTTGGAAAATTATCCACCGATGAACTGCATCTGGGCGGCCAACATGGTGCAAGCTCACGTAATGATAACGGTGAACATGCTCGCTTATTTCTTGCGAGCACTAATTTTCGACACAGCACCCGCCGGAGGGTGACTTGACGCCCACCAGCCTCGAACCAGCCATGGATGCAAATAGATCACATTGCAATCAGTCAGCGCCGGAGAGGCTGCATCCAGAACTGTCACTCGATTTGGAGCACATGTGTAAACACCGACCATGCACTTGTATGTGCTGAACTGCGGATGCGCTTTGGCGGACGCCCAAAACGACGTTGTGAGCGCATTGACACCATCCAACTGGCGAAATCAGCTGTTCCGAATGCTTATCAAAATACGCCGTCATGCGAGTTGAGTAAGCGCTCACTGGATGCAGTTGAAGCTCACTGGTCTCATATTCACCAGTCCTTACTAGAAGCAGAAAAATCCTCATGTGGTAAGTCTAATCGCTAACATGGATATTGGGTCTCCTCGCAGTCTCTAGAATTTATCGATGCTCGCCGGCACATTCTGGATGGAGGCGAACACAATGAAACTCGCAAAGATCTCCGAGCAAAACTCCGTGCTAGCCTGAAGAGAGACCGCGAATCCTGGTGGTCTCATCGTGCATCAGAAAGGGAAATGGCCGCTGCCCTTGGTAACCATTGTGAGTTATTCCGGCTGATCCGGGAAACGGGCAGCAGAAGACCTGGTGTTAGTGAAACTATACGTGACGAGGGTGGACAGCTTATCCACAACTTATCAAAACGCTTGGAGCATTGGACTGAGCACTTATCGGTCGGAATTGTTAGATTTCTCGCCGGGCACTGTTCGCCCCGCTCCCTGGGTTGTCCCTTTGGATCCACCCTCTCGCTCAGAAGTCGAACGTGAGATCGGACTGCTGAAGCCGTGGGACCAAATGATCTACCTCCAGCCCTCTTCAAATTCGAGGGACCTGCTCTTGTGGATGATTTATACGAATTACTAGTGAAATTGTGGGAGAAGGAAAATGTCCGAACCGACTGGAGTCGCTCCGTTATTGTTCCCATTTTCAAAGGAGGCTTACGATCGGAATGCGGCATTCATGGTGGAATCAGTCTAATCTCCATCGCCTCCAAATTGCCTGCCTCTGTCATCCTTCACAGACTGACTGGCACTCGTGAAAGCCAGATTCGTGAAGAGCAAGCTGGATTTCGTCAAAGTCGTAGCTGCATTGATCACATCTTCACTTTGCGTCAGTCGTGGAGCACCATCCCATATACTGGCGGCCCACCATTTTTTCTGTTCCTCGATATCAAAGGTGCATTCGATTCGGTGGATAGACATGCACTTTGGGGCTGTCTACTCAGAAAAGGTGTACCTGAGAAATAGGTAAATATTATCTATGCATTATACGCGCGTGGCTCAGGCACAGTGAGGGCTTACGGCAAGCTGTCATCTTCCTTTAATATCTCCAATGGTGTGCGACAAGGATGCTCGTTGTCACCTCTCCTCTTCAACTTAGCTATTGACGAAGTCATGGAAATCGCGTTCACAGGACACGACTTAGAACGTGTGGATCTGCTCCCAAGAGAACGACTTCTTGACTTGAAGTATGCTAACGATATTGGCCCTATCTGTGACAGCTCCCAGACGTGCCAAGCGGCACTGGACAGGTTAGCACTGGCTGTCAGCCGCTTCGGGCTTTGCTTTGCACCATCGAAGTGCAAAGTTTTCTTCCAAGATTGGCCTGGACCGCCTCCGCTGACTCTTGGTGGGATCAGCTAGAAGTCGTTCAAAAATTCAACTACCTGGGAAGTTGTATCAGCGCCCGTGGGATTGAAGATGAGATCACGAACCGTATAGCAAAAACTCGAGGCGTTTTTGCTAACCTTCGCCACTTTTGGCGACGGCGCGACATCACTCTCGCCCTGAAGGGTAGAGTGTACAATGCAGCGGTATATTCGACCCTACTGTACGGTTGTGAAACCTGGCCTCTTAGATCAGCGGACATAAAGAGGCTAGTTACGTACGACCACCGGTGCCTTCGCAATTTAGCTCACATCTGGTGGGAACACCGCGTGAGCAACGAGCGTGTTCGACGCCTTGTTTATGGCACAGGAAAAGGAAATGAACAGCTCAGCATCGTTATTTCACGCACCAGGCTCCGATGGCTCGGCCACGTGTTACGCATGCCAGCCCACCGACTCCCGCGACGTGTGTTGTTTGCGCGCCGGGGGTGTAGATAAAAGAAGAGGAGAGGTGGCCAAACGATGACTTGGACGAGAGGAATGAAGGCCCTCACTTCAAAGCTGGTCTTGGAGCGTCTTGGCTCCTTGGCTGGGGCCCGAAAGACGATGAACACGTTTAGCTGGGTACACTTGTTGATATGACTAGGAGCCGACCTGTCATCATCATCATTATACATGTCAGCTAGAGATGGTAAAACACCTCCGCTATTGTACCGCAATACATAAAGGAAATACATACATACAACTACAATACATAAAGGAAAAATAAATACGACAGTTGAATGCCAGCTGAGCTACCAGCAACGGATAGGCATCGTTCCGGTAAGCTACTAGCCGGCTACTAGGCAAAAACAAAAATTTAATTACGTTTTACCCTACGAAATAAGATCGTAGATGGAGGGGGAGGCTAAAGGGATGGGGAGGGACAAAGAAACTCACAGCAGGAACGCCACTGAGGTCGGCTCCTTGCCATATCAGCAAGTGTATCCAGCCAAACGTGTTCACCGTCTTTTGGACCCCAACCAGGGAGCCGTGAAGCTCCAACTGAGGCCAGCTCAGAAGTGAGGGCCTTCATTCCTCTGGACCAAGTCATCGCTTGGCCACCTCTCCTCTTCTTCCATCCACACCCCCGGTGAGCAAACAACGCACGTCGAGGGAGTCGGTGGGCTGGCATGCGCAACACGTGGCCCAGCCATCGGAGCCTGGTGAGTGAAATGACGGTGCTGAGCGGTTCATTCCCTTTTCCTAGGCCGTAAACAAGGCGTCGAACACGCTCGTTACTCACGCGGTGTTCCCACCAGATGTGAGCCAAACTGCGAAGGCACCGATGGTCGAACGTAAGTAGCCTCTTCATGTCCGCCGATCTTAGGGGCCAGGTTTCGCAACCGTACAGTAAGGTCGAACGTACCGCTGCATTGTACACTCTACCCTTCAGGGCGAGAGTAATGTCGCGCCGTCGCCATAGGTGGCGAAGGTTAGCAAAAGCACTTCGAGCTTTCGCTATGCGGTTCGTGATCTCGTCTTCGATCCCAAGGGCGCTGATACAACTTCCCAGGTAATTGAATTTCTGAACGACTTCTAGCTGATCCCCACCAAGGGTCAGCACAGGGGGCGAACCCTGCCAATCCTGGAGGAACGCTTTGCACTTCGGTGGTGCAAAGCAAAGCCCGAAGCGACTGACAGCCAGTGCTAATCTGTCCAGCGCGGCTTGACACGTCTGGGAACTGTCACAGATGAGGGCAATGTCGTCTGCATACTCTAAGTCAAGAAGTCGTTCTCCTGGGAGTAGCTCCACACCTTCCAAGTCATGTCCTGTAAATGCAATCTCCATGACTTCGTCAATAGCGAAGTTGAATAGGAAAGGTGACAGCGGGCATCCTTGTCTCACACCGCTGGAGATATTGAAGGGTGGCGACAGCTTGCCGTAAGCCCTCACTCTGCCCGTGCTACGCGCATATAATGCTTGGATAATATTTACATATTTCTCGGGCACACCTTTCCTGAGTAGACAATTCCAAAGGGCACATCGATCAACCGAATCGAAGGCACCTTTGATGTCGAGGAACACGACTACGGTGGGCCGCCAATATGTGTGACGGTGCTCCAACAACTGACGCAAGGTGAAGATGTGGTCGATGCAGCCACGACCCCGACGAAACCCGGCTTGCTCCTCACGAATCTGGCTTTCACGAGCGCCAGTCAGTCTGTGGAGAATTATGGACGCGAGTAATTTGGAGGCGATGGAGATCAGACTGATTCCTCTATGGTTGCCGCATTCCGAGCGCGAGCCGCCTTTGAAGATGGGAACAATAACGGAGCGGCTCCAGTCGGTTGGGACAGTTTCCTGCTCCCACAGTTTCACTAGTAATTCATGCAAAGCATCAACAAGAGCAGAGCCTCCAGATTTGAAGAGGGCTGGAGGAAGATCATCTGGTCCCGCGGCTTTGTTCAACTTCAACAGTCCGATCTCACGTTCGACTTCTGAGCGAGAGGGTGGATCCAAAGGGACAGCCCACGGAGCGGGGCGATCAGTGACCGGTGAATCGAACAATTCTTGCCGATTAAATTGCTTTTCAAAATGCTCAGCCCAACGCTCCAGACGTTTTGACAAATTGTGGATAGGCTGTCCACTCTCGTCACGTATAGTTTCACTAACACCAGGTCTCCTGCTGCCCGTTTCCCGTATCAGACGGAATAACTTACGATGGTTGCCAAGGGCAGCGGCCACTTCCATCTCTGACGCACGATGAGACCACCAGGATTCGCGGTCTCTCTTCAGGCTAGCACGGAGTTTTGCCCGGAGCTCTTTGCGAGTTTCATTGTGCTCGCTTCCAGCCGGGATTTGCCGGCGAGCATCTATAAGTTCCAGAGACTGCGAAGAGACCCAATGTCCATGTTGTCTATTAGACATACCACATGAGGATTTGCCTGCTGCTAGTAAGGTCTGGCGAACATGTGACCAGTGACCATCAATTGTCTCCTGTGAGCGCTTGCTCAACTCGCATGTTAGCGTACTTCGATACGCATTCAGAACAGCTGGTTTTGTCAGTTGGCTGGTGTCAATACGCTCACAGCGTCGTCGTGGGCGTCCGCCAAAACGCATCCGCATGTCAGCACATACAAGTGCATGATCGGTGTCCACACATGTGCTCCAAATCGAGCGACAATTCTGGATGCAGCCTCTCCAGCGGTAACTTATCGCAATGTGATCGATCTGCGTGCAAGGCTGGTTCGAGGTTGGTGGGCGCCAAGTCACCCTTCGGCGGGTGCTGTGTCGGAAATTAGTGCTCGCAAGAAATAAGCGAGCATCTTCACACAAATGAAGTAACCGCTCACCGTTATCATTACGGGAGCCTACACCGTGTTGACCGCCCAGATGCATTTCATCAGTGGACAACTTTCCAACTTGTGCGTTCATATCCCCCGCCAGCACAACAGTGTCCGTGCTTCTTCTGTGGCGAAGGAGCTGGGTCAGTTGGCGGTAGAAGTCGTTCTTTACCGAATCATCGCTACAGTTTGTGGGCGCATAGGCAGCGATGATGAATAGACATCTATTAGTCCCGCGCGACTTCGAAGCTTTAAATGAGCCAGCCAATCGGACCGCACACATCCGGCTACTGATTGGAATCCAATCAACCAGAGCAGCTTCAGCCCGGGGACTCAGAGCAATACCAACACCGGCTTGGCCGGTGCTCGAAGCTGCATCGTCTCCGGATAGGCGCAAGGAGAAAATACTGCTTGCGTCCCCTGAAGGGGATCGCAGAGTGAGCACAGTGCTCGAGTCTTGCAGGCGAGTCTCTGATAAGCAGCAGATATCGATCGAAAGGGTCTCCAATGTTCGGGCAAGTGCTGCCTGTTGACCGATTTGTAGCAGTGTGCGTACATTAAGGCATGCCAATCTGAAGGAGGATCGTGGGCTCCAAATGGAAGCCGATGAACTGGATTGGACCGCTTGGTTGGACATGGGCTTGTCGACAGGAGAGGAGTGACGCTCCGCGTTCACGTGTGAGTTGAAATTAGAAGGTAAATGCCTAGCAAAGCATGTTGGGGGAGGGCCAAGAATCGGGGGGTTGAAAACTGGGGGGATATAAGTGAAGTTGGAATGGGACGGTAAGAGTGAAAAAGCGCAAGAGGGGGAATAAGAAGACGGGAAGGCTTGAGCAGTAGCATCCAAACCCCTATCCACCCTGCTCGATGCAGCAGATAGGGCACCGTTTATTATCCTCTGCGGTGGCCAGAGCATCAAGAAATTGTTTGAAGGAAAATTCATAGTATTGCGTGGGCAGGATACTGTCAGGTTGCCCAGGCCTAGACAGGAGAACGATTAGGGTTCTCAACCAAAGCCTTTGGTTCAAAAACCTGACCGCAAGGCAGCGGGTTTGGCGTTGGGCTACAAGGAGTCCATTTTAAGGAATAAGGTGCCACCCTCATTCCAACCCCCAACCTGGAGGACCAGGAGGCTGAGTTTGTCTGGCCTCTAACCATTGACCAATCTGGTATGAGTGACTCTGAAGGTGCAAAAGCACCACCCAGCGTAGCTCAATGGATCGCTGAGGCACACAAACCATCGCACCACGGTAAGGTCCAGCCTCATTGCGATGGGGTCCAGCCTCATTGCGATGGGTCCAGCCATCTGGGAAGTTGTATCAGCGCCCGTGGGATTGAAGATGAGATCACGAACCGTATAGCAAAAACTCGAGGCGTTTTTGCTAACCTTCGCCACTTATGGCGCCGGCGCGACATCACTCTCGCCCTGAAGTGCAGAGTGTACAAGGCAGCGGTACGTTCCAGCCTACTGTACCGTGGTGAAACCTGGCCCCTTAGATCAGCGGACATAAAGTGGCTAGTTACGTACGACCACCGGTGCCTTCGCAATTTAGCTCACATCTGGTGGGAACACCGAGTAAGCAACGAGCGTGTTCGACGCCTTGTTTATGGCACAGGAAAAGGAAATGAACAGCTCAGCACCGTTATTTCACGCACCAGGCTCCGATGGCTCGGCCACGTGTTACGCATGCCAGCCCACCGACTCCCGCGACGTGCGTTGTTTGCGAGCCGCAGGTGTAGATAAAAGAAGAGGAGAGGTGGCCAAGCGATGACTTGGTCGAGAGGAATGAAGGCCCTCACTTCAAAGCTGGTCTTGGAGCGTCTTGGCTCCTTGGCTGGGGCCCGAAAGACGATGAACACGTTTAGCTGGGTAAACTTGTTGATATGACTAGGAGCCGACCTGTGGCGTTCGTACTGTGAGTTTCTTTGTCCCACCTCACCCTCCAACCACGATCTCACTATTTAGCATTTTATAATTGTGCATAGTAAACTTTTTACTGCTGCATAGTAGCCGGCAGGTAGCTTACCGGAATGATGCCCATCCGTTACCGGTAGCTCAGCTGGCTTGCAACCTGTTGCATTTTATTCCCTTTTTTCTTTTAGGTATTGAGGCACAGTAGCTGAGGTGTTTCCCACCTCTAGCTAACGTGTATAGTGTAGGTGGGTTTTTTTATATTCATATTCGAGGATTTTACCAGGTGTCTGGAAAGAAAGGATTGATGCCGATCTCGGCTTCCAATTGAGTAGGCCTTATGAAGTATGGTAAAGGCGTCCGGTGAAGTGACCAGCTGAAACGGTGGACTACTGGCTTCGCTCGGCCGAGTTTGCGTGGCATGGAAGTAATTGGTTACAATATCGCCATCACGCTTCTTGGTTCACAAGTACCTCATTAAGTACTCTGCATCGTCGAGTGGTATTGACAGTTGCAGTCCATTTATTGTGAACATGTCGGTAATCCTTAGCGTGAACGGTCGCAGTGATCTCCCAGTGCGGAAGAGTAGAGGTTTTGGTACACCGTACGTAATTTGCAGTCCGTAGTAACCAAAGCGCTGTTTGACGCATCCAATATGATACGGTTCGTGGTTAGCGTTTCTACGATAACCACAAAGCCAAAGTGGCGATATCACTTATCTTCAGCAACACACTGTTGTGCACCAGGTCACTCCTGCAATCCAAGAAATCGTACTAAATAGAACTAAGGAATTTATAGTTTGTCAAACCGGTTGATACATATGTATTGCATAGAACGGCATATCGCCGATCTATTTTCCATAAACAAAACTAGCGCGTTTCTTACAAACAAAGAGTTCGGTGGTCATCGAAAGTTGCGGCGGTCTAATATGGAAGTGATTAGGTTGTATCCCCTTAAGTATCATGGTAACTAGTGTACCTTGGACGATAGCTGCGTGATCGCATCCCGATAATTGGATACAGTCGTTGGAATGGTCGTAACGACAAGAGGTCGACGTAGTTTGAAGCTACATGGCTGAAAAATGATCAGTTACGAAGTAGAAAACCGTCTGCTGACATCAACTTCACGACAGCAGTCCGCCAATGGTAGAAGTGAAGAGAAAATGTGATAAAAAGGCTCTGTGATTAACTTCTCTACATAAGCCTGAAGGCGATAGTGAACCACAGTAAGAATATTCGAAGTGTATATGGTAAGCGAGAAGTTGACACAATATGCGGGTACTAATACGTGGACTAGGAAACCATCCGACTCAAAAGAGAGGACAAAATAATGTTACAGAGTACAAATAGGGGAGAATGGTTAACACGTATCGAAAAAAGATAAGCGATGAAGATCGGCCTTCTGCAACCCTACGTGGATCAACGGAGGTAACTCCAACAACGATAGATGGTGTAAACAAGCATTAGCATTGTGTGACCAAGTCATTTAGTGTCACTTTCTTATGTGGTTCCTTTAGCAAAACGTTGGTTCCTGATTACTTGTTGTCTTTAACAGGTTGTGTTACTGAAAGAGTCTCCATATTGGTGTGTAAGCAAGAAGAATTACAATATTCCTGTCCAAAAAGTAAGATAAAATGGATGAATTCATAGCTCTGAATAAATGACTAGTGACGAGGTCGCCAGATGTCGTCTCTCAACCCTCGAGTGCTGTACTTGGTCATAGTCCAGAAATCGAATCGCCTGTACTGCTTCGAGCACATTCTATAAGTACTCGAAGTAATTACCCGGACAGACGAGAGGTACTACAACAGTGATGAGAACACTTGTGAGAGCAATGCACTGGGTTGCGATTAGTCTAGCCTTAACCTGCAAACCTTTCGTAGAACGTGTTCACTTTGAATTCCTAGTCCCTTGTAATTCCGTTACTGATTTATCGCTTCGTGTATACAAATTTTGCTATTTGCTCTCACGACGCAATTCACAGCAAATGAACAAATAGCAATTTGATATTCTGATCACAGCTAATCAACTGTACTGCACTGGATGATTGACAAGAAGGGAGCATACAACTACCTCAAACACAAGAAAATCTACGATTGAAGACGATATGGAAACAGTTAGCAGATTACGCGGAGTGAATCGACGCTATATCGGTAGACAGAAAGTCACTCGAGTGCTGTCTGCAAGGGTTTAATATGATCTCATCCACCACAGTGACCGTGCAGATTTGGTTCCGTCTAGCATGAACGAAACTCAATGCGACCCCAAGATAGAGAGGTGGATTGGACCGAGTAGCAGCGAGTGAACAATAGGTGTAGGCCAATGAACTTAAACGGACGGCAGAGGACGAACAAAACCAGCTAAGAAAAAGGAAATGGAACTGTGATTTTTAAAGCATATCATCAGCCATCTGAACTAAATGAAGAACATTTTATGCGCTCGGGTCAGCTGCTCACAAGTCAGATAATCTAACTTAAATCCGGAAAGGCATCAGACGACCGTTTTGCCCTTTTGGGGCTCATCAGTGTTGCGCATTCCCTCGGTTCCTTGCTGAGGACTGCTGGCAGCCTGCGCTACTAGCCAAAAGCTTTTGTCACCGAGTCATGAGGGTAGACACAGACCGTCACGTGGCAAGCTAGTTACCACGTAGGTTCCTAACATCGCAGAGGACAGTGGCTGCCTTCAGAGGTTCGGACTTTCACTACACAGCAGCGATATCCGCATAGTATCTCAAGACTGTGAAGTCGAATTTTCGATCGCTAGTGAGTAGCTTGCAAGTTATAACGGTCTGCCTACGTCTCCATGGTTCAGTAGCGTAAGCTGCTGGCCAGTTGGCGCAAGCTGGTAGCGGTCATGGGTTCGGTCTGTGGCAGGGGATTAAGGTAATGCGCACCACTGACGAGCCCCAATAGGGTGAAAGGATCATCTGATGCTTTCTGGATTGGGGGTTATAATATCTGGCGTGTAAGCAGCAGGAACAAATCAGTAAAATGTCATCAATAGTCCTCCAAATCATTAGTCATGGATGAAGTACCATAAGAGGAAGAGAAGGAAGACCAGGCGTCAAACATTAGTGACCTAAGCAAACATTCAAAGTCAAGGCACCTGCACCTTGTCAACGACATACCGTCAAAAACGACTGATGACATCAGCGAAATAACTCCCTTGCGGCTACCATAGCCCCGCATCATAATCAGCTCGCAACCAAAAATGACAGTCTGACTAGAAGGCGACAGTACACGAGCCAACGGTGCCGACCGCGGGCGGTGTTCGATAAAAATGAAAATGAAATGCGTCAGCTTATACGCCGTAACGGCGCCTCGCTGCCGCGCGACCACCACCAGTCGCGCGCGGGCTGAGTATACCGCGAGGACGCCCACCACTACACGGATTCGAACCGTGGTCGGAAAGCCAAGCGCAAAATGGGTCACATACACTCTAGTCCATCGGCCAGTAGTCTAGAGGTAAGGAAGTTGTCTCCTAATCTTGCGGCACGGATTCCAATCCGCGTAGGGGTGCGCGTCCTCGCGTTATACTTAGTCCGCGTGCGACTGGTGATGGACGCACGTTAGCGAAGCGCCGTTACGGGGTACAGCTGACATATTTTTCATTATTAGACTCTAGTCTAGAAGGCGAAACGGACTAGGGTCACCTAATTTTGTCGTTAATGACTTCATTTCTCGCGCGTGAAGCACATGTGAAGCTCGCCGCTCTGCACCAGCTGATCCCACAGCATAGGAATCTCAGATAGTCCACATCCTCATCCTCCTCCTCCTCCTCCTCCTCATCATCATCATACACGTTAGCTAGAGGTGGGGAACACCTCAGCTACTGTGCCGCAATACATAGAAAAAAGGAGAAAAAATGCAACTGGTGCAAGCTGGCTGAGCTACCGGTAACGGATGGACATCGTTCCGGTAAGCTACCGGCCAGCTGCTGTGCACCCAAAAAAATTACTATGCAAAATTATAGAAGGCTAAATAATGAGATCGGGGTTGGAGGGGGAGGCTAAGAGGGATGGGGTGGGACAAAGAAACTCACAGCACGAACGCCACTGAGGTCGGCTCCTAGCCATATCAGCAAGTGTGTCCAACCAAACGTGTTCATCGTCTTCCGGACCCCAACCAGGGAACCGAGACGCTCCAACCGAGGCCAGCTCAGAAGTGAGGGCCTTCATTTCTCTGGACCAGGTCATCGTTTGGCCACCTCTCCTCTTCTTCCATCCACACCCCCGGCGCGCAAACAACACACGTCGCGGGAGTCGGTGGGCTGGCATGCGTAACACGTGGCCAAGCTATCGGAGCCTGATGCGTGAAATAACTTTGCTGAGCGGTTCATTTGTACTTTCTGTGCCAGAAATAAGGCGTCGAAGACGCTTGTTGCTCACGCGGTGTTCCCACCAGATGTGAGCTAAATTACGAAGGCGCCGGTGGTCGAACGTAACTAGCCTCTTCAGGTCCGCTGCTTTAAGCGGCCAGGTTTCACAACCGTACAGTAGGGTCGAACGTACCGCTGCATTGTACACTCTACCGTTCAAGGCAAGAGTGATGTCGCGCCGGCGCCACAAGTGGCGAAGGTTAGCAAAAGCGCCCCGAGGTTTTGCTATACGGTTCGTGATCTCATCTTCAATCCCACGGGCGCTGATACAACTTCCCAGGTAGTTGAATTTGTGAACGACTTCTAGCTGATCCCCACCAAGGGTCAGCGTAGGAGGCGGTCCAGACCAATCTTGGAGAAACGCTTTGCACTTCGAGGGTGCTTCGTCCGTCGATAAATTGGTGTAACTAATACCTCAAGAGAATCAGAAATCCAAGTAATTCGAAATAATCCTAAGCAACATTTAGCAAAAAAAGTGGGGAAGGTAGCCCTGTTGCATCCTACTCGTTCCGTAGACTACCCGGTTGCCGCACAAGTAACCAGAATATTGGGCACTTTTGCTAGTAACCCTTCAGTAAAGGACAACGAAGCAAACCTACTTAATCCAAAACAATCGCGATAGGTTTTGTCGCAAGATAAATGAATCCTCGAGAATTACCTGCTAGGTATCAGTTCAGGTCAGCTGAACAAGTATGATCCGAGTACCGAGGCGCGGTGGATACAGTGGCCACGACTCACACCGCAAGAATAACAATAAATAACAGCGGTGATATAGTGAGGTTGAATGCAAAAAATGCACAGACTGCAAGCAAAAACGTAACGGTTGGAAAAATCAAAAAAAAACGAAAATTAACAACCAGATGTAAGAACATAACTGATTGCACCATGTTTGATACGGCCCCCAGCCATCGGTATGGAAAGCGAATGACACAATGAGCCAGTGAAATAACATTAAAGCCGCAGCACCACTCAGGAAATTAAGCATTCCTTAATGCATTATATATATATATATATATATATATATATATATATATATATATATAATAAACCAAGATTGCGTGGCAGCGATGATGAGAAGACATGAGTAGAATGCTGACTAATACTTAATCCAATGTATACATCGCAGCTCATAATTTTCAAGGGCACTTACGGCTGGGTCATCATTGGAGGTGGATAGCTTGTGAGTCGAGGCAGGGAACAAACTATGGGATGCGCACGGTTTGGTGGCTTGAGAAGAGACTGCAGGGAAGTTCGTAGTGTCACAAGTGGTTGATTTGTCAGCATGAGTACCAGTGTGCTTGTCCGGTTGCAGTAAAGGCCTACTGACGGGGATACTTTGTTTCAAACTGGCCACAGGGGGCACATAAGATGTGCTTACGGCACCTGGAGCATTACGGATAACTGGATCGGTCCCTGATGGAGGGACTTTTAGACCTAAAAGAGAAGAAAGTCATGGTTCAATTAATAAGTGCCAAAGATGACAATATTAGTGGAAATTTAAAAACGCGTAGTTTGTAAAAACCTACCACCGTGTAAAATACGTATCCAATGCTAAACAAAACCTAGTGTTCTTAGCAGTAAGATTACGTTCAACAGCCGGGGCATAGGCTATTGGCGAGGAACTAATACATGGAACCATGAAAATCTAAACGGTAGTAATTCGGACAGCACAAAGATCGCCTGTTAAGCGCTGAGATGAGTACACAAGTGTACTGATTAACCGACACAACGAAGGAAGATACTAAAAGATCGACCTATATAAATCGCCATAATTCGATAGCGAAGCGGATTAGTACTTACATAGCATTTGAAGCTATTCCATACATTCATAAGAGGAAGTAATCGGCAGTATCATCACCACTTCGTTCCGCTGCCATTTAACCACAAGCAGTTTGTGCTGGCTAGGACATTGCAGGAGCACCGAAATACAGGGCGAAGAGGCAGAACCAATGCACCGCGGAGCCTCTGATACATCCTCGCATGGAAAGGGAAAGTAAGCACAAAAAGTGGTATGCTGCCTGATATGCTGATATGAATACTCGTCACCTGGTATTCCACAGGATATGTCTCACCAAGATTGCACACACAATGCATTATGTGGATGGCGGCATCCGGTTGCAGAATTGCTTGTCGTTGCGGCTTCCATAGGATCGCCACAGGATGCCTACGCCTACAGAAACCATGGATGGCTTGCGCTGCATCACCCACAGCTCCATCCACACACCCTATATCCAGTGTAAAGCCGAAGGAATAAGACCGGGAGGCAGGTGGATGGGAGCCAGTTTCATCAACGGAGCCATCCCACTTTCAGTCAACATGCACAGCAGCAGCATTCCTGTATATTTATGTGGGGAGCCATGCGTACCAGACGTACACAAGGCGGCAGTTGAGCCGTAGTCCGCTCCACACTGAATGGAAGTACTTTTTGAGCCTGGCACGGCCACGAGGACCGTGCACCTGTCCTCCCAGCAAAGATTAAGTCTCCTAGAGCCAGTAATCGAGATAGGGTGTTAGACAGGTAAGCAACTTATCAACATTCAAATCAAGCGCAGCTACACCAGGGATATCAAACAACCAATATAGAATTTGAAGGGAAACAAACTCGCTAAGGTGACAGGAAATATGCAGCATAACAATAGAAATGAGCAGGTTAAATAAAGTGGAACACTTTTTATGCAGATTAATATGTAGTTTAAGCGAGTCAGTGTAGCCCAACTGAAGTGGAGAAGCCTGATGTGTGCAACATCAACCTCAGTATCGGCATATCTTATCATGTATTGTTTCCCACCTTTAGCATACGTGTGATGATAAAGTTCATCTACCGTAAAGTAGTTCGGTGCCTTACTGTTTAACAGTGTATCCTGACCCACACATATTCCTGAGGCTTTTAATAATCAGAATACAATTTCGCGCTCACAGGCCCAAAGCGTTATGTGTACCCCATGCTTTAAGATTTGTATCGGAAAGCATACTTCTCTATCGGTTATACAGCACCCCTGTTCTTTTTCCTAGACTTCTCAAAAGAACCAATCTTCTTGTTCATTGTGAAGTTTATTTCCCGATTCTCTGGATTAAAGAGGATCCCTCGTTGAATTAATGGTTAGCAGACGGTTTGGAACAATGCTACAACATCATGCAGAATTCTAAATAACTCCTCACTCCCTGCACACAGTTCTATCCAGTATTATATATGTTGCTTTGACACGGTCGCAGTATTAGTTTTTATTTATGAAACTTAGTCCGTTTGCAACACTGCCCCGCTGGCAGCCCCAACAACAGACGTAAAGTGGAGATACAGTCAATAAAACCATCGATCCCGACGAAATCCGGCTTGCCAGTCGGCCTATGCAGGGCAAATAACTTCAAGGCAATTGAGACCAGGCTGATCCTTCCATCCATCGCAATGAGGCTGGACCTTACCGTGGTGCGATGGTTTGTGTGCCTCAGTGATCCATTGAGCTACACTGGGTGGTGCTTTTGCACCTTCAGAGCGACTCATACCAGATTGGTCAATGGTTAGAGGCCAGACAAACAACCTCCTGGTCCTCTAGGTTGGGGGTTGGAATGAGGGTGGCACCATATTCCTTAAAACGGACTCCTTGTAGCCCAATGCCAAACCGGCTGCCTTGCGGACGGGTTTTTGAACCAAAGGTTTTGGGTGAGAACCCTAATCGTTCTCCAGCCCAGGCCTGGGCAACCTGACAGTATCCTGCCCACGCAATACAATGAATCTCAGTTCAAACAGTTTCTCGATGCTCTGGCTATCGCAGAGGATAATCAACGGTGCTCTATCTGCTGCATCGGGCAGGGTGGATAGGGGTTTGGATGCTACTGCTCAAGCCTTCCCATCTCCTTATTCCCCCACTTGCGCTTTTTCACCCTTATCGTCCCGTTCCAGCTTCACTTTTACCCCCCTGTTTTCAACCCCCCCCCAATTCTTGGCCCTCCCCCACCTTGCCTCAATAGTCGCTTGTCTTTTAGTTTCAACTCACAGGTGAACGTGGAGCGTCATTCCTGCACTGTCAACAGGCCCATGTCCAAGCAAGCGGCCCATTTCAGTTCATCGGCTTCCATTTGGAGCCCTCGATCATCCTTCAGACTGGCATGCCTCAGTGTTCGCACATTGCTTCAGATCGGTCAACAGGCAGCACTTGCCCGAACATTAGAGACCCTCCATCGATATCTGCTGCTTATCGGAGACCCGCCTGCAAGACTCGAGCTCTGTACTCACTCTGCGATCCCCTTCAGGTGACACTAGCAGCACTTTCTCATTGCGCCTATCCGGTGACGATGCAGCTTCGAGCACCGGCCAAGCCGGTGTTGGTATTGCCCTGAGTCCCCGGGCTGAAGCTGCTCTGGTTGATTGGATTCCAATCAGTAGCCGGATGTGTGCGGTCCGATTGGCTGGCTCGTTCAAAACTTCGAAGTCATGTGGGACTAACAGGTGTCTATTCGTTATCGCTGCCTATGCACCGACAAACTGTAGCGATGACTCAGTAAAAGACGACTTCTATCGCCAATTGAACGAACTCATTCGCCACAGAAGAAGCTCGGACATTGTAGTGCTGGCCGGGGATCTAAACGCTCAAGTTGGGAAATTATCCACAGATGGCCAACATGGTATAGGCTCCCGTAATGATAACGGTGAGCGGTTACTTTATTTGTGTGAGGATGCTCGCTTATTTCTTACAAGAACTAATTTCCGACACAGCACCCGCTGGAGGGTGACTTGGCGCCCACTAGCCTCGAACCAGCTATGGGCGCAAATCGATCACACTGCGTTAAGTTACCGATGGAGAGGCTGCGTCCAGAACTGTCGCTCGATTTGGAGCACATGTGTTGACAACGATCATGCACTTGTATGTGCTGACCTGCGGACGCGCTTTGGCAGAGGCCCAAAACGACGTTGTGAGCGCATTGACACCGGCAGACTGGCGAAGCCAGCTGTTCTGAATGCCTATCAAAGTACGCTGTCATCCGAGTTGGATAAACGCTCACTGGATGCAATTGAAGTTCAGTGGTCTCATATTCACCAGTCCTTACTAGTAGCAGGCAAATCCTCATGTGGCATGCCTAATCGCCAACATAGACGTTGGGTCTCTTCACAGTCTCTGGAACTTATAGATGCTCGCCGGCATATTCTGGATGGAGGCGAACACAATGAAACTCGCAAAGAGCTCCGGGTGAAACTCCGTACTAGCCTGAAAAGAGACCGCGAATTCTGATGGTCTCATCGTGCAACAGAGATGGAAATGGCCGCTGCCCTTGGTAACCATCGTAAGTTATTCCGTCTGACACGGGAAACGGGCAGCAGGAGACCTGGTGTTAGTGAAACTATACGTGACGAGAGTGGACAGCTTATCCACAACTTATCAAAACGCTTGGAACGTCGGGCTGAGCACTTTGAAAGGCAATTTAATCGTTCGGAATTGTTAGATTTCTCGCCGACCAGTGATTGCCCTGCTCCGTGGGCTGTTCCTTTGGATCCACCGTCTCGCTTAAAAGTAGAACGTGAGATTGAACTGTTGAAGTTAAATAAAGTCGCGGGACCTGATGACATTCCTCCAACCCTCTTCAAATTCCAGGGACCTGCTCTTGTGGATGATTTATACGAATAACTAGTGAAACTGTGGGAGCAGGAAACTGTCCCAACCGATTGGAGCCGCTCCGTAATAGTCCCGATTTTTAGGGGAGGCTCACGATCGGAATGCGGCAGCCATAGAGGAATCAATCTGATCTCCATCGCCTCCAAATTGCCTGCCTCTGTCATCCTTCACAGACTGACTGGCACTCGTGAAAGCCAGATTCGTGAAGAGCAAGCTGGATTTCGTCAAAGTCGTAGCTGCATTGATCACATCTTCACTTTGCGTCAGTCGTTGGAGCACCGTCCCATATATTGGCGGCCCACCGTTTTTTCTGTTCCTCGATATCAAAGGTGCATTCGATTCAGTGGTTAGACATGCACTTTGGGACTGTCCACTCAGGAAAGGTGTACCTGTGAAATATGTGAATATTAACCGAGCATTATATGCGCGTAGATCGGGCACAGTGAGGGTTTATGGCAAGTTGTCGCCGCTCTTTAATATCTCCAGCGGCGTGAGACAAGGATGCCCGCTGTCACCTTTCCTCTTCAACTTCGCTGTTGACGAAGTCATGGAAATCGCGTGCACAGGACACGACTTAGGAGGTGTGGAGCTACTCCCAGGAGAACGACTTCTTGACTTAGAGTATGCTGATGATATTGCCCTGATCTGTGACAACACACAAACGTGTCAAGGGGCACTGGACAGATCAGCACTAGCTGTCCGTCACTTCGGGCTTTGCTTCGCACCCTCGAAGTGCAAAGCGTTTCTCCAAGATTGGTCTGGACCGCCTCCTACGCTGACCCTTGGTGGGGATCAGCTAGAAGTCGTTCACAAATTCAACTACCTGGGAAGTTGTATCAGCGCCCGTGGGATTGAAGATGAGATCACGAACCGTATAGCAAAAGCTCGGGGCGCTTTTGCTAACCTTCGCCACTTGTGGCGCCGGCGCGACATCACTCTTGCCTTGAAGGGTAGAGTGTACAATGCAGCAGTACGTTCGACACTACTGTACGGTTGTGAAACCTGGCCGCTTAAAGCAGCGGACCTGAAGAGGCTAGTTACGTTCGACCAACGGCGCCTTCGTAATTTAGCTCACATCTGGTGGAAACACTGCGTGAGCAACGAGCGTGTTCGACGCCTTGTTTATGGCACAGGAAAAGGAACTGAACCGCTCAGCACCGTTATTTCACGCATCAGGCTCCGATGGCTCGGCCACGTGTTACGCATGCCAGCCCACCGACTCCCGCGACGTGTGTTGTTTGCGCGCCGGGGGTGTGGATGGAAGAAGAGGAGGGGTGGCCAAGCGATGACTTGGTCCAGAGAAATAAAGGCCCTCACTTCTGCGCTGGCCTCGGTTGGAGCGTCTCGGCTCCCTGGTTGGGGTCCGAAAGACGATGAACACGTTTGGTTGGACACACTTGCTGATATGGCTTGGAGCCGACCTCAGTGGCGTTCGTGCTGTGAGTTTCTTTGTCCCACCCAATCCCTCTTAGCCTCCCCCTTCATCCACGATCTCATTATTTAGCCTTCTATAATTTTGCATAGTATTTTTTTGGGTGCACAGCAGCTGGCCGGTAGCTTACCGGAACGATGCCCATCCGTTACCGGTAGCTCAGCCAGCTTGCACCAGTTGCATTTTTTCTCCTTTTTTTCTATGTATTGCGGCACAGTAGCTGAGGTGTTCCCCACCTCTAGCTAACGTGTATGATGATGATGATGATCTTTCCATGGTTGCTGAATTCCGAAGTCAGCCTCCCTATAATATTGGGACTATAACGGAGTGACTCCTGTCAGGTGGGACAGTCTCCTGTTCACAACCAAATTGTGCAAATCATCCACAAGAGCTTGTCCTGCTAATTTGAAAAGGGCTACAGGAAGTCTATCTGCTCATGTGGTCTTATTCAATTTCAAGTCTGATCTCACGTTGGACTTCTGCGCGTGGGGGCAAATCCAGATTCATCGTATTGCGTGTACAGAATGATGTCAGTTTGCCCAGGCACAGATAGAACGATTAGGGTTTTCAACCAAAGCCTTGGTTTCAAAAAACTAACCACAAAGCAGCGGGATTTCGGCAATGAGCTACTGAGAGTCCGTTTTATAAAGTAAGGATACACCATCACTCCAACCCCCAAAGAGGAGGGCCAGGAGACTGTGTTTGTCAGGTCTCTAACCACTGACCAGTCTGGTAGCAGTGGCTCTGAAGGTGCGAAAGCACAACGCAGCATATCCCAATGGATCGCTGAGGCGCGCAAACCATCGCACCCCGTTAGGGTCCAGTCTCGTCACTACTGTTTCTACTTAAGCCAGATACCTGGTCAATTCATAGTGAAGGCATTAAGTGATTGGCCGTCGTTGCTAGTTGGTGCATGCTCGGCATTGCTCACATTAAGGGGCACAGCGAGTGATCACTGCTTAGTTTCACCAGATGATGTTTGGCAAGAGACCCTCTAATGCCCAACTGGAGTGTCTGTCAAAGTTGAACCGCTTCCACTGATTAGATCATATCCTGCGTATCTCCATTGACCACCTTCTTCTGGGTGCACTATATGCCTTCGCTGCATCAAGATGGGTGAAATTGCGAAGTGGTCAGTCAACAAAGTGACACAAGGTCATGGAGTAATTAACCAACTGTCAAGTCGGTGCGTGTAGCCTTGGTGGATGCGGGCCGCAGGATGATCTACATGATTGGTTGGAAACCCGATTGCACATGATGCAGTTCCGAAGTCAGTCGTGCTCCTGCATTCAGCTCCCTATATTTAGCCATTAATATTCCATCCCAATTAGTTTAACCCACTTATTTCTTGAATGCCTTTCCTTGGTATTCTGTTTCGGCTCCACCTCATTTTCTCGCCCTTGTTATCTACCGTTAACCTGGCGATGAGTGTTGTGATCTAGCGCAATTTAGTGCCCGGATCATAATTGTTTAACCCGACTCATTTCCCGGTGGAACTCAAAGATTGTGACGAGTGCTCAGCTGCCGAAAGCGTATATGAAACTGGATCTACAAGCTTGTGGTTGTGTAGGTATCTTCACAAAGGATTAGCATATTGGAGTGGAGTCCACTGGTGGAAGTGGAGTCATGGATTTTCAGCTTTAATATATGAACAATTGTACAGAGACAGCTAGAAAGAAGCTGATTTCACTAAAGTTATGGGATTCAAATGGACAAAAGGAAGGGACAATTGCAGAGTAAAATGCTCACCTAAAGGTGGATTGATGGCCTCGGGTGCGGTGATTACGGGATGAGAATAGTAGTCCTTTCGTGTTGAATGATAGCCGTCGTAGTCACCAGAGAGTGGTCCATTAAGTGAATAAACGGATGATGAGATAGGGAAAGGGGGAGCAGATGAAAGAACATGCCGGGGATCGGTTGCGAAAACTGAGGAGTTCGCGGTGATGTAATCAGGATATGGCGGGCGGCAGGCCATGGAAGCAGGTTGTGAACCGAAAAGTGATACTTGTGCTGGTTCGACGGAGATGTTGGGGTTATTTGGAATTGCTCGGGTACGGATTGCCGGCAGTTGGGAATTCACCGCCGCAATTGCTGCTGCAGCCATACCTTCTGGCAGCCAGCGTCGCAAATCATTGATAGCCTGGCTCAAATCTCTGATAGGCGTCTGAAGTGTATTCATCGTGTTCGTGAAAGATGTCAGCATAAGAGTCCTGAAATGATCTTCTTCGATATTTGGCCGAGATGGAACGAAATTACTGACTGCTTCAGAGAGTCGCTTGCTAGTTTCATTAAGCTGTATGGACAATTGTTCATTCAGCTGATGACTTTTTGACAATTCAGCTTTAGTCTCTGCCATTTGACTTGATAGCCCATTAACTAGAGCCTGCCAACTGGTGAGGAAGCTTGCCATGGCAAATTCCTGCAACAAAGCAAAAAAAACAATTGTGAAGCGACTGTAACAACGTCATCCGTACAAAGCATTCAATCTCATGCAAAATAAAGAAGACGTTCCTGTGAGCACAGGAATGCAACTGATTGATGTATAATTGACTGCGATCGTAAGTTAAGGTACAGAACCTCGTCAGATTGGTGGCAGAGAGAATGGATGTGAAGAAAAAACAAGTTAGTAAAGGGGACTCGGAAAGTGGAAGCGAGGGGCAATGTACCTGTATTTGATCAAAATGCTCAAGTTGAATTTCAGAACGCATGCTGCATTGTTCGGCGTTTAGAAAGTCATCCTTCCGAGTTAGATCACCAGAATTAGTCCACGAATGGAGGTCCGTGGAAGCAGGTCTCTTACTATGAACGTCAGCATAGTCGAAAATTTTCTCCGCATTACTATTTGAGTATCCATTGTGACAGGCTAGTAGGGAGTCAGTGAACGGTGCATGTGTGTATGCATATGAATTACGCGAAGAGCCTTTTAAGAAATTGGTATGTGAAAGCGCGAATGAAGAGTCGTGAGTAACGTCCAATGCAGCAATCGGAGTCTGGAAACAGTAAAAACAAAGAAATGATGAATTTCCAATGGTAGCAACAATGTTGAGAACATAGTGAAAAAGGATGAAAATAGGTTGAAATAAATCACACGCCCATGCCTGGGAAGTTGGCCACGGTCATACTCGAGGTATGTAATTTCACGGTTTTAGACCGGAATGCAAGCTAGCAACGGTCAATGCCAAAAGCAACACTCCGTGGGCAATTAAATAAAGGGAAATCATTATCAGTGGCGTCACTGTCTCCGAGAAACGGGCCGGCGTAAATACTGTTCGGTCATGTATCTGAATGATGAATCATTAAGCCGTTTTATTAAGACGCCTCTTAACAGTTACGTGGTGAACGGTCATTTGCGACCACTTCAATCCAAGTTAATCTTGGTCGATAATGTCGGAACTGCACATTTTGAATGCAAGACAAAAAAGTAACAGTAGCAAGCCGGAATCCGGCACCGACGGCTCACTGTTACGCGACCAGCAGTGACTGCATGCGGGCTGATATATTAAGAAATCGCAGTGCCCCATCGCAAATGAATTTCGGGGTTGAAACCGAGTACAACTGATCAGTGAACAGACACTGGATTCCCCAAACTACAGGTGGGACCACACAAACTAACGGCATAGAATACCCAATCAGGTAGTTTAGCTTCGATTCGAGTTACGAACTGCGGTAAACTGAGACATTGGATATCACGGCAATACAACGATGGAAGTATAGCAGAATGACAAAGGGTAGGCCATAAGCACAACAAACAAACAGCGTGGAAGGCCTGATGGAGAGGCCGGCAACTGGAAGCAAAACCGTAAGTGCGAGGGCATCTTTAAATTGTTGGCCATGCGAAAAAGAAAAGGGCTGCTAATCATCTATGTAGCTGCCTTGCCAAACAACTTCTACGTGGTACCAGCTGGGTGGTTCAGCGGCAGTATTCCAAGATGTGGTGGGTTTTTGTCTGGTAAGCGTTCTTCCTAACAAAAGCCACAAAGGTCCGTTTAACAACACTGCGTGGCGGATGTGACTCGCCAATAAAGAAAATCACCGACATTCGCTTCATTTTGGTGGAGAATTGTGGGAATGACTGGGCCACTGTTTGGTAACCGAGCAAAGGAAAGGCGCATGAACTGAGCAATCAGCCACCGACTCCCAATGGGCACGATTCACTTCGCTGATTTGCGGGCAGGTTATTCAGCTAAACGCTAGGGGTGTCCCCTAAGTCAACACCCTACCTGGAATTTGGTAACCGGGTAGTATCGCGCCTATGGCGAAACCACGGAATACTCTGTGCCATGTTCGGTTCTCTTTTCATAACTGCTTGATTTTAGGCAGGTTCGCGCTTCCTGCACGCCTGCGAGTAAAGACGAGCGCCCTCCGGAGATGAACAGAGTACGGCTAATTAATCTTTGCGCGGTTTGATTTAAGCAACGCGATTTCAAAAACCATTTAAGTCAGATAAGACAAAGGCATTGGTGGTTCACGTGCCGATACATCATTGCCTTGCAACCGTGAGCGGTTACGCGCCGGTTGTGACACCCGGTTGGGAGCGCCCAAATAAGTGCAACATCGGAACGTAATTAGCGTGACAAACGCCAGAGCCACCATACGACGAATTCTTCCTTGGACCTAAATTGACAAGTCGGGGAAAGCCGATAAATACGCTTAGATACCTGAATCTACTAGACAATTCCAGCAGTTCATTGCCAGCAGCGATGCACAGACATTGACAGAACGTCAGTCAGCTACAATTAGCGCGTAGCATACGCGAATAAGTCCCGGAAATGTACACGATGCTCTTCAGTGGCAATCTCAAAGATACGGTGAACTCAGGAGATTAACATTACTTGCCACGGCAGGATAGGTCTACATCACAAAGTGCGCCAGAAATCCAGACAATTGATAATTTGGTCATTTTCAAAAACAAATACAATACATCAGCACCCCACACTGGCACTTCGCAAGAATAAAACTAATAATTAAAACCTGTGATAAGAAATGGGAAAAAAAGTGAAAGGAATATAGCAAGGGAGACCTAGACCGAAGGCAAGAATATCAAAAACCTAGGTGCAGACATCTGGTGAACACCGCATAGGCACAAATTGCAGGCAATCATATGAGAAAGCGATTTCGGCTGCATTATGACTCCCAAAACACCGCGTCTTAATCAACCTGACCCCACAGACAAAGCTATGGTGACCAATGCCGTTGCGAGTCATGCCTTCCTAATACTGCAATCAGGAGCAAAGTGGGTCATGTATATCCCAACCAAAGGGACGGAAAAGAGCAAAGAAATGCTGTTTTACACCTGACTACAATCTCTGCTGCCAAATCAGACTCCCCCTCCCTGATAGGTAATCAGTGGAAGTTAAAAGCAAGGCACTGCAACCAGCCGATCAGTGTCGAGGGGAAAATAACGGAAATACTTTCAGATAAGAGCCTAAGAGCTTGGTGAGAAGCGACAGTGGAGGAAGAAGTGGCCAAATCTCTAATATAAGCAGTGGCATCGGCCTTATTGCAGCGCGTTATGCACTATATGTTTGACACACTTATATTCCAACGCCTCCACAGATCGTTAAGTTTTTGAAAAGAGACACAATCACAAAGTAATATGAACCGATCCAACACTTTCAGTGGCTGTTCACTTATAGCTAAAAGCAGTAGTGTGTCGACCTAACCTTGCAACAATACTCTGCGAAGCACATGCCGAAACGTAGTTTGTTACGCCTCAGTCCATTTAATAGTGCTCGCGTAACTATCGGGTTCGACCTAAGGAAAGCCATATCGTCCGCATCCTCAAAGTTCGTCGGTCTGTCCGCAGGCAAAACTATTGCTCTGAAGGGGGCTGAGAGGACGGAGCCCTACTGATCACTTCGATCACGAAGTTGGAGAGGGATATAGGAACTCTTTGGTGAACCTCACTATTGATAGAGAACTCAAGAAACCGCTTTCCGTAGGACATTAACCGGTTTCAAATGGAAGTCACCCTAACACGACCTTCAGCAATAGGATGTACCACAAGCTGGCACGATCAAAAGTGAAGGCGGTCTTCAGGCAAAGGAAAGCAACCACGGTCGGTCGTGTGTGTGTCTGTTCTAAATACAAGAGTAAATATGTGACTAATTCAGTTACAACCAGGGCGGAAACCATCTTGGTTCTCAGTGATTCAGCTTTCACGAGGGTCAGTAAGTCGTCTCAGAAGGATATTCGTGACGGGTTTGAAGGTAATGGAAATAAGGCAAATATCGGTGATTTTCGTACCTTCACCTGAACATAAAAAAGTAATGGGAAGTTGGGCTAAAAATGGAGTTGGTTCGGTGGATGTTGTCTCTTTGGAATGGAGTAAGAGAATCAGTTGAAAACGATCGGGATTCGCGCAGCGTCCTACAAGTTGTACTACCAGGAATTGGACCCATGAATACTTGATTGACTTGGTTTTTTGCATCGCCAGTGCCAGCACTTTTTACTAAGCCAAGTTGCAGAGTAACCCGAGTAATTGTGAAAGGGCGTTCAGATTGCAATGAACAACTGACAAATTAACTGATAACTAATGAAAGAACTGATTATACATTATTGCAGAAATGCCTTGACATACTTACAAGGTTATCAGCGTTATCACGCGAAGACAACTCAACGGCTCGTTTAAGATAGTACTGCGCATGGCCCCGGTCACACAATGGATCCCACGCGTTTGAATTGCTGAGATTTACGTCGGCTTCAGAAAAGTCATCTGTGGCTGTACTTCCATGTAATTTCTCTGTGCAATCTCTGAGAAGGATGCCAGCAAGACGAAACACTTTTGGAGGGAAAGTGGAGTATTCCTGATCCAATAAACTTATTAAAAGGCGAAACAATTGCTCTTCCTTGAAAGAAAACTTTCCTTTGCCAGTAAAGCGTCGTTGAAGTAAGGTCAACAACTGATATACACCAAAGGTGTACCAGTTCCACTCAAGAGAAGTGGATGATTCAACAGATCTTTGAACTCCAAGCCACCAATTGCAATCAGGTCCCACGTAGAGAGCATGAGGAGCGCTTTGAAACCCGAAACTGTATGTAGTTTAAAAGAGTATGAAAATGATCGACTAAAGTGTAGGAACAATATTGCAGGAAATGGAAGCAGACGGATCGAAAGAACAAGCTCCATGTAATGAGTGAAAGCCAACATAAAGAGGGAATAAGCAATCTTCCAGGTAAAATGCCTCATACCGTTATCACAACTTTTCGGTTTACATTATAGCATGATAAGTTTTCAGTACATAGGTTCAGTTGTATAAAAAGCATTTGCGCCTACCAATATGAAAGGACACAACGGGCCAGTGAATCACAACAGCCAAATGAGGCTGAGATGAATGGCTACAGAGTCAAATAAAATGCTTGGGTATGATGTTGGGACAAAAACGAAAAAGATTGTTAACGGAAAATAAATTGTAAAACCCAACCTCGATCGTAATTGACCCTCCTTCCGCCGAACAGGCAGTTCGGAGTCGGGAAGAGCAAATCGCGTCTTGAATGGCGCCATGATGGAGTGCTTGCCAGAAGTTTGATATTGTAGGGCAGCGCACCAATACCCGAATGCCCAATCTTCAATTGAACTTCTTCTTTCAACTGACGACTCATTTAAAGAAAGTCGCATAAGAGAACGAGCAATTCGGAATAAAAGGGGGATGGGAAAAATCGGCGAGTGTTCCTCAGTACACTTTGTACAAAACCCAAGCAGCCGGAGTTGATTCAGGCCACAGTGAAGCAGGAGAGACGTGGCTTTAGCCTTCTTGCTGCATAGAAGTGGAGGGAAATAGGAATAAGAAAGCAAGTGTATTACAATATATAATGCGAAACAAAATAGATGGTAAAGGGTATATGGGGGGATGCAGCGTTTAGCCAGAAGCACGTGGTAAGCACTAAATGTCGACATAAAATGACCCACACAAATACCCAAAATAAAATTGCGATGTGCCAACGATAGCACAGAAGTCAGAAGGGTGAGTTTGAGCAGGGAGCCAAAACGTTCGATGGAAGATGATAATAGGTTAGTAGTGATAGCCACTATCCCTTGGAGCTTAAGTACGGACTAAACATTGTGCGGTTAATTAGTGGATTAATGGAATAAACCAAGTAAATTCTCAATTTTCGACGCCGTTGAAGGACAGCCAGTTGAAAACAGTGTGGTTATGCAGAGTTGGTAAAGCAAAAGTTATAAGGTGCTCGTACTAAGATATGACAGTTTCCAATTAACGATCTCCCCCTGAACACGCGCAAATGGATTGTTTCGAAAGCAAGACAAAGGCCAAGTGAACGACAAAAGTAACTATCGTTTTGGGCTGAGGTCTGTGTAGATCGCCAAGGGATATCCACCTGTTAAATGTTGTCGAGATACTATCGGCATCCGGGCTTGGGTAGATGAATCATGGGGTCGCAACAGGAATGTTTCATGGTCACTAGTATGATGTGTCAGTAACTGACCAACACCTAACAATGATCATTCGGAGAATCAGATAATTAAGATTCACGCAGTATGTACTTACCCATTAGTCTTGCCGGTAATGGATTGTATGGCACAGGACCACCATTGCGTCTGAATGGCACTCGGGAGGGATGATGTGGGAATCAAACAAAGAGGGAGAATAAGCCAATCAGCTCCTACGCCGACGGTTGTCGCATCAAAGAACTGATCACGAAGTAGGACACTGGCGCTGCGAATCGCAACTTGAGTAAGGGCTCCCAGAAGAAAAGATATCAAATCCAGTTGGCACAAACTGATTGAGTGAGAACCAGTGAAACGCACATCCGCATCGGAAAACGGTACAGGTGGTGTGGCGAAGGCAGAATTGTGAAACGGGAGCGATACAACTAGAAGTGGGCAGTAAGTAACAGAAAAAGAGAATGCACATAACCAACAAGACAAATAGAGATCATAATTAAAGTAGTTTAGTAGCTCATATGTATGTGCAACCACAGATGATAGACACACAAACATGGTAATTTTCTCGAAAAAAGCCATAAAAAGGAAACACTTAACGAAATCAGTTTCGCAAGCTGCATCTACGAGCGAAAACGTCAAACTGGTGCGTGGATAACGAGGAAATTGAAGTTAATATAGTCAATCGCAGTAGATAAAATAGGATTGATTAACATTTGTCCTCCCTTCCTATGACAGATAGTAAGAATAAATACGGTGGAAAGATCGTGACCAATGGACAATACGTGATAAGATAAAATCCAAAACAGGCAACCAGTTGAAATCAGTGTGCAACCATGAGACTGAGCACTTTGTGTTTGTAAGCAACTCGACATCACAGCAGATCGACAGACAAACAAAAACCACGTATGACGGTCCATTAATGTTCCCCGCAAACGTCGAAACAGAGTGGAACAAGCGCATGATATCATTTAGGACGGAGCAATATGTTAGACTACAACGGTGGCCAAAAATCCTAAGTGCTAATGCGTAACTGAAACAAATGAATCCATACATTAAAATCGCCTCAGATACTTTCAAACCCAATATCGATTTGAAATTTTCCACTTAGCCGTTGTTAAACAAGTAGGGGGAACAGGTGATGGTAAGCGGTCCAAGGCACTTCAGATTAGAGACGATGCACTGAACAAAGTTGTACGTAATGTGCAACTGTGGGTAAAAAGGTTCCATAAATAGGAAGTGGGACGCGATCACTAAAATTTGTCAACAGGAAGATGGATGACAACCTCGTATTTGTTACAGGCGTCTATAATACTAATAAGATATAGAAATAGGCTAGCAGCAAAAGCGGTAAGTAGATAGCGATGGACTCAGAGTGAGTAAGACGGTTGAAGCACAAAATTAGTGTCCCAAATGGGGAAGCAAATAACTAAGCGTCCCCACAGAGCAGGCTATTCCAAATGTCCCGTAATCCCACAAATAATCCAAAACATAACAAGCCGTCTGATGAGTAAAAACAGTGGTAACAGCTGCACGATGTCGCCTTGAGTTGTGGTGTGTGAACGGTCGTGGGTACACCTTCAAACAATGATAGCCCTAATTTGTCCAAAAACGTTGGACAGCTTCGGTGATGCTAGGAGTGTAAATTCATTTGATAGAAAACAGGGCGTAATGACCTTCGCCGAAGTAATCAACACACACCTGTTTCTTGGCTGGTAGAAGCAAACCTATCGTATTTGCTTACTACCAGAAGCTAATAACAGAAAAATGAGTAACCGACCGGGTGAGAAATTCAGTAAAGAGCAAAGGCGGACGGCCGACAAATGAACAGACTCCTAATGCTAGTGAGTCCTAACATGACGGCAACGACGTGTAGCACGCATAATGTAACAATAATAATAATAATGGTAATAATAATAATAGTAATAATAATGTCGCAGCTGTATGCTGTAACGGCGCTTCGCTGCCGTGTGACCACCACCAGTCGCACGTGGGCTGAGTATACCGTGAGGACGCCCACCCCTACGCTGATACACGTAATATAGTGGTGATGGCTCGGAAGAGTTTGGATGCTACGAGCCGCAAAAATTACAAGATCTGCCAGCAACGTGCAGAACGCAGGATTGCCACACTAAACAGTTAACAACTGAAAGGAAACAGTCGACAGTTCAGTTAACAGTTATGATCTAGACACTAAAGTGAGATCGACCCAGGTGCCAAAACTCTCATCGCCCGGAGAACGATAAACATCGGGACGAAAAATAAGGCAGAGTGAAAGGAAGATACAAAGAGGGAATAAAGAAAGAAATGGGTTAAACTAATTGGGATGGAATACTAATGGATAAAGGCAGGAAACTGAATGCAGGAGCGCCACTGACTGCAAGACTATATCATGTTCAACAGGGTCTCCAACTACTCATGTAGACCAACCCGCGGTTCCCATCTGTCGAGACGGCACGCACCGGCTTGACAGTCGGTTAATTGCTCCGCGACCTTGTGGTACGTTGTTGACTGACCACTTCGCAATTTCACCCATCTTGATGCAGCGAAGGCATATAGTGCACCCCGAAGAAGGTGGTCAATGGGGATACGCAGGACATAACCCAATCAACGGAAGCGGCCCAACTATGACAGACACTCCAGTGGGGCATTAGAGGGTCTCTTGCCAAACATCATCTGGTGAAGCTAAGCAATGATCATTCGATGTGCCCCTTAATGTGAGCAATGCCGAGCATGCACCAACGAACGAAGACGGCCAATCGCTTAATGTCTTTAGTCCGAACTGGTGTAAGAAGCAACACCAACCTAATTGCAGCGTTATACACTGTATGACTGACACAGTGATATCCCAACGCCTCCACAGATCGCTGAGTTTCTGAAAAGAGACAAGAGCTTTGATGATATGTGAATTACCATACCTCAGTGATGTGACCACAGGAGCGATACAATCACAAAGTAATATAACCCATCCAACACTTTCAGTGGCTGTGCACTTATAGCTAAAAGCAGTAGTGTGTCGACTCAACCTTGCAAGAATACATTGCAAAGCATATGCCGAAACGTAGTTTGTTACGCCTCAGTCCACCTAATACTGCTAGCATAACTATCGGGTCGCGTCATCGAAGTTCGTCCGCAGGCAAAACTATCACTCTGAAAGAGGCTGGGAAGACGAAGTCATTTCGATCACTTTGGTAACGAAGTTGGAGATGAAGGAAGATATAGGACATCTTTGGTGAACCTCATCAATGATAGGGAACTCAAGAGACCGCTTTCCGTAGCATATTACCGGCTTCAGGAGTCAGGATAGAGATAGCCGAATGGAAAGAAGTCTCCCTCGCACGACCCTCACCGATAGGTAGAACCACAGGCTAGCATGATAGAGGTGAAAGGTGTTTTTAGGCCAAAAAAGTGTGTGCTCTAACAAGACGGTGTAAATATGTGGTCAATTCAGCTACGAGCAAAGCGAAAACGAGCCTTGTTCTCAATGATACGGATTTTACGGGTCCAGTAAGTTGTCACAGTATGACATTCGTGAGACGTTTGGAGGTAGTGGAAGCAAGATAAATACCACGATGATTTTCGGACATCATCATTACACGCTAGGTGAAGTTGTGAAGCATCTCAGCCACAATTCGAAAACAAGATAAACAAAATCGAGACACAACACCATACAGAATACGATATAAAAATCATAAACAGGTAATACGATGCTTGTAGTCATATTACGCATCGGGTGTGAGATCATGGTTGGAGGAGATAAGCCGGAAGGGTAGGGACTAAGAAACGCAACACAAACGCGATGAAGACCGACTGTTCGCCATATCAACAGGTATATCGTCCGTCGGCCTACAGCGCGGCAATCGAGAGACACTAACCGGTGCAAAGTCAGGCCACAGATTTATTGACCAAGTTATCAGTTGGCCTACTTTCCGCTTCTTCTATCCACACCCCGGTCGCACAAACAACGCAAGTCGCGGGAGTCGGTGTGCTGACGTGCTCAAAAAGCTGTCCAGCCATCGGAGCCGTGGGTGACATGATGATGCTTAGCGGTTCACTCGTTCTTCCTCCACCAAATGCACGACGTCTAACACATAATTTTCGCACAAAAAACGTTGATCCTTGTCGAAGACAAGCTTGATAGTTGACGGCTGCCAGAATTAAGGCACCACTTCTATCTCAAACAGTGTTGAATAGAACGGCAAGTTCGGTCAACAAACAACCACTTATATCTCTCAGGACAGGTCGCCTGAGCTAGGATCCTCGTGTCGTTTCAATGCAGCGAGGTCGTGTCAAATCCACTCCGAAGTGGGAAGTGACATCAATTTCTCACGAAGGATTGTGATTTGGTAAGCAATACGGTCGCAGCAAGCCTGTTGAACTATGTTTCAGATTGTTCCGCCCAACGGCCTAGTAGTCGACACAATATAAAATGGATCAACCGTTCATCTTCTCCAACTATTGTCTCACTAATTGGATTTCCTGGACCAGTGTTCCAGAAGAATTAAAACTGCATTTGGCAGGTCATAACAGCTGACTTTCTCCACCCCACGAGCAACTACCACCCACCAATCTCAGCCAATTCGGAGACATCTTGTCAGTCGTCTTGTCAAAACGTCAGTAACACGCCGAACGCAGCACCTAATTGAAGCGGTTCCCGTGCTACCGTCAAATCGATTGATGCTTCAGAGATACATTCACCTACAGCATGCGTCAAAAGTGTTCTCCATGGCACACTTGAGACGATTCCAGTCAGGCTTGTGCTCACCAACGTTGCCATTCAACAGCGCCTTGCAGCAAATGGTGCAGCGCGTGTGCAATCTGAGTCGAGGGATTCCTTTATGCTACCACTGTACAAGACCAAAAGAATCAGGCAATGTTGCACGAATTATCGTGGTATCAACCTGCTGTTTTGTGGGGAAGGTAATTACACTGATGCTGCACAACTACCTCGTCAAGCAGGTCGTTGAACTGCACATGGTGGAAGAGCAATGTGGATTCCGTTCGAACAGCAGCAGCATAGATATGGTGTTCGTAGCTCGTCAGCTGCAGGATAAATGGCGACAGCGACACGAGCCATTGTACTCACTGTTTGAAGACTTCACCAAAGCATTTGACAAGGTGAACTGCGATGCATTGTGGTTAAAGTTGGGCGCGTTTGCTTTTCAGTGTTTATGAGCTTAATTGTATGTCTGCACAATGATATGCAGGCGAGGGTGCAGCTGAGTAGACAAACTTCGAATGACTTGATGTTGTCTGTGGAATGAAGCAACGCAGTCTTAGCCCTTGCCCCGTTTAACATTTACCTAAAGGCCTAAATGTCTAGTACTTTTGATGGTGTATGTGATTCCGATGTCTGTGTGGATCACCGTATTGATGGCGGGTTACTGAACATCTGTCGCTTAGAGGCAAATATCATCCGCATGTTGCTGTTCACCAACGACTGTGGGTTGGTTGCACACGGCGCGATGAGCTGCAGCACATGACAACGGTTCTCGCTTCGACAGCGGCTAGATTCGGGCTCATCGTCAACAAAGAAGGAAGAAAAGAAATTGCCAGCTGTACGCCGTAACGGCGCTTCGCTGCCACACGACCACCACCAGTCACACGTGGGCTGAGTATATCGCGAGGACGCCCACCCCTACACGGATTCGAACCGGTGACCTTACAGCCGCGAACCAGGCGCGCATACCACTCGGCCACCGGCCGAAATTTAGCTACCTTGGGAGCGTAATATCAGCCGACCTACCGATGATGAGCGAGAGTACCGCTTATCAAAGACGGACGCAGCTTTTAGCAAACTAGGAAAACGTGTAGAAGGACCACCAGCTTACCGATGGAAAGAAGCTGGTGTACAGATATAGGGTGTGGTCCGTTCTATACAGCAGTGAACCTAGACGCTTCATCAGAAAGTCCCATATTTGGAGCGATTTCAGCGACGGTGCCCGCGTCGGACTCTGCGCATCGGTTGATGTGAGAGTTGTAAACAAGGTGATGCGCCGCGGTGGATTGCATACAGTCCACTGCATGCAGTGGTTACGGAAGCGACAGGCGCCGATGGAGTTTGGCGACCGACTGACAAACCTGGAGCATGCGGACGACATAATTCCCCATGGGTCTGATGCACTGGCTATGCAAACACTACTGCACAGACTTGTGCGCAGCGCTGAATGCTTCGGCATGTACTTTGCACCTTCAAAGTGCAAAGTGCTGTTGCAGGACTAGGCAGACACACCTCCGGTTTTATCTATTTCCGAACACAAACTGGAAGTGGTTGATCGGTTCTTACCTTCGTAACTGTCACCTCTGGTAATCACATCACTTCGCATATCACCAAAGCCAGAGTGGGTTTCCAGAGACCGAACCATCTATGGAGGCGACGGGATATCAGCTCGTCAGTGAAAGGTAGGGTGTATAACGCTGCGATAAGGCCGGTTTTACTGTATGGATCAGAAACCTGACCAGTTTTGCTTAGCCGTGTTTGACCACCGGTGCTTGCGGAATATTGCTCACGTCTGGCTGAAACACCGGGTGAGCAATGTTGAGGTCCGCCAGTTGGGTTTTGGCAAGAAGGCTTCTTAGTCGCTTGCGTTGGTCAGGCCATATCATGCGTATGCCCGTTGGTCGGCTTCCTCGGCGTGCATTATTCGCCGCGGCCGCACCAAGTTGGGTGAGACCGTAAGGTGGCCAGTCCATGCCATGGTATAGAAGCTTGAATAAATTGGCTGAGAGACTTGGTCAGGCTGGTGTATGCCTGGATGGGAGCCTCGGGACGGTCTATGCCAATGGTTAGGCACCCAGTCAGACATGGAGTAGTCACGAAGTCAGTGACTCCCGCATTCCGCCTTTTACGTCTGAGTGTTAATTTTCTTTCCGTTCTGATTAGTCCAACGAATTTCCTTCCTGTTTTCATTTTGGTCACATTCTGTTTGCATTCAACCCTACTACCTGATTGTTGTTATTTACTGTTATTCTTGCGATGTGGGTCGTGCCAAATGGATCCTCCATATTTCGGTGCTCGGGTCATAGTTGATCAACTGAAAACTGAACCGAAATGCATGGTGCTTTGCATATGCCGTTGCGAGTGCTCGAGCCAAGCCGGCTTAGTAAGCAACCAGCGAAGATATGTAGGTCCAACATCGAAGAGGAAACGAGTCAGTTGAATAGGTAAGCATTATCAGCGCAACGATTAGTAAATACGCTGCCTCTGATTCAGTTCCATTCACTAACCCAGGCCAATAATATAATTGATGTGACACGTGTTGGTTGTTGATTAATAACCCGTGTGGATGCGCTTGGTGTGAATGTTGACAAGGTACTTAGCTGTCGAAAAACCGCAGCCTCGTATGTACTGGCTCCAGGAGACAAGTGGTCATTGTTGCGGAAGACGGAGTGCACCGTCTTCGTGACCGTGCTAGGTCCAAAGGGTGATTTCATGCAGGGTGGAGCACACTAAGGCTTAGCCAGGGCCTTTTGTGTGTCTGATACGCATGGCTTCCCACATAGATAGACAGAAATGCTGCTGTGCATAACGAAGGAGTGTGAGCCAGCTACGTGAAAGGTGAATGCAATCCACATGCCTCCCGGTTTTATTCATCCAGGTTTACATTAAATATGGTGTGTGCGGATGGAGCTGTAGGTGGTGCAGCGCAAACCACCAATGGTCCCTCCGTAGGCGTAGGTGTCCTGTGATTATCGTATGGAGGCCGCAGTGATAATCAAATCCAGAATCGGATGCCGCCAGTCATATTATTCATATGCGACTACGACCAATCACAGGTGTGAGCAAGCAAGGTCAACCGAGTGGAACTAATGCAACAGTGCACAACTTCGTGAAGCTGCCGCATCTGATGGGGCACCTGTTAGTCAGTGAGGGGATACTAAGGCCATCATCCAGTATAGTAGGAAGAACTGGTGCTACTTAGTCCTTCGGTCTTTTCACGGACTAGTCACATCGAGAAATCCCCAGTTAGCGCAATGCTGGTGAACAACATTGAAGAAGCTGGCTAGCAGGTATGTGAGACTGAGAGCAAGTAGAAAGGTTTCTGTACAACTCTATCGAATTACCAAAAATCAAAAACATTTAGTTGTGGATCGTCAGCGGTTGCGTATGGTCAGTTAATGGTTTATCCTTGTTCGGTTAGGAATTTGTATTGGTGTGAACAGAAGCTAGGCATATTTCGCGGTTTGTGTATATCGTCTTCCAGCGCGGCACTAAGGGTGTTATCGAACACCAAGTGGCGTACTTCAGTATTAATAATCTGGTGCTTCTGTTATAGGTCAATGCCTAGCAGTTTCGTGATGTCCTTAATGCAGTGACCATAGCTCAGAGTTGGGCGCTAAAGCCAGCACTGTTGCGGCGCTGTGCCCTTCTTTCAACGAATAGGTATATACCCCACCGCCTCTAGATGTGACGGCCCTTAAGAAGTGCCACACGAGTATTACCAATGCGTGTCGAAACCTCTTCGGAGACGTAGTCATTCAAGGTGGTACAGGTAGCCAGATAAGTAAACTGAGCGGTGATAACGAGAAATGGCAGTCAGTTCAGTCCTGTAATGCACTGCGTTTTGAAAACGTAGTGTTCATGTCAATGTATGCAGAATTATGCGTCAGGTTAGTGAATAAGGACTGCAGATCACCTGGACCACATCCAAGACAGCTGTCATCCGCGTACTCAGTGGCTGATAATCGACTACTGTACTGGAAGTGGAGGAGGGGGAATCATCATCATCATCAACAGCAGTACATCAGCCATTTGAACTGATGCTTCGCTGCCATACAACCATGATCACCTATGAAATAAAGAATAAGAAGAGGGAAAGGCGGACGTACCTGAAAACCTTAATGCCCTAAGCAAACATTCAGGGTCAAGGCGCCTACACCTTGTGTAGACAACATACCGTCACAAACAGCTGGCTATCTTGCAAAGATAAGGCGGCATCGGCGAGACAGCTTCCTTGCGGCTTTCACTGCTCCGCGTCATAATCAGCCATTACCCCGCAGATAACTCAGCACCAAACACACTTTAAACAGACAATCCGATTAGGAGACGGCAGCAGACGCGCCACTGGTGTCTACTACGAGCCATGTCCTGTAAAGTCTCGAGCCAAGCACAAGGTGAGTCACGTGGACTCCAACCCGGAAGGCGAGACGGACCAACGGCACCCAGTTTGGTCGTCAGTGACTTCATTTCCCGCTGCCAAGTCAACTTCTGTCCACCTCGAGCCCTGCGCCATCCTACACCTGGAAGACTGAACAAGGTCGTTCTAGGTAAGCGGTGACCAGGCATGCGTAGCACGTGCCCGAGCCAACGCAACTTATTCAGTGCTATCTGTTGTTCTAGGGAGCTAGCATGATTATCACCATCTAGTACTCGCCTACGCACATCATCGTTGCGGACACGCTGGTGCCATCCGACTCCAGCAATGCTTCGCAAACAACGATGATCAAAGACTTGAAGGCGCCTCAGATCTTCAGACCGAAGGGGGCAAGTCTCACTACCATAGAGCAGAACGGCCCTCACTGTGGCCTTGTATACACGGCCTTTCAGACGGAGGGAAACTCCCTTCTGTCGCCAAAGATGACGCAGGTTCAAGAAGGCAGCTCTGGCCTTTGCAATGCGTGAGCTCACGTCAGTTTCTATGCGCCCATCATTGCTGATGCAGCTGCCAAGATAAGTGAAATGATCAACCACCTCAAGTTCCTCGTTAGCAAGCGTCAAGGGGTCATCAAGTGGCTGGTGGTCCTGCATCAACACTTTGCACTTTGAAGGTGCGAAGTGCATACCAAATAATGGGACCACTCTGGACAGGCTATTCAGGGTTGATTGTGCCGCTGCAAAATCGTCGAAAAGCAAGACGATATCGTCCGCATAATCTAGGTCAACTAACCTTTCACCAGGCAGCACTTCAACGCCTACATCATGAGATTCCGCAAGGGAACACTCCATGATAGAATCCACGACGAAATTGAACAAAAACGGGGAAATCGGACAACCCTGACGAACGCCACTTGTAGTCGAAAAGCTATCCGATAGGGCACTGTATACCCTGACGCGGCCTGTAGTGTTCGAGTATAGAGCACGAAGGATGTTCACATATTTCGTGGGAACACCTTTTCGCGCAAGTAATTCGAACAGAATCGATCGATCGACTGAATCGAACGCACTCTTGAAGTCGAGGAACACAGCTATTGTCGGTCTGCGGTATGCGTGGCGCTGCTCTAGCACCTGCCGCAAAGTGGAGATGTGGTCTATACAGCCACGTCCTGGGCGAAAACCGGCCTGCTCTTCCCTAATCTGAGATTCCCGTTCTGCAGTGAGGCGACGAACGATAATCGAGGCCAGTAATTTTGTCACAACTGGCGTTAGGCTAATACCTCTGTGGTTCCAACAGTCTGTGCGACTGCCCTTCTTGTATATTGCCACTATAATCGATTCGCTCCAATTAGCTGGCACACTCTCTTCCTTCCAGATACGTTCAAATAGGGAGGTCAGTGCTTTGCAGAGGACCTCACCTCCATCCTTAAATAGTGCACGTGTGAGGGAATCCGGGCCAGCGGCACGAAAACGAATGAGGGCTGTGATCGCGTTTCGGACCTCGGCCTCCGACGGAGGCTCTAAACTAACCGTCCATGGCACGTCCTGCATCACCTGAGTAGGAAGAGGTCCGGGAGCAGGGGGCCAGCTGAACTGATCTTCAAAGTGTTCAGCCCAACGAGCCATACGGCACTCCTTATTGTGTATCAGCGCACCCGCGCTGTCCCTGATTGTCTCACTGACGCCTGGTTTTCTCGGACCAGTGGTGCGGATTAGCTGGAAGAGCTTGCGGTAATTGCCTACTGCTCCTGCCTCCTCCATTTCCTGGGCCCGACTGGTCCACCAGCCTTCCTTGTCAGCACGTAGGCTCCGCTTTAGATCACGCCTAATAACCCGTCTGGTCACATTGTGTTCAGAACCAGCCGGGAGGTGCCTTCTAGCTGCTAACAGTGACTGATGCGGTGACGACTGATAGTGCCACAAGCAGATGCTCCTGCGTCGTGCATGGCAGCCGAGATCCTATTCCACTGAAGTTCAGTGTCACTAGGACAAGACAGCGAGAGTTCGCTATGCAGTGCTTCTTGATAGGCTTGCCTGACAGAGGGCTGGGACAATTTCTCCGTTGCCAATCGAAGGAGACGCTTTGTGCGCCTTCCGGTAAAGTTCATGGAGAAACGACAGCGCACCAAGGCATGATCAGAGTCGACACAAGTACTCCAGTACGAGCGGCAATCCAGAATGGAACCGCGCCACCTGTAACTTATGGCTATGTGGTCAATTTGGGTCCATCGCTGGCCAGCTACAGGTGGACGCCAAGTGGCACTTCGGCACCCACTGTGTCTAAAAGCAGTGCTAGTAAGAAACAACTGGTGCTCCGCACACAGTTGCAGCAGAAGCTCACCGTTGTCAGTCCGTTCGGAGTTAAGTCCATAATTACCACCCAGCTGAGCTTCTGAAGAGCTCAGATGCCCTACTTGCGCGTTCATATCCCCTGCAAGTACTATAATATCTGAACTAGTAGTACTGCGTAGTAGGGCGTTCAGTTCGTAATAGAAGGTGTCCTTGACTGCATTAGAACTGCAGTCGGTGGGAGCATAAACGGAAATCACAAACAAACAGCGTTTTGTACTACTTCGTGAATTCACCTTAGCTGATGTCGTCAAACGGGCTGCACATAAACGGCTGTTCACCGGAATCCAATCAACCAACGATGACTCAGCCTTGCAGCTGAGAATGATACCTACACCAGCTTGACCCGTGAGTGCCGCATCGGCGTCTCCGGATGCGTGCAACCAATAACGAGAGGATAAGCCGGGTGCAGTCAATTCGATAACCCCGTTAGGGTCATTAATCCTAGTTTCGGACACACAACACATATCAACACCCAGTGTGTCCAAGGTGCGTGCGAGTGCAGCCTGCTGATCTGTTTGTCTTAGAGTGCGAACGTTGAATGTCGCCATGGAAACGGGATAGCGTGGTTTTATAAGAGACTTTTGCCGATAGGCGTCCGATAGGTGCTGTGGGATGGTGGCTGCAGATGGTTCTACTCCAGTACCACTTCGGCTGCTGTCAATTAAGCTGGGAATTATAGAAGGAAGGTTAGTAATGGGGGCCGGGATGGGAGTAAGAGAAAAAGGTGGAAAAGAAAGGGAGGCGCCAGCAGTAGCATGTTTTCGCTTATCCGCCCTGCTGTATGCAGCAGATAAGGCGACCCTTGATAATCTGCGCGACGGCCGATGCAGGATGAAGTTTATATTTGAAGAAAACGTCATGGTTGTATGTGGGCTGAGATACTGCCAGGGCGCCCAGACCTAGACAGGACGATTAGGGTCTTCATCCAAAGCCTTTGGCTCAAAAGCCTGTCCGCAAGGCAGCGGGGTGGCAGTGATTTAATTTTACAGAAATGGACGCCATCCCATTTCAAACCCCCAACCTGGAAGACCAGGAGACTGAGTTTGTCTGACCTCTCACCATTGACTAACCTGGTAGGAGTAGCTCTCAAGATGCTCGGAGGCATCACCCAGTATAGCTCAATGGGTCAATGAGGTACGCAAACCGTCGCACCACGTTAAGGTCCAGTCTCGTTGCGACGGGGAAGCTCAGCGGCCCGCAAGGAATGTCATTCGAAGCATATCATTGACGCAAACAAGAATAATCGAGGAAAGAGCAGCTCTCAGGTTAAGAGAACCACGGCGAGCTGTGCATTCTATGACATCCAATGGTTCGTATCACGCCATAATCAATGAGCCACCATACTATGATGTAAGTAAACAAGCTGGAGGCAACCAAGAAGAAACAGACACTATGCTTTTCACACGATACACTTTCGCTGTTCTTAAACACATAATGGCTGACACATCCAGCCAGTACTTCTCTTGTGTCTAAGGCTATCGAATGAATAGCCGGGCTAGTCAGCAAAGAATGGACATTGCCTCATAACGACAATGGAACGTCGTTACGGTTGTGCTTCGCTCTACTCCCATGAGACAAGTTCGTGTCGACCAGTACGTCCCACGTGAACGTAAACGATCCAACTATCAACGACACGCCAGATGGGGCAGCAGCATAAGTCTTAGTGCACAACCTAATGCTCTAACTGATATGACAGCGAGTAAATTAGCTGCTCAAAGATTGCCCATCAACACAGCCCCTCGTGCGCCTGGTGAACCAGATGATAGATGGCGCTTCCACTTCCCCATCTAATGATGCGCTCGGTGATTTTCATAACACTGAACTGTAATAGAAGTCTTTCGTTCACCTAGCGTCGCTCCCACACCTCGAGTAGACGATTAGGCAAGTAGAATCGAAAACACCCCCACGAAACCTAACACCCGTATAGATGATGGACGGAAATCCTATCAAATTAATGACACCCACGAGAGACGGACAACCATACCATGGAAAAAAGGCGAAACAGGAGTTTGGTATAAGCGCGTTGGCTAACCCAACAAAAAGATACAAGTCGGGAGTCGGCCGGTGGCCGAGTGGTTTGCAACGTCTGGCTTGCGATCATGGGGTCACTGGTTAGAATCCGCGTAGGGGCGGGCGTCCTCACGGCAGACTCAGCCCACTCGCGACTGGTAGTGGCCGCGCGGCAGCGAAGCGCCGTTACGGCATACAACTGACATTCCTATTTATAAAACAAATCACTCACTACGCCAGTCAAAATTTGGCAGGACGAGGTTGCTCAAGAAAATCTGCTGCATCTTGGTTTGAAATCGCGTTGTCACACTGCGATTGACGTGCAGCGTAGCTCATGGATTGCCTATGCGAATATTGGAGTCGATGACTCGGAAGCAAATTTTTTCGGAATCATTTAACATCTCTGCAACACTAGCTAAGCGGCGGAACCAGCTTGCAGGCTTCAATATGGCCTGCTAAAGATCAAAAAACCTCCACCGTCTAGGCCTCAAGCTACGTTGAAGGGCCTCCAGAGGATTTTGATCAGGTTGGAGACAGTTTCAATCCCCATTCGGTCCGTCAATTTGTCTGTCAGTGGTTTCCGTGGCTGAGAACTGGGCTTGCAAAGCAGCCTAGTGGATTGCGAATACAACTGATGGGTAACCGCCCCTCAATTTGAACACCTATCCGAAACCAAAATTAAGCGGTTAAAGAAGATAAATAGAAGCGCGAGTGAAATCAAGGTGTGTTACATGTCGTATGATGATCTTGAGCTGAGGTACACATTCTTCAGTTGGTCACAAAGCAATCAGTTCGAGATAAGACCAGACAGTCATTCTGTTTGTGTAGTGCGAGCCGATGCGTATGGTGGTAAAGACATACATTGCGAAACATAGGGCGGAACGCCGTTCCAATTTTGCTGCGGCTGTCAGTCGCGCACGGGCTAGGGATACTACGAGGACAACAGCACATACACAGATTGGAACCAGTGATCTGCGGATTACAGAGAAGCCTTATCCAACCGGCCACCAGCTAACCATGTTGTTTGGCCAAAATCAGTTTTGTGAAGCACTGAAGATATTATATAGCACCCGTACTGGCGCTGGCTTATGTTCTGACAAAGGATTGATAGCACCTAGGTAAAATGAGCATATAAAAAGTAAACATAGTGGCAATCACAAACTAGGTGTTAATAATAATAGCAATAACAAGAAGGCTAAACCACATAGAATCAAAGATCACTTACCCTTATCAGCACACGTCAGCTAAGGTGATACACTTCAAAAAATCTACCGCAATATAAACAGATGAGATATGAAAAAGCAAAACACAGAACACTGCTGTATACCATAGGCATTTGATGGGCAGCATCCGGTTCCGGATTTGCCTGTCACTGTGGCCAAACACAGGATACCTGCGCCTACAGAGGGACCATGGATGGCTTGCGCGGCACCACCCAAACAGCAGCCAATCACTCAAAATGCCGATATCGAATATGTAAACGCATATGACGACATAAATACTCGCTAAATGAGCATATAGAAGAAATTGGTTATAAGTGAATCCGTTATAATTACAAAATGTCCGAGTTATTTAAAAAAATACCACGTGATACAATTACGCAAGTTTACCACAATTCGCATATATGGTTGGCGGCATCCGGTTTCGGACTTGCCTGTCATTGTGGCCAGCCACAGGACGCCTGCGCCTACAGAGGGACCATGGGTGGCTTGCGCTGCACCACCCACAGCTCCAACCACACACCCCATATACAGTGTAAACCCGAAGGAATAAGACCGGGAGGCATGCGGATGGGAGCCACGTTTCATCAACGGAGCCGGCCCACACTCCTTCACAGACAAACACAAGCACGCTGTATTTGGGGAATCAACCGCACATAAGGCGGTGGCTGGACCGTAGTCCGGTCCATACTGAGTGCATGGAACCACTCTTCGAGCCTAACACGGCCACAAGGACTGTGCACCCCGTCCCCTCCAGCAACGACCAACTGTCTCCTGGAGCCAGTATGGACGAGGTAGCGGGTAATAGACAGGTAGGCACCTTGTCAACATGCACATCAAGCGCAGCCACACAGGGGATATCAAACAACAGCCAATCATTTGAGAGAGACAAGAAAATAACTCGATTAATGCATAAGGAAACGATGACATAGGCCTTAATGTCGGCCGGTGGCCGAGTGGTCGGCACGTTTGCTTTCCAACCATAAGGTCACCGGTTCGAATCCGCGTAGGGGTGGGCGTCCTCGCGGTATACTCAGCCCGCGCGCGACTAGTGGTGGTCGCGCGGCAGCGAAGCGCCATTACGGCGTATAAGCTGACACCTTTAATTTAATGAGCATATGTAATAAGTTGTTTACAAACGAATCCTAGATAAGTTCGCGAGATCAGAAAGTATACTTTACGGAATAACTCGAACACAAAATGCTATGGAAATCGACTACAATTGGCTTAAGCGAAGTGTGCAAGTTAATGGAATAGAGTACAGGTAGACATTTATATGAGAAAGAAAAGCATTTAGGCAAAATTGAAAACCCACCACCTGAAATAAAGAGACTTAGCATGCAAGCATGCGGTTAGTAAATCGAATTCAGCGTGCCTACAAACGCTGCGCCGGTGCTGTCTACCTTCTCTGCAGGACCCGTCGTCGTTTCTGTAGTGGTCCCGAGTGGCCTCGCTCATGGCTCACTAGGAAAGGGTGACATATATCTTAAAGTATTGAGCATCTGAAGTTGTTTACAGAAGAATGCGAGATAAGTTCACGAGGTCAGAAGGCAAACTTTACGGAAATGCCACGAACACAAAAATGTTTTCGGAAAGGAATAGAATTGGCTTAAGTGACGTGTGCAAGTTTATAGAAGAAAGTACGGGTAGACATTTATATGAGAAAGCAAAGCATTGGGACAAAATTGAAAACCCACCACCTGAAATAAACAGATTTAGCACGCAAGTAAACGGTGACATAAATCTTAAATTAGTGAGCAGATGAAATAAGTTGTTTACAAAAGAATACGTTTACAAAAGAATACGAGGTAAGTTCACGACGTCAGGAGGTTTAGTTTCCGGAAATGCTACAAACACGAAAATCTTATCGAAATAACTACAAGTGGCTTAAGCGACGTGTGCAAGTGTATAGCATAGTATAGTATAGAGTATAACTAGGCATCATCATCATCAACAGCAGTACATCAGCCATTTGAACTGATGCTTCGCTGCCATACAACCATGATCACCTATGAAATAAAGAATAAGAAGAGGGAAAGGCGGACGTACCTGAAAACCTTAATGTCTTAAGCAAACATTCAGGGTCAAGGCGCCTACACCTTGTGTAGACAACATACCGTCACAAACAGCTGGCTATCGTGCAAAGATAAGGCGGCATCGGCGAGACAGCTTCCTTGCGGCTTTCACTGCCCGCGTCATAATCAGCCATTACCCCGCAGATAACTCAGCACCAAACACACTTTAAACAGACAATCCGATTAGGAGACGGCAGCAGACGCGCCACTGGTGTCTACTACGAGCCATGTCCTGTAAAGTCTCGAGCCAAGCACAAGGTGAGTCACGTGGACTCCAACCCGGAAGGCGAGACGGACCAACGGCACCCAGTTTGGTCGTCAGTGACTTCATTTCCCGCTGCCAAGTCAACTTCTGTCCACCTCGAGCCCTGCGCCATCCTACACCTGGTAGACTGAACAAGGTTCTCCTAGGTAAGCGGTAACCAGGCATGCGTAGCACGTGCCCGAGCCAACGCAACTTATTCAGTGCTATCTGTTGTTCTAGGGAGCTAGCATGATTATCACCATCTAGTACTCGCCTACGCACATCATCGTTGCGGACACGCTGGTGCCATCCGACTCCAGCAATGCTTCGCAGACAACGATGATCAAAGACTTGAAGGCGCCTCAGATCTTCAGACCGAAGGGGGCAAGTCTCACTACCATAGAGCAGAACGGCCCTCACTGCGGCCTTGTATACACGGCCTTTCAGACGGAGGGAAACTCCCTTCTGTCGCCAAAGATGACGCAGGTTCAAGAAGGCAGCTCTGGCCTTTGCAATGCGTGAGCTCACGTCAGTTTCTATGCGTCCATCATTGCTGATGCAGCTGCCAAGATAAGTGAAATGATCAACCACCTCAAGTTCCTCGTTAGCAAGCGTCAAGGGGTCATCAAGTGGCTGGTGGTCCTGCATCAACACTTTGCACTTTGAAGGTGCGAAGTGCATACCAAATAATGGGACCACTCTGGACAGGCTATTCAGGGTTGACTGTGCCGCCTCAACATTGTCGAAAAGCAAAACGATATCGTCCGCATAATCTAGGTCAACTAACCTTTCACCAGGCAGCACTTCAACGCCTACATCATGAGATTCCGCAAGGGAACACTCCATGATAGAATCCACGACGAAAGTGAACAAAAACGGGGAAATCGGACAACCCTGACGAACGCCACTTGTAGTCGAAAAGCTATCCGATAGGGCACCGTATACCCTGACGCGGCCTGTAGTGTTCGAGTATAGAGCACGAAGGATGTTCACATATTTCGTGGAAACACCTTTTCGCGCAAGTAATTCGAACAGAATCGATCGATCGACTGAATCGAACGCACTCTTGAAGTCGAGGAACACAGCTATTGTCGGTCTGCGGTATGCGTGACGCTGCTCTAGCACCTGCCGCAAGGTAAATATATGGTCTATACAGCCACGTCCTGGGCGAAAACCGGCCTGCTCTTCCCTAATCTGAGATTCCCGTTCTGCAGTGAGGCGACGAACGATAATCGAGGCCAGTACTTTTGTCACAACTGGCGTTAGGCTAATACCTCTGTGGTTCCAACAGTCTGTGCGACTGCCCTTCTTGTATATTGCCACTATAATCGATTCGTTCCAATTAGCTGGCACACTCTCTTCCTTCCAGATACGTTCAAATAGGGAGGTCAGTGCTTTGCAGAGGACCTCATCTCCATCCTTAAATAGTGCACGTGGGAGGGAATCCGGGCCAGCGGCACGAAAACGAATGAGGGCTGTGATCGCGTTTCGGACCTCGGCCTCCGACGGAGGCTCTAAACTAACCGTCCATGGCACGTCCTGCATCACCTGAGTAGGAAGAGGTCCGGGAGCAGGGGGCCAGCTGAACTGATCTTCAAAGTGTTCAGCCCAACGAGCCATACGGCGTTCCTTATTGTGTATCAGCGCACCCGCGCTGTCCCTGATTGTCTCACTGACGCCTGGTTTTCTCGGACCAGTGGTGCGGATTAGCTGGAAGAGCCTGCGGTAATTGCCTACTGCTCCTGCCTCCTCCATTTCTTGAGCCCGACTGGTCCACCAGGCTTCCTTGTCAGCACGTAGGCTCCGCTTTAGATCACGCCTAATAGCCCGTCTGGTCACATTGTGTTCAGAACCAGCCGGGAGGTGTCTTCTAGCTTCCAACAGGTTCACCGACCTCTCGGATATCCAGTGACTGGTGCGGTGACGACTGATAGTGCCACAAGCAGATGCTCCTGCGTCGTGCATAGCGGCCGAGATCCTATTCCACTGAAGTTCAGTGTCACTAGGACAAGACAGCGAGAGTTCGCTATGCAGTGCTTCTTGATAGGCTTGCCTGACAGAGGGCTGGGACAATTTCTCCGTTGCCAATCGAAGGAGACGCTTTGTGCGCCTTCCGGTAAAGTTCATGGAGAAACGACAGCGCACCAAGGCATGATCAGAGTCGACACAAGTACTCCAGTACGAGCGGCAATCCAGAATGGAACCGCGCCACCTGTAACTTATGGCTATGTGGTCAATTTGGGTCCATCGCTGGCCAGCTACAGGTGGACGCCAAGTGGCACTTCGGCGCCCACTGTATCTAAAAGCAGTGCTAGTAAGAAACAACTGGTGCTCCGCACACAGTTGCAGCAGACGCTCGCCGTTGTCAGTCCGTTCGGCGTTAAGTCCATACTTACCACCCAGCTGAGCTTCTGAAGAGCTCAGACGCCCTACTTGTGCGTTCATATCCCCTGCAAGTACTATAATATCTGAACTTGTAGCACTGCGTAGCAGCGTGTTCAGTTCGTGATAGAAAGTGTCCTTGACTGCATTAGAACTGCAATCGGTGGGAGCATAAGCAGAAATCACAAACAAACAGCGTTTTGTTTTACTTCGCGAATTCACCTTAGCTGATGCCGTCAAACGGGCTGCACATAAACGGCTGTTCACCGGAATCCAATCAACCAACGATGACTCAGCCTTGCAGCTGAGAATGATACCTACACCAGCTTGACCCGTGAGTGCCGCATCGGCGTCTCCGGATGCGTGCAACCAATAACGAGAGGATAAGCCGGGTGCAGTCAATTCGATAACCCCGTTAGGGTCATTAATCCTAGTTTCGGACACACAACACATATCAACACCCAGTGTGTCCAAGGTGCGTGCGAGTGCAGCCTGCTGACCTGTTTGTCTTAGAGTGCGGACGTTGAATGTCGCCATAACTAGGCATTTATATGGGAAAGAAAAGCATTAGGACAAAATTGAAAACCCACCACCTGAAATATATATATATATATATATATATATATATATATATATATATATATATATATATATATATATGATGCTCGGTATCATATTACGCATCACGTGTGGGAACGTAGTTGGTGGAGGATAAACGGGAAGGGGTGGAAAAAGAAACTCAAAGCGAATGCTTTTGGAGCCGGATCTTTGCCATCTCAACAAGTGTGTCCAAGAAGGCTCTACTAATATGCATAGTTAAGCAGTGGGAAGTAGAACGAATCACTGGTATAGCCGTAAAAAGCAAGAGCCGTAGGTGGAATCTGTGAAAAATTGAGGGAAACCCAGATTCCAAACTCACATTTTAGCATGAAGGCAGCGCGACTGTCTGAAAGAGTGCGGTCATCACCGGAGGGATCTAACTGGGCAGATATCCACAGAACCATAGGCAGATTACACGGGTTTTTCAGCAAGAGACCTGACAAGGAATAAATAACCCCTATAGCACTTCAGATGTACAAGGATCACGGAAAATCGGAAAGGAACAAAATGCAAAGCGCAAATCGTTGAATGCCTACGGCACATTACATGTCACGAAGGCGGAAAGAATGGATGGGGTGAGAAGAGCACAATGGCAAAGGGTATCTGTTGCATATGAATTGCATTTGACTGAAAACAGCTATCCTGGGAGGCTAAATGGGATAATTAGGACAAGGGAAAGCGAAGAACGGTGGGAGTGCCCTGCACTATTAGTACACCAGATTCGGCGTGTGTAACGCATGAAAACCAGATAAGCTAGTGAGACTGTAGATGAACAATTGGCCAAAAAATAATGGGCAGCGTTGCAGGAAACGTGCAAGCATACAGAGCTACACAGGATACTTACCAACAGAGGCCTCCCACAGATTATCTATAGGTTCACAGCAGATCGACTGGGAGTCAACAATGGGACCGTAACTAGCCAAGCCCGAACGGTCGAAATCAAAATTTCCAAAGCTCTGATTTGTCTGTAGCTCGTCTATCAACGCGGGCCAAGAAGAAGGCAGTTCGCGAGACACAGCTGGTGAGTATCTCCGCATAAGACAGAGGGCCTGCACATGATGCTCTAGTGAGAAGATTTCAAGCTGATCCCAAAAGAGAACCGAAAGCATGACTTTTTCACGGGGTTTCACACAGGCGAAGCTGGAAGCCTGCTGATAGATATGGTGAAGGGTTGATCCGCTCACATTCGCACCCTGTAAAATGGAGAGAAAAAATAAACATGAGCAATGGCACAGAAAAGCCGTCAGATGGTTATGGTACAAAGAGTAGACATACTAACATTCTATAAAAGGAAAACGAATCCGAATAATGTAGCTTGTTTATTGTTAGTGGAATCACGAAGCATGTTTAAGAAATAACCAAACACTCACCAGCAATAGCAATCGTTGAGCGTATACGCCTGTGTAGAAGAACAGCCAGGCATAGCTTATGTTTTTCAAGCAGGTTTCCGGTTCGGTTGCTACGCTTTGCAGAGAGTTAAACAGTTGTTCTAAATGACCGCGGAAATCAGGTATACAAGCTGTGGATGCCACCAGACGGACTAGCATCATTCGCCCGAAAATGGAAAGGATGGTGGCCACTGGAAAAAGTGAGGACGACCGGTCGACCATCTGATTGATGAAGAGGCAACGTAACTTACTTCTGTCAGGTCAAGCAAGGAACGAAACCAACTAGGAGATTCATAGTGATACTTCGAATTCACACACTCCATACAGTGACGGATGCAGTCATCAACAATTCCACGATTAATGTGGGCCCTCACGAACTGAACACATATTTGGTCGTTCCATGGGTCCTTTAACTACAACGGTAACAAATAAAAGGCGAAAGGTACTAGTTGTGTTTTCATTGCATCCAATGAGTCGTCAGCTTCTACTTCATAAGAAGAAATTCTGGAGCTCAGTCCTTTTGTCACCGGGTCAGCAGGAATATGTGACAGAGCGCAGTTAGCCCAAAACTAAGCCAATCATTTTGGAATGTCGCGACGAACCTTTAGATCTTCCATACTGGATAACTTATCAAGGGCCAGTTGGCATACTATATAAGTTATCAAACATTTATACACTAACCTCGAGGAAGCTCAGTAATAGGAACTGCGTCAGACAGAACGGCATCTCGGTATGCACGTAAGGCACCATCATAATCTCCTAACATTTCATTAACTCGACCCAGCAACACACAAGCAGGACCTCGGGAACTACCAGAAGGAAGCTTCTCTAGATACCTAAAATTCGAACTAGATAAGCAAGGTTACCGTTACCTCTTGGCTACGCGGTACTCTTGGATGTCCGCGTAAAGCTTAGCAATTTCCAAACTCAAGGATTTGCGCTAAAACACATCACCACAAAGCTACCAAAAGTACCTCATCGGAACTATTGCATCTAGAAAGTAAGTGCGACACATGCAAGTCAACCATATGCTTTTCTCCGGACATGTTCCTGAAGAACAGCTGAAATGGAAACTGGTTTAAACAAGTTCAAGTTCAAGTTCAGTTGGGACCGGAACGATAGGATAATCCCGTGAATGTTCCTTCTTTTGCGTATCGTTGGATCGGGAATTGACAGGTCTGCTTGAGATGTTGAAAAGCCTAAAACAAAGACCGCATCACACCCTGTCCAACCAATTACTGCCCACATTTTCCTGCCCAGCAGTCCCTGCCGGGCCGGTTTATGTGAAGTAAAAGAGTGAAGGGTAAGTTAAGAAAAGAAAAGGAGGAATGTCAGCTAAATAATGATAATACCAAGGTGAGAAGAAGATTAAAAAGAACGAAGGGAAAGTTGAAGATACAAGTCGGTTAGGAGAAGGGGAAGGTTTGGTACTGCCACCCTAGAGCATCTAATTGACGCTCGAAACCCTCTACCGTAGACTCCCTAACCACGTGCGCTGGAAGCGAGTTCCAACGTTCAATAACTCGACGCGACAAGCGAGTTTCCGTCCTTACCCGGTCAGAACGCTGTTTGTGCAGCTTCAACGGGTGACCTCGGAGACTAGGCAGCTTGGCGGGACTAAATAGCCAGGATAAATCTGGACCAATCTTACCCGTTAAGATACGGTAAGTGAGAATCAAGTCTCCTCTAATTCTGCGGTAGTGCATTGAGTACATACCCAAGCTAAGCAAACGTTCGGGATACGTTTGCCCCCGTAATCCTTGCACTAACCTTGTACCCACTCGCAAAACCCTCTCCAGTTCCATTTTGTCCCTTACAAGACAAGGTGGACAAGCCTGGATACAGTACTCTAAGTGAGGTCGCACGAAAGCTGAGAAAAGCTTTACAAAGATATTCGCCGTTAGGACACCGAAGGAGCGGCGAATAAACCACATCATACGGAACCCTCTACAAGCAGCCTTCCTCCAATTTTCCCCAGAGTGAAGCAAGGAGGTATGGGTGATACCTAGATCAACCTGCTGAATGACAACAGGGAGTTCACTTCCACCAACTACATAGCGCGTTGGAGGACTTGCACCTCCAATGCGGAGGACAGAACATTTCGCCTGATTTATGGGCATCAACCATAAGGTTGACCAATCCCAGAGCCTATCCAAAGCACTCTGAAGTGCCTCAGAGCCACCAGGGATATCCACAATATTCCAGAGCTTGAGGTCATCAGCAAACAATAGCGACGGTACTCCAAGCTCCTCGGGTAGGTCATTGACATAAATTGCGAAAAGCAACGGCCCTAGAACCGAGCCCTGCGGAACGCCACTAAGAACAGCTTGTCTAAGCGAAAGGCTACGCCCCACGCGTACACACTGTTCTCTGCCCTCTAGGAAAGCAGAAACCCATTTAAGGGCGGCTCCAGATATCCCATACGATCTCAACTTCAATGAGAGTCGCTGATGTGGGACAGTATCAAAGGCTTTCGAGAAGTCAACGAAAAGCACGTCGATGGCGTGGCCGTTGTCTACTGCCTCAGCCCAGCTTTCACGAGCTACAAGCAAATTTGTCAGACATGAAAATCCCTTACGGAATCCGTGCTGGGCCGCACTGAGAAGGTTAAACTTAAGCAGGTGATTCTCCACCGAATCCCTGACCAATTTTTCAAACAACTTAACTACTACGCTTGTTAAGCTGACAGGCCGATAGTTCGCGGGCAGAACTCTGTCCCCGCCCTTGAAAATCGGACAGATGATTGCCTTCTTCCATTCAGAAGGTAAGGCACAGCTGTCGAGTGATATTGTAAACATGCATGTCAGAGGGCCACTTAGCTCAGCGGCCAATTCATGCATCAGCTTCGGATGAATTGAATCAGGGCCAGAAGCTTTGGAAGGATTTAGCCCTTGCAATAGCCCGAAGACTTGTGTCTCCGTTATGCTTATTTCAGTTAGGCAAGAATCCTCCGGAACTTTAGTGACCAGCTCAACTTGAGGTAGAGGCCTCATGAGAAAAGACACCAGTATACTGTTCGCTAAGTATACAGGCATTATCGTAGTCGGTATGCCCATGGGTCCCGTCCGCTCGTAGTAAAGCCGGTATAGACGAGTTTGTACCGCTACGTCTCTTTACGTAAGCAAAGAACTTCTTTGGGTATTTTACGGCTGCGTTAGCCAAATCCTCCTCGTACTGAAGACGAAGAGTTCTAAGATGATGCTTACATTCATTTCTAACCGCTCGATAGCTTTTGTTGGTGCTGGTTGATGAAGGCCCTTGGTAAGTTTGCCAGCACTTAGATCGCTTCCTGAGCAGGTATTTACCTGTATGATCTATCCATGGAGGCTGCGCCCGTGTCACCCTTCTCTTAGTGAATGGGATGTGGGGAGCAGAGATCTCAGTGAGGTACGCTTTAAATTTCTCCCAGGCTGTCTCAACGGTGTCAGCCACGGTGATCGCACAACGCAAAACTGAAGCTTTGGCTCGTATTGCGTTAAAGTCTGCTCGCCAAATATTTGGACATGCCTCAGCGGTAGCTTGATGACACTTAGTTAGAGCACATCGAAAGGATATGCAGACATGGTCACTGGCTCCTAGAGGACAGTCGTAGGCAATATCACTTACGAAATCGTGTGACTTCGCAAAAATAAGATCCAAGGTAGACGGAATTTGGTTGCGCATATATCTAGTCGGGAGGTCCACGAACTGATGCAAAGGCAGTTGCAATGTTAGCTCAAGGAGATCCGAACCGAAAGTGCCCACCGCCGAACTGCAAGATAAATCAGCCCAGCAGACTTCAGGGAGGTTGAAGTCACCCAGTATTAGACACCTAATGGCAGCCTGAGTACGAATAAATTCAATAACCTCCCTGGAGATACTACCAGGACTTCGATATACCACTACAACTGTAAACTGAGCGGAGGAAGTGCACACAATAGCCGAGAGAGCTTCAACAGTTTGATCCGGCGACTGGAACACCCAAGTCCTCAACACATCGAGTTTACAACTCACATAAAGAGCGACGCCTCCACCGTGGCGGCCAATGGAGCGATCGCATCTAAGCAGTGCGTAGCCAGGCAAACATACTTCACCGTCTGTGATATCCGGGGACAGCCACGTTTCGGTGATAGCAAGTATGTCGGGACGAGATTTGTCTACAAGTAGACCCACCTCGTGTACCTTGTTCCTTAGGCTACGCACATTACTAAGCACTACCCGAAGGAACTCGGCACGACCAGCCCTGGGTCGTACGCTACCAGAAGAGGTTCTGGTAGGGCAGAATTTGACTTCCGGCTGACCACCTGGAAACCCACAAGACGAAGGCCTTGCTCACCAGCCGCCCGCCTACTTTTGAGGCTTTTGATGGCTTCCTTTAACTTCAGTCGATCTGCCAGTGGGAGGTCCGGCTGAACGCTGACATTACTACCCTTGAGTTTGAATGCAAAGCGCATTAACGCTTTGCGTTCCTCCGGGGTTGAGAGGACTACACAAGAAATCGCAAGGTCGTTTGCTGTTTCTTACAGCAATCAAAATACGTACAAACTGCTTGGCTAGGACTGCAAACATGTGCCGAATACCAGTAACGGTATTTAAAATCACAATAAATAATTTTCATAAACTTTCAAGCTGGCTTCTAGGCGTAGCCATAACATTTGAGCGTGGGAATCTCTCAAGGCTTCTTAACAACTACATCGTAAGAAAGCGTCGTTAGAACAAACAGGTGCAACCTTATGACATTTAGGCCCATTTCTATCAAATCCAAACTCGCTGTAGGTCCAACAAGTTAAGCTTGGAAGCTTTTCTGTTCATCTTAAGCCTCTGCCGCTTTTCCCATCCGCCTCTTCTTTTCTCTACCTGTCCCTTTTATTACAGGTGCATTGCTCTTTCTCCTACTGTCTTCCGGTTGTAAGGTTTGCCGTTTTGAACAACTGCGTGATGTAGCTAGTGCCTTTTGCATAAACACAACTTTTCCGTTGGCCTTACGCTATGTAACATATTCAACTGATTATGCCAAAAACATCGTTTTGGTCCCATCCAAAACAGTGAATTAGACTTTCTTCGGTTGTTTATTTGCAACAGTTCTAACCTTTACACCCAGCGTACAAAGCGCCTCGCCTCCTCCAAACTTTAACTCACGGCCCCGCCATTTTGTCAGACAGATTTTAGGTGTAATTGCCTCGCTTAGCACCAAATGAATTTCTATCTGAAATCGTTGCTTGTTGTGTATGTGGTCGAGCAGCTTAATGTGTAGCTACTGATGGTTTGTTTGTTGGTGGAGTCACATGGTCGAGAAATCAACTGGAGCAGCATATTTCCAGTTACACTAAAGGCAGCAGAGTTTGCCGTTTTGGAGAGCAGGTTTTAACTCCTCAAATATAGAGTCAAATTGCTGGCCCATGTGCCAAACAAGTTTAGCCGGTAACTGCAGAGTTAGCCCGCAAGCCCACATTCATAAAGCGGCAGTGTACAATCGAGCAGTGCAGTGGCATGAGTAGTTAGTGCCAACGCCAAATACTTAACTCCCCACATGGCTGGACGTGGTTCATTTACTTTTATTAACTTGCTAAGAACTGGGAGGCATATCAGTGCGGGCGGATTTGTTCTAAGATGAATACAGTGTGTCGGGACGCTACTTAACCTGAACACAGTGCATCACAGGATAACCTGCGGTCTTCCCAAGATAGCACACCTTGTAAATTTTTGGTTCGTATACTGTTCTTTTATCAAACTTTTCCCACATGAATTTCTGGCATTATTGTCAAGGGGCTCAGCTTCTCTCTGACCGTTTTGGCTGCAAGCCCGATCAGCCCACCATCCTACATTTAGCAATGCTCTCAACGCCAGTAGAGTGCAGCGCTTTGTGGCTAGTTGCCTGCAACTCAAATGGCATAACCTTTATGTGCCACCTTACCGTTAGCAAGTGATTGGGTAAAAGCAAATATAATAATGAGAACAAGGCAAGTTGCGCAACTCACTATCATGATGTCCCTTTTGTGCGATTCCTTGCGTCAAGCCGCCGGCAAAATTAGCCATGCCGGAGCGAACTGTAGATACGCACCACCCCCGGATAGTTAGGACGCGGTAAATCTACTGCATATCAACAAGTGATGAATAAGTTACGAGCGTTCAGAGTGGTCTGCACAATGAAACACATGTTCAGATAAGTTTGTCCTAAGGGTATCGTAGATGTTTGTATTTGGCGCTGAAGAATAGATTATGTTAATTTCAATATCCCGATCCTTCACTAGACAAAGTGATCACGATCACCAAACGTTTAACGAACGGGGCACAGACGTATGGATCTTATATGCCCATCTCTACCCTGGAATGCACTTCATCCACTTGATATTGGGTATGCGGAGAATTGTGTGCCCTCATTCGACTGAACTCCACCGTGCGTGTTCATCTTGGTTACCTCCAAAGCGTCGCCTCACCTTGTTGTTTTTCTTAACGCACTTAAAATAATATATTCCCATGGTTTCGAGCATCTCTCCCTGCATTAGAAAAGGTTGAGAGGGCTGTGGTAATCCATCTAGTTTGTGACTGACAATTGATTTCTGGCGCTTTCTGGAAGCATATTACCCCTGCCTACACGGAAGCATAGTCACGTGAGGTAATATCCACCGTAGCGTTTATCTCACGGGCTATGCTGAGCTCCGCGTTAAACTTCGCGTGCCTTCAACAGGTGGCGTTAGTACTTACGTAAGCTATACGGTTGACGTGTTATGTACCAGCCTTCTACTCTGCTAGGCCAATTTGTTGCGTCTCGCATGTTCTTGTTACACCAATTTGTGCTCCTTTTACCACCGGGACGTAGTCTGTATGTCGGGTGAATACTACATACTAATCACCATACAAACTGTTGATCACGCTAACGGGTCTGAAGGTTACTGAATCCATTGTTCTGCACCGCATATCCTATTAGTCGAGAAAAGGGTGTCAGGAGCACATATTCCAAGGGAAGATCCTGTAGAGAAGAGCCTGTCTAAAACACGGTTTAGAGGCTAACAAGAGTATTAGGTGGTTTCTCTGGCCCGCATACTATAATAAAAGCAATGTATACTAAATGAAAATATAGCCGATGTGGGGTTGATTGTAGCGCGAGAATAATTTGGCTGACGTTGTCTCAAACAACTAGAGGAAGTTTATAATACATTTTCAGCGATCTAGTGGTGCGAACTCACCTTCGTCTATTTGTTTAAATTGGATGTAAGACTTGTATTAATGGAGCACGGCAAGGCGGTTTTGCGTGGTAGGCTATTCTTGAGCGTCTTTGTCACTGAAGCAAATATGCCGTGCATGTAGCAAGACGGATAATCTTCGAAGACACTCGTTAGGACTGAAATAATGTGCATGGTTCTAAATTGCTCTGTCCGCTATGCAAGCTCAATCCAACTAACGCTTTCGGGTGAGCTTCTGCTTATCAAGACTGTTGCACAACTTAGAAACTGACGTGTATTGGCAAATGTATAGCATTTATAATGGGTCATAATAGCATCCTACCTCAGAAATGGAAGAAGCCTGTGATCTGATTGATTTTGACGAGTGGCTATAAGGAGTTGCGCGCTTATTATAAAACCTGGCAACTTTAATGGCGTAGTGGTTAAAATAAGGTTAAATTTGAAGATTTAATTTCCTTGTATGGAGTTATTAAATTGTCTGAATGCGCGTTTTCTAAGTCGGTGCAATTTGGTACTCCCTCATCAATTGAACATGAGAATTTTCAATTGGTCAGGTGCCAATATATTAATGCTTGTAGACAGAAGGTTCAATAAAAGGAAAGGAATAATAAATGTTGCTACAAGCTACTAAGCATCTTCCCTGTTCACAACTGGTTTTTGTGGTCACCGCCGCATCGCCATTGTCGGCAGCGTATTTGGCTTACTAAACGACGCGGTAGCTCGCTACTTCCTAGTGGAGCACTTCACCTGCTTTGGTTCTGCCATCTCAATATATTAGTAAACACGAGGCCAACACTTCAGTTGCTTTTCCAACGCTATCTTTGGCATAACTAGCTTGTTTTTTCTTATATCACATCGGTCCTCTTAACTGTGACTGCTACGTAGTCCATTTTCTTACAACACTTGAGCCCGTGCAGCTTAAGTTTTACTACAACTGCTACCCTTCTGTTCAGCTACTACAATCTGACGTATGAATCCTACATCATTTCACAACTCTCAAGCATTTAACTGACCGTACGCTTATTGGTGCACCCCTGTTTTGCATTGCTGTGGAAGCGGCATCATTTATAGCTGCACATTTAACTTACGCTGCGAAGCCGCGGCGGTCTAATTCATGATGGTTCACTTAACCTATTGCTGCTCCACTATCCCGCAGCCGCTGCTGCAGCGTTTTGGATATAGCTTCCTCAATTAGATCCATCGCTTTTCTGTCCTTCTCCTGACATTGGCTACCAAGCAGTTCCTTTCATCTCTTAGTTTGCTAGCCAATGGTTTCTGATTCCTAGTTTATTCTAGCTGCTGTCTTACTAGTGCATTATAAAGCCCTCATCCTTTTCTTATCTACAATCAATTTCTTATCCCGAAAAATTATTGTTCGCCTTCGTAGAGTCGTTCATTATCCCGCTTTTAGTTGTCTGCGCACCCAAAACGTCGCTGCACATAATTTGTCTCGCCTGACTTGTGGCTGCTGCTTTCTGCCGACTGAAAAGTTAGAGCATCTGTGCCAATGCATCTAATACACATTCCCTCCATGTAAACATGTTCCATTGCAGGTTGCGTTATTCGTAACTGCTCTTACATTCTTCGTCCAACCGTGATCTGCTCGCTCTCTATCTCTCTTTCAACTTCTTTAAGACCCAGAATGCCTAAAAATGTAATACATAGTTACACCCCATTTTTAACGGATTATTACGTCGTGTATTGCTGGATAAGCGCGCATTTATAGCTGCATATCTGATGTCTTTTTATTGGCTTGCTTATGGAACAGATCCTCTTTCAAGTTTTTGGTAATAATGACAGACGCCAGATGCCTTCCCTACGACACATAATCTCGGTTTCTCTACCTACGCAAAATTGTGGCTCTTATCCCCGAAATGCATTTGGCTCCATACCTGGGATATATTTAAGCTATTATCTGGTTGCTGCCAAACTTAACGTTCCAAGTGAAACACCGTTTCGCTATCTTGGAAAGGGTTTGTTGCTGAGGTCTTCACTACTTAAGTACCTCAAGTTTCTTTCTGGGGTATTTCGCGGACCCTTCGTTCGAGGATAGATAGCCGCATTTCTCGCTGTTGGTATAATTTGCCTCATCGGCGGAATAGCAATTAGTTCACAAGCGGCCTGAGCCTCTGTGTGTTGTCATAACTTTTCTGCAGCAACTTTGGCTACCGATGGATTGAAGCTCGTCAGAAGATGTTGCATAACCTTTAAGTTAAACACGGGTGACAGTTCCTTCAACAATTTTATAAAACACCATATGAGGACTTCTGTTCCGTGGTCTTGATAAATGACGTGAACAACCGGAATCGAGTCTTTAATCCTAACAAAAAGCTTCTACATAAGAAAGTACGCTGCTATACAGGCAAAAAATACATCTTAATCCAGAAATTTCCAACCAGGATTTACCCACGAAATGGGCTTAACCGGTTTTGTTAACCCTACTCTAACGAGCCTTATCCTGAGCGCCTAGACCACATAACTTCCAGCTTAATTCAACTTTTTACTACCTGGACAAGTCATGCAGCTGGTGGGACCAAACTAACCCATGCCTCTGCTGAAACCATTCCTATAATGGAAATACATTTTGACCTAACTAATAATGAACAGACCAACCTTATCAAAGTTAATCAATTAAACCTTTTTATTTGCAATTTGAAGCGCTTACAAACATTTTCAAGTCTAAAGCGTAAAATGGCTGCTTTCCTTTTAAATAAATGCATATTTTTCAAGCAACGTGATCAATACATGACAATACTGTGCCACGATTTAAATAAATAAAGAAAGAAAGAAATATTTTATTCTCGACAAAGCGAGGCACGCCTTTTGGGCATGATCAGCATATTGCATTATTGTACATGATAGCAGAATTAGCAGCACCAACAGTGGGAGTAGTACAGTTGGAGACAGTAGTGTGGGCCTATAGAGCCCAAAGGTTGTATGTAGTCTATGTACACAGAATGCGAGAGGTAAAGATAGTATTCAGAGCACTTATATGTTATGTTGATGAGGAACTAGTCCGATGAGGTCCCGTAAGCAATGTAGGTCAGTGAGTGAAGTATGAGGAAACGGGTGAAAAATACTTAAGAATAGTGGCATGTCACTAATCAGATATGTAGGCTTGTTCGTGCGAAAGCCGATTTATGCACAGAACTTGTAAATGTGATGTCGAGCAACTTGCCAATGTGTTAGGGGCGGTGACTTTATTGAGTGGCGAGTCACATCCGCCACGTCGCAGTGTTGTTAAACAGACATTTGTGGCCTTTTGTAGGGAAAACGCTTGCCAGACGAAGACACACCACGTCCTGGAACACTGCCGGCTGGTGATATACCATTGGCAAGATTGTATCTGGTCGATTACCCTCGTGGATATTCGCAGTCACGTAACGCCAATTTGTTTCCTATGGCTGCGTGGTCGCTTTCGGAGTCCAGTGCAAGTGGTTGGAGCTGTTGAAGTCGGACGACTCAGGTGACTTGTATTGAATTGATCAGTGTCCTAGGTTCTTTAGTGTGTCATGATTATGAAGTGCGGGTTTTTGCTTTGTTCTTTATTGAATCCCTGCCCATGGGAGCGTCGCAGGTACGTCTTCAGCGGTGTTCCGTGCAGGTAACGTTATCCTGTAGAACAAGGGTGAGAAGAAAAACGGACCGAGCAAACTGCCAACAAAATTGAACAGGACTATGTTATTGTATAAATATAAAATTTCTGGTAAAGTTGTGCTGGCTGAAAACAATGGAGTGACCGTATATGTTGTACATCATATCCGTATCCGTAGTTTTCGTTGTAGCACGATACCTGATATTTGCTGAATGTGAGAGGAAGATGCTGGCCGAAGTGGCCTAGCGTATGCAAAAGTTGTCCTGTTTGGGAACCGTGAGTATCAGGCGTTGTTAACCGGTAAATGAGTTGAGGGAATTAGAAGAACATAGTGAGTGGTTTAATAAGCGCGTAATATATAAGTTCAGCGATCTGTTGACAGTGCTAGGGTTTATCGTTCGAACATGTACGAGAGCCAGGGAAGTTATTACGCCGGGTTTGAGACCAAGAAAATAATAACGCAACATGTTCAGCAATCGGATGCTAGACAGCTGGGTGAAGGGGTGAGATGGAGTGTCAAATTTGTGATGAGAATGGGATTTATATACTACAACTGTAGCGACAGTGCGGTTGCAAAGCTAGTCCTAAAGGGACCTCGAATAGCGAAAAAAGATAGGGACTTCTACAGTGCGGTAAACAGGTCAAATATAGGACAGGATAGGGTGATACTGGGAGTCGGGTTAGTTATGTAGAAGAAACTGCTTGCTGACAGGCCTTCAACTTCAATAATAGGAGAGAGAAGGGCTTGAATACTATAGGTTTATTTAGAAAATGGTTGTAGGGCCAGCGCTGAAGGGGACCTAGAATATCAGTATTGTGAGCAGTAGCCGCAAAAGATGCTACCTGTGCCACTCTGATGTGGACATCCACGGTGGAACGTTGAAGTCAAATAGACTGCTAGTTATGACTCACTAATTGGTGAGTTGCTGGCAACCTGATTAGTTAGTATACAGGAGCGGCACGCTTTATTAGGCTCAGCATAGTCTGATAGGTGTACAGTGTGGAATACCACAGAGAAAACAGACAGCAAGACTTGCGACATCTGTAGAGAGAAAACGACAGTGGTGCCGGCTCCGGAATCGACCAAGGGTAAGGAAATAATACGGACAGCACCGCCAATTGCCAAGTTTTCATTCCAAGATATGCGATGACGAGAGGAGATTCAGAAAAGTATACAATAAAGTACGGTTAAACATAGGAGTGGATTAGACGCAAAGTAGTTCAAGTGCTCAGCATCTGGCGCTGGTGGAATAAGAATGCCATCAGTCCAATAGACGGGGATGTGAAAATTAAAATTGTGTGGCAGCCGATGAGCTGAGGCTAGTGATACCTATACCACCATTGAATTGTTGCGATATGAACGAAGATAGACGCCAAACAAGAGAGGAAGACGTTAATGTGAGCTGAGATGCATGATAGTGGAGCCGAGAGCCAAACTCAATCAGAGACCGGAAATTTGGATTTCCGTAGGCGTTACCAAGCATAGAGATAATGATTCAGACAAAGAAGAGTATCATAAGGTTGTAACTTATACCAATGAGAACTTGAGTCGATGGCAGCCGGTGCTCATAATAAGAGAGGCCTAGGTTTAAGACTATAGGCATTTGGAGCCTGAGAGGACTGACCTGTCCAAAATGTTTTGGAACGAGAGGCACAGAAAGAAAAAATAACCAAAAGAGACCTGGGATGTTGCGCTGACGCTAGTGATACCTATACCGCCATTGAACTGTTGCGATATAGACCAAAAGAGAGGCAAAACAAGAGAGGGGACGTAATTGTGCGCTGAGAAGCATGAGAATGGAGCCGAGAGGCAAAACTCAACCAGGGACCTGAAATTTCAAGTTCCGTAGAAGGACCAAGCATGCAGATAATGTATCAGAAGGAGGCGAGCACATAAGGCAGTTAATTACACGCGATTATTGGCTCCTACTAAACGGATACTTCGTACTTTACTTAGTTGTACGACGATCTTGTCTCTACGCAGGCGTTAGCAATCCACCCATACGGCTAATGATTCTGTAGGATATTCAAAAGACAGTTTCAGCATAATTATTGTTGCACAGTGTACATGCTTTTGTCTCAAGCCCAAATGTTTTAACCTAAGACATTAACAATGTTCAACTCCATGCCTGTTCTTGCGGTCTTCTCTCGGTTGTCCCTCACTTTCCCTTTTCTTTGAGGTCCGGGACTTCTTGGAGATCTGGGATTGGACTGCGGAACAGTTTTGGCCCAAGACGGACGTAACAACTCACAAGAACTTACATGGAGCATGGTAGAACTCCGAAAGGACCGAACTACAATCCCCGTAACCCTTGTCCAGTATGGAGAACTGGGCATATCCTCATACTCCCATACATTATACATCTGAAAAATCTGGACAGCGGAAAAGTTGAACTTTTGCTCACCTGGACATACAACAAGATGAATAATCATGATGTCCCTCTTTTCCACCGACCTCAAAATCATGGCGACCCTGATCAAATTACCTGTCCAACTAACAGAGAAAATTAGAAGCCATTACTCTGCAAAAAACCGAAGGTAAAACCAGTCGTCAAGCGGCTTTGCCAGTTCAACATTAATGTTCAAAATGCTTTGCGGCAGTGTTGCAGGACGTGGTGGGTTTTCGCCTGGCGAGCGTTCTCCCTACCAAAAGCCACAAATGTCTGTTCAACAACACTGCGACGTGGCGGATGTGACTCGCCACTGAATAAAGTCACTGCCCGCAACTACATCCTAGCAAGTCGACTAGACTCACATATCAAATCTTCCCGACACCGTTTCAACTACACACGATTGAACCCGATGTATCGTCGTGATCCGCATCTGTTTTTAAACCTTGATCATGCCTGCGTTGGTGTGTCTCTATGAAACTGAGAATAAATTATTTATTTATTTATTTATTTAATTAGTCGATGGCAGCGGATCCTCAAAAGAAGAGAGGCCTTGGTTTGATGCCTATGGGCATTTGGGGCCTGAGAGGCCGGACTAGTCGAAAAGATTTAAGAATGAGTACCACAGTAGCAAAGAGGATCAATGAAGGCCTAGGATGTTGCGCTGACGCTAGTGATACCTATACCGCCATTGAACCGATGCAATATGGACCAAAAGAGATGCCCAACAAGAGAAGGGAAGTAATTGTGAGCTGAGATTCATGATGGTGGAGCCGAGAGGCAAAAGTCAATCAGAGACCTAAAGTTGCAGTTTTGCAGGGGACCAAGCATACAGGTAATGTACCAGACGGAGGCCAGTATCATGAGGCTGTTTCTTATGCCAATGGGAACTTTACTCGATGCTCAAAGGAAGAGAAGCCTTGGTTTGAGACCTATTGGCATTTGGAGCCTGAGGCCGGTGTGGTCCAGGTGGTTTAAGAGTGCGAGGCGCAGTAGGAAAGCGAATCAAATGTGGCCTAGTATGTTGTGCTTACCCTATGAGAACCTAAACCACCATTGAACCGATGCGATATGGACCAGAAGAGAGGCAAAACAAGAGAGTGGGACGTAATTGTGAGCTGAGATTCATGAGAGTGGATCTGAGAGGCAAGACTCAACCAGGGACCTGAAATTTCAATTTCGGTAGAAGGACAAAGCATGCAGATAATGTATCAGACGGAGGCGAGTACATGAGGCAGTTAATTATACCAATGAGAACTTTTGCCGATGGCAGCCGATGCTCAAATGAGAAAGGCCTTGTTTTGAGACCGATGGGTATTAGGAGCCTGAGCGGCCGGACAAGTCCAGTAGGTTTAATAATGCGTGTCACTGTAGCAAAGAGAATCAAACGGGGGCTAGTAAGTTGCGCTGGCGTTAGAAGTACCTATACCGTCATTGAACCGATGCGATATGGACCAAAAGAGAGGCCAAACAAGAGAGGAAGACGATACTTGTGAGCTGAGAAGAATGATAGTGGAGCCGAGAGGCAAAATTAATCAAGGACATGAGCTTTCGATTTCGTTAGGGTGACCAAGCGTACAGATAATGAATCGGACGGAGACGAGAATCATGAGGCCGTTACTTATACGATTGAGAACCTTAATCGATGGCAGCTGATCCTCAGAGGAAGAGAGGCCTTGGCTTGAGACCTATAGGCATTTGCAGCCTGAGAGGCCGGAGTAGTCCAATAGGTTTAACGATGAGTGCCATAGTAGCAAAGAGAAGCAAACGGGTGTTAATAAGTTGTGCTGACGTTAGAGGCACCTATACCGCCATTGAGCCAATGCGATATAGAACAAAAGGGAGGCCAAACAAGAGAGGGGAAGTAATATAAGCTAAGTGCATGATAGTGGAGCCGAGAAGCAAAACTCCATCAGAGACCTGAAATTGCAATTTGCGGGGGTCCAAGCATACGTATAATGTATCAGACTGAGGCAAGTACATGAAGCTGTTACTCGTGTCAGTGAGAATTCAATCGATTCTCAAAGTAACAGAAGCCTTGGTTTGAGACCCATAGGCATTTGGAGCCTGAGAGGCCGGACTAGTCTAAAAGGTTTAGGAGCGAGAGTCACAGTAGCAAGAACATATAGCGACGTCTGGGATAAGCCATACGGATAATGAATCGGACGGAGACGAGAATCATGAGGCCGTTACTTATACCATTGAGAACCTTTATCGATGGCAGCCGATCATCAAAAGAAGCGATGCTTTGGCTTGAGTCCTATAGGCATTTGGAGCCTGAGAGGCCGGACTGGTCCAAAAAGTTTAAGAATGAGTGCCACAGTAGGAAAGATAATCAAACGAGGCCTAGGTAGTTGTGCTGACGTTATTGGTACCTACACCACCATTGAACGAATGCGACATGGACCAAAAGCGAGGCCAAACAACAGATGGAGACCATACTTGTGAGCTGAGAAGAATGGTAGTGGTGCCGAAAGTCAAAATTAATCATCTTGTCTCTCTAGGAGTGCCTCGTTCCGTCGGGACTAAATTCATTTATTTGCTTTATTTAAGTTGCGTAGATGTCACGAACTCTACGAAAGCCTGCACGCGTGGAAACCTACTTGATCAACTTTCGAAGCCAAAAGTATTGTCACAAAATACCTACAACTGGTTCACTTTTAAGCTAGTTCCATACACATGAGATTACATGACGATTCCGTTTCGTCAGTGTTACTTTTTGAAAAGTCAGCACGGCAAAGCGCTACGTGCGGTAAGAGCCGATGTTTAGCTGGTACTGATACCGGACTTACTGGATGTTGGGAGTATAAATATAAGATAACAAATAAATAGAAAAATAAGTCAAAGTTTCCTGTGCACAAAAGTAGCACAAATATAACACAAACAGAACGCAGGGTACCTAAACATCTGAAAAGGTTGCTATTCTATTAGTCGAAAACAAACTACTTTTAACGATATTTAGCCTTTGGTCAAGGACATTAACATAATGTATGGTCTACCTAAGGTTTAAGAAGGTGGCTCGCTAAAAGCATTAATATCCATATATAACGCATGGTATCAGCGGTTAGCACGATGGTTTGTTGGACTATTGGCAAAAGGTTGAAAGATGCTAACCAACTCTACACCAGTTCATTAACCAGCTACATGAAAGTAACCTCGATTAAAGGGCGCTTCGTCCCATCAGTGTGCAGTTTCTGTTCAACTACTTGCCTTTGAGAGAAATGGTGGACGTTGGACAGGACTTCGCTAAATGTGTGAATGCGCGGCTGCCGTTTTCTTTGGGATACCTCAACGAATTATCGCTACTGCGCACGACAACCGTGTTTTTGAATAAGGAAGTGCATACCAACAGGTAGATGGGTGGATATCAGAGTCTATTTAGTTTTGTGCCAGCGCATATATTCATGAACATTTTTTTATGTCACGCTACGACCCAGACCACCATATCACATTAATGCATAAATAATAATTCTCGAAGAAACATTACACACAACAAGCGGTACGCTGACAAAACCTTCGTACCCGCACCACCACCGAATTCTTCGCCGTCCCTCCTAACTGTTGTGAAGTTTGCACACAAAATGCTTGCCTTAACTTTGAGGTTGAGAATAATAACCCCCTGCTTTTTGCATGTACGACTGCCGAGGGGTGATCGCACGATATGGCGTACAGCTCACCGAAAGGTTACGTGAACCGTGTGGTATGAGTAATTTCGAACTTTTACACCAGTAAATCAACGCGCTCGGTCAACACGTTATTCCTCAGGCTGTCTACTACAGAATGCGTCGGAGATAGCTGCGAACCGCCACGCAAAATCTACCAGCATATGGTTGCTTATAAGCGGTTATAAGCTAGTGTATCCACAACGCAAACGATGAACTGCTGGTCTTTCTTCCTAAACCAAAATTGCCTGTTTATCTACAACTACCTTCCATAGGCGTCCTTATTGCTGGGCAGTAATAATAACGTACGGCAGTGCCCGTATGACTTGCAGTTAATGCTGCTGAATTACGCCCCTCTGAGCTACCAGGGAGCTACAAATACACCAGGTGTGCCTATGGGAACAGTCTTTGCCCTAGCGCACTGTACTTACTCATGTATTTTAACCGCGGTGGTGGCTACCGTGGGTAGAACAGACGGTTGCTTCGGTAAGCGGTTTAAGGAGCACATTCCAAAGCGTGCAGTTAGCAAAACATCGTGTGTATAAACAGGAGGTGCCTCCTCGATTCCCATTTACATTATTGAAACGCGTCATAATCCCGACTATAACCAAAAACTTACTTGCATCTATGCTATCGCAAAGGCCAGCACCTTTAATGGGGTACAGGCAGTGCCCAAATACAAGCATCGTCCAACACCGTGCATCCAGAAACAACCGATCCTTAGGTCAAAACTCCTTTGGTATTGGTGATACGTCCCCTATATTATAACCACCTCGTTTGGTCGCCCTGGTAGCTCAGAACGCCCTTACTTACGCTTTCCTCATATTGATGTTCTCCTGCATCCGTAAGTTACCGTCCTGTTCCCTGTGCCTCATGGATTTCGTTACCGCAGGTGCGGCACAAGTTGCTGCTGCCCGCTGAACTTAAAATGTGAAACTTTCTCTCCTATTACGACCGCAAACATTATCCGGCAAGGTGCTGCGGCGCATCTTTATTCGTCAGCCCTAGGCCAATTGCCCTCGCTGGTATTTCTAATTTTCAGTACAACATTAATACCTGACCTATATTTCGCGTAACTTAAAGTTAACTCCCGTGTCTGGCAATGTAATTTAATTACTTGGACACCTGGCGTCCATTGCATGAGTAAGTCACCAAGCATTACAGTTCCTCTATGTTTCCACTGAAAACTTGCTTTTCAGCTGCAGCCCTCGTCAAACTACGCCCGTCAAGTTAGACTGTTCGCTGGCTTCTTGACCGCGTTAAGTACACGTAGGTCTAAGCTTTTCACAGTATCCTGGTCTCGCACTCTTTTAACCTTAGCTCCAGGGGTAATGTATTTTCTCCATCCCATATTTGCAACAGGGTTGTCATTCAGAACCTCCACGCCTCCGCTCGCTTATTTAATTTTCAATCACCAATTTTAAGGACCATGTATTTTAGCCCACTGTACATACTAATAAATAATTAAATAAATAATTGCTTAATACATGGCGGTGCGAGACGCACTTTGAAATAAATAAATAAATAAATTTTACTCTCGACAATGCGAGGCACACCTTTACAGGCATGATCATATTTAGCTAACATAGTGTGATCAAATTGTACAAAAGGACATGTTTGGCATAACAGTGTATGTAAGTATATGGGTGTATATACGTATGTACTTGTGTAGAAATTTAGCTTGTATTCTTGAATGCGCCGCAGAATTATTGACTGTTTTTTATCGTCAGGAATGTGAGAATAAGCGATTGATTTTCGTGGGTTGGATAGCATTTTCCGAATATCCACGGGCCAGTGACTTTAGTTTGTGGCGAGTCACATCCGCCACGTCGCAGTGTTGTTAAGCAGACATTTGTGGCCTTTTATAGGGAGAACGCTTGCCAGGCGAAAACCCACCACGTCCTGGAACACTGCCGCCGAACTCTTTGCTGGTACAGGTTAAACCCGAACCACCCAGCTGGCACCACGAGGAGGTTGATCGGAGTAACATCAGTACCGGTGCAGAAACGTAGCAAGTAAAGCAGTACACACTGGCAAAGTATAGGTATGTATGCGTAGTATGTACGTCGGTTCATGAGCAAGTCATCATGCTGAGTGAATTAGTTACTAGCACTGTTAAGTTGTGCGTTTGTTTGGCTGATTCGCTTTTATGCGAATGAATAAGATAAAAGCTGAAGTGGCTGACGTTCGCGAAACAAGTAACATACTCCGACAAGGCAAAAGGACATGGCTTAAGTTAATGGCGAGTCATATCCGCCACGTTTCAACCTGGTTAAGATGACATACGTGGCATACTACATAGTGCGCGCTTGCCAGGCGGAAACCCATGAAGTCCTGGAACACTGCCGCGGATCTATTAGCTGGAACGGGATTAACCCGTACCACCCAGCTGGTGCCACGGGGAGGTTGTTCGGCTAGCCAGCCTTTGAAAAATAGGCTTGTTCCCCTTGCCTGTTGAAGGCGCTTAGCCTGCGGAATGCTAACCGTCATCGTACCGTGATATTTCTACTCTTTTCGGTACAACGGCGTATGCATGCTACTACTCATTAACCATTATTAAATACCTGCGCTAGTGTCGTTAAGCTGGGGTCGCATGTGCTTCACCAACGGTCCCTTCGCCGTAAACGGTCAATGAAGTTATGCTTTCTACTGTCCGCAACAGCGACATTGCCGTTATTTTAAATGTGCTAAATTATACCATATATTGATTCCCTTCTTATATTCGCGGCATTTGATAACGAACCGAAAAATACTGGCGCTCTCCGCAGTCCGTAACTAAGTTGCTGAGGAAAGCGTATATTTAGGTCACCTTTCATTTACGGCAGCGGGAAATTCTTCTACGCCGCCAACTGTAAGTTGCTCGTTGTAGGTTAGCGAACAGCATACAGTCAAACTTAATTGCTCTACCGCAGACTTTCGCTTTACTGCAACGAATATGAGCAATTTTATGCCGTACTTGAACAAGATACCTGTTATACTGCATAAACCAGAAGATGCTGGGCGTTATTATTTCGTGCGTGTTTCTATAGTTAATGCAGGCTACTTAATAAATGTGGCAGCTTGCCAATAACTTAGAAGCACGAAATGAAGGAAAACAGGCACGCAACTAACTCTCGTAAGTAAGGTTGCCCAAACCTGTGCATAGGTGTTCCATCCTAACTCAGAATACTGTACAAAATTGACGGTGGAATACAGTGTTTTGCTGTAGATTTACAAGCGTAAACCGATTTTCAATTTTTTAAAGTTTGAACGACATCCTTGTGCATTGGCCGGAGCAACCTTCACCGTATGCATCCAAGCTTAGTAACTACCGCCGGAGCAAGTATAATAGGAGGCGCACTCGGGATTCGAACCACACCGCATGACTGACAGCCCGGCAAGAAACTACTAGACTATATTACCTTTTGTCTGTCCATTCGTGTGTTGGCTAATTAACCGTCGTCAAGGCAACGTCCTAGCAAAATTTGCAACAACCTGTGGGTTCCTTACACATGTTAATTTTGTAATGGTCAATAAAGCTGTATTACATGACCTCTTCATTTATTTGGCCGGTTTTGCATAATTTGATCGTTCCAGGAGGCAGAAGAATTGTTAACTAACTTTATCGGCTCTGTTGGTCAACCTTCTTCTCGACGAGTATTTGGTTTACCTTTATTCTATTGTTACACTAAAATTTGACTTGGTGGTTCTTTGATTCTGTTAGCACCTTTAGTGGTTGCTCAGGATCACCCATTATTAAAGCACATGAAAACGTTTTTAAGAGTGAGTTACTATCTTATTGCGCGACACTATTTTTAGAAATGTTTTATAGTTTTACTCACACCCACTAGCTCATTCCTAAACCTAGTATCTTACCCTCAAACTCCAACGTGCTTTTTTCTCTTCCATGAGCAGCTATAACTCAAGAATCTGCAAGTGAAATAACTACCGACAACTGATCGGCTGGATGGTACTATCCCGCCACATAATTGAGCACGAGTAAGTACGTCTCGGTGTTGGGTCCCACGAAACACTCGCAGCTGCAAGTAAACAAAGGATAGAGACAAAATGAATATGTGGAAAGCCAACAGTGATAACATGTGAAAGGTAACAACCTGTGTTAACAACCGCTCCTGTAAACCAACTGCTCGCCCACCATGGCAGCGCATAGAACCGCTGTACAAACTTATCTCATTCCTATCGGGAAGTTTACTAACAGAAGTCAAAAAATATACCATTATTTAGTTATTTAATCTCCAATATTTTCCATGCTTTTGTTGCACGCTTCTGCTAGCTGTTTTCCATGAACGCCAAATTGAAACATCATATTATTAATAACGTCCACATTGTTGGTCTGTTAGCACGCCTTGTCTACACCAACACATCGGAGCAATTACTCATCAACATACTCCACGTCAACGACTTCTGCAATTCTTACATTAACGTCTCGTACTATTCGAAACCTTTGCCTGGGCAATTCTGATTGTGCCTTCAGAGGCTGGCTTGCCTAACTACCTCCTCGTGATGTCAGCTAGTTGGTTCAGGTTTAAGCCCTTCCATTCAATAGCATGGCGGTAGTGTTTCAGGACGTGGTTGGTTCTCGCTTAAAAAGTCTTCTCCGTACCAAGCGCCACAAACGTCTGCTTATCAACACGGCGACGTAGCGTTGTGCCTCGCCACAAACTAAAATCGCTGGCCCGTGGATATCCAAAAGATGCCACCCAAACCCACGGACATCTATCGCTTATTCTCACATTCCTGACGTTAACAAACAGTCAAAGTTGCTGCGGCACATTCACGAACACATGATACGTTCATACACAATTACATAGGTATATCCACACATGCACCTACGGGCACTGTAATACCGAAAATGTACTTTATGTACATATTGGATCACACTATGTTAGCTTAATATGGTTCTGCCTGTAAGGGTGTGCCTCGCATTGTCGAAAATAAAAGTTTATTTATTTAGTTGTCGGATCGTGGATAAACTTCCTTTAATCTTTGAGCAATATGGGCCCACACTACTGACTACCTCTTTGTTACTCCTGCTCTTAGACCAGCACATTGTGTTATTACGTACAATTGTGCATTACACTGTTCATAGCCGAAAATGTGTCTCGCTTTGTTGAGCATAAGTTATTTATTTATTTTTGCATTTGTGTATCAAATGCGTTTCATGGTGCCTGTCTCTGCTTTATTCGTTGCCGCGCGTCTTTCAGTTGTCCAAGAAGCCTAGACTTAGCACACATGGCTTTTCATAAACGTTTCAGAAATAAGGACTTTTGAAATAGTCGGATAGGTTTGGTGGTGGTTATTTTTAGCCGGTGGATGTCCATGCATTAAATAAACTGAATAATATACTCGCAAAACTTTCAATGGGTTCTTCACGAGTCCAGCTTAGGATTACAGACAGTAATGAATTGCGTTGGCCTAATTTAGCAGGCCTTCCAAAGCTTTAATTGCTTGTGCTGCATCCATATTGTTTTATTTAAAGATAAATATTCCACACAACCGAAATGGCAGTCAAGGCCGTTCAAGAGAGTAAACATAACCGGTCAAAGTGGTGGTATAAGAAAGACAATACGTGTTGTTGGGATGGCAAAATAACTACATAGCAACACGTTCAGAATTGAACACCCAAGAGCATGGCGCCGTAACTTCGCTCCCTTTCTAAGAGCTAAGCGATTGTATAAGTAGGTAACCAAATATTGCGTTCCCCGGGCGCATTCGAGTAGTACATTTGCTGTCATCCAGCTGCATATTGTTGGATTATTCTAGGTGGATGTTGACACAAACTGAAGGTTAGTCAGGCGTTCAGGTAAATCCGTTGGTTATGTTATTCCCTCTCAACGGAAAGGCGACCGGTTGTGGTTCCACGGAAACCATGATAATTTCGCAAAGGGCATGTGCGTAACACAGAGAAGGATGAGAGTTATAAGCTGCCTTGTGACAACTTTGTTATCCATGAAACCAAAAGAGTTGGGTTCGGCTCTTAATATTATCAATTGAAAATTTTCACATACAGTTTATATACCGATGCTTTTCAGACATTTTGCTTGACCTTTTTTCTACAACCGAAGATTAAAAATTAGTTGTCTCAAGAACGCTTTATTGTGAATTTTCACTTGAACGCATTGTACTCGTACCTATTTCAAAAAAATAGGATTTTTCCTGGACTATGGATGAATTTTCCAGTAGACGGCATAAGTTACTTCGCTGTTGGACGAATTCAGTTTGCAGGGATAGATAAATATATTCGTATAATCGGGGTTGGACAAGGCACACCAACAAGGCATGATAAAATATCTACCATCAAATCTGAGACGATCATATGTGATCAATTTTGGTCTTGAGTGTTGTAAATCGTGGTACAAGGTTGCGCTAACTGTTCCATTACACAGTGGTTTCAGCATTGGAACAGACCTTTGACGCAAATGCAAAAAGCTTGCTTATCAAAACATATGACGCTTGAATTTGTTCCATGTGTAGGTTCTGGCCGGAAACAGATCCCTTGTGTTGTTAATGGCGGTCAGCTGCTGTCCACTTCCCCTCAAGCATTTGATACGTGCCCCTGTGGCAGCACTGAGGTTCAATCCTTTCCTTTTAGCGATGGGCTCTATACGCGGGTAATTATTGGAGTCGCTTATTATGGACCATTCTGTCGCTTAAGAATGGAGCCTGTCCCGAGGAAGTATCTGTGGAAAACTTGGAAAGAGACGCAACTTGCAAGAACAAACAAAAGAAAGGCAAGTAATCGCATTCATAGAAACGAATGGAAAGCAACAAACCGCTGAAATTTTAAACGTTATGCATACGGTAGATATGTCGTCACGTCAGAAAAATTCGGTATTCGTGTGGATAAAGGACGGGAAAATGTAAAGTTTCGAGTTTTGGTTTGTGGCCCATTTTCAGCTGTTTACAACTATCACGCTGCGTTGGGCGAGGTTATGTACACTAACAGCGTCGTTAGTTGATAGTAGCAAAGGCATGTTAATTGACTAACGGCCAGTAGCAAGCTGGGTTATGCATAAGGTTAAATGGAAGAGGAACGCCGGTAGCTACACGGCTGGTGCCCTGCGTGGTAGTGATGGGAAGCCAGCAGGAAAGGAAGCGCAAAGTTACGGCTGAGATCAGAGGAGATAGAGGCTGGTCAGCAGTGTTTACTTAGAGTAAGACGGTTGCAGGCTGAGCGGCCATTCCCAAGCTTAGGATCCTAAGCTGTGGAATCCAGTAATCGGAGAGTGAACGTTAGATGTTGGATGGCCAGTGCGCCGCGTCATGCCTTTTAGGTAAGTCATACTGGCGTATAGAACTAAGTGCTATTGTCATTCGCGAAGTGAGCAGCGAGTAGTTAAGCTGTACGACCATTACTGCAGCGTCAGGAGCTATATTGTAAAAGGGACATATACGTCGGTATATACGTGTTTACGGCGCTGCGTTGCGCGAAGTCAGTAAATCTATCAAGGTTGAGACATGAGGCTAAAAGAGTTGCGTTACGTAATGAAAAGCCGGTGGCATGCTGAGTACAACTTTATGGAAAAGATTGGCAACAGAGGTAGCAGGTAACTGAAGGATTAGGTGACGGAAAACGGCAACAAGATTAGCGGCTATAGAAGGTCAAGACAATTACCCGAGGAGCAAGGAAATCGGAAGTAAAGGACAGTGCCTACATAGCTACATTGCACCGTCATATGTTTTAGGTGTCATACCAGTAGAACTGAGAAAGATAGCCAACACCAACCTGGGAATGAGAGCCGATAAGAAAGCTACAGACTTTATTACAGCGGTATGACAGACATTGCTGTAGCCTTAGGTGTTCGTCAGCAACGACGATGATAGGGCGTTGCATCGCGCGTAGTTGTTAAGCCTAACCGTGTTACGAGCTGTGAGTAGAAGAGGCGAGTTAAGTAATGGAAAGCCGGCGGCATGCTGAGAGTAAGTTAAAGGCAAGTCCAAAAGCAGTGGGGGCAGACAAGTGCAAGGTTATGTAACCGAAAGCCGGTATCAAGTTCAGCTGCCATTTACGGCAAAGATAATAAGCTTGAAAGCGAGTATCTAAGCAATGAACGTCAGAACCTAAATGGCTACTGCGCTGCGTCGAGCGTTATAGGTGTTGTGCTCGTAGACCGGAGGAACAGAGCTATCGCCTATTTGCAGACAAGCCAATAGGGTAGCCGGGCGCTTTAATATAGCGGTGGGAACAAGGCTGTGCTGCGGAATTGGGTGAACGTCAGTTTCTGGGTTTATAGGGCGTTGCATCGCTCGCGGCTATTGGGTTATATTAAGGTTCAAGATAAAGGATAGAAGAGGTGAGTGAAATAATGGGAAACCAGTGGCATGCTGATGGCAGAATTTTGGCAATGGATAAAGGCAGTGGTGACATGTAGTGCACGATTAACTAACTGAAGGCTGGTTGGCGTTTTAACCGCCATTTACGGCTAGGCTAATAAGCCTGGAAGCAAGTAGGTGGGAAATGAACCTCCGAACCTATCTCGCTACTGCCTTGAGTCGTGCTTTGTAGATGATGTACTGGTGGACCAGAAGGAGCGAGGTAACATCAACTTACGGGTGAGGTTTGTTCGGGGATCTATAGAGTTCAATTCATTGGTAGGTAAAAGGCTTTGCTGTAGAACTGAGTGAACGTCAGCCTCTGGGTTGATAAGGCCCTGCATGGCGCAACCAAGAAAGTAGCCACAAAAGCTATTGGATAGAAGGTAAGCGTCATAATCTGCATGGCTGCCGCTTAGTAGCACATTGGATATGCTATTCCGGTGGACCAGAGTGGGTGGGCTAACACTCTTTTGCGAATAAGTACTGTGGGACAAAGACTTCGCTGCAAAGTTAGGTGAACTTAAGTCCCTAAGCTGGTGGGATACCGCGTCGCGTAAGGCTATAAGTCTTAAAAATTTTTGCGTTATTGATAGAAGAAGTGCATTACTTAGTGAAGATCCAGCAGCATATTATGCGCAAATGTTTGGTAAAGATCAAACGAAGTGGAGACAGCTGAGTGCAAGGTTAAGTGATCAAAAGCCAGCAACATCAGCGGCCGTTTACGGCCAAGATGACAAGCCGTGGTAGCAAGCAAATAGGAGGACAGGGTCTGCAAGGTTACTAGGCCGCCTTGCGCGTTGTGGGTGTCTTTCTAGCGGCCCAGAAGGAAGATAACAAAAATTAGTGGATTAGAACCGTAGACTGTGAAGATATAAAAGGAATACGCCACCGTCTGGGTGACTACACAAGGCGTATCAGCAACACAGAAGATACACAGATAGAGATCAGAAGGGGTGCATAACGGCGTATACAATCCGGAAGGAGATACTGCTAAGAACAAACGGCCTGTGAGATTTCAGACATGAAGTGGAAGGAGCAAAGGTCTGCAAGTCGATGCTGCATCAAATACTAATGGAAGTCTGTTAAGATGAAATGTGCGTGGGCTACTGGTTAGTTTGCTCTCCAGCGTTAAAATGACATGCTAGAGAGAAATAGATGTAGCTATGGAGCAGCAATCATTAATGCTCAGAATCGGGAAGTAGATGATAATTAGATTGAAAGACCAAGATTATTGGAGTATGAGGTAGTGGAGTGAAAATAATGGCCAGCCGGTTGATTGTCAGTGATGCAGCATCACAATCCAAAGGGAGTAATGTGGATTTTGTATGGGAGTCAGCCAGGAGCTAGGTGGCTATCTAATGCTTAGCAGACGTACTGACATGAAACAGGCGTGGATTGGCAACAGCGGTAAACGACATGCAGCATCCGGAAGGAGATATTGCTGGAAATATGAAGCCAACTTATCATCAGGCATGAGGTCCAAGGTTAAAGTTGTTCGCAGGTTGGACGGTTGTAAGTGGTGCGCTATCATAGTTCTAAAGGAAGCCTGTTAAACTGAAAGAGTAGGTCGCGTGCTCGGTTGTTCATCGAGACAGATCAGTCATATAAAAGATAAACCGACGGAGCGAGTGAGCTACATGCACCACCCTTTATAAGCTGGAATTAGGTTATTATAATAAGGAGATGCCAAAATGCGCTCTAGCCTAAGATAAAAAATGTTATTTCCATGTAGGATGGTAGTGAACTCTGCCGCAGCACTATCAATCGGAAGGTTGTAAAGCTGAAATGGATATGAGCTGCAGGCTAGGTTGCTCTTCAAGTCCCAGCAGTCATAATAACGATATACAGACTCAGGTAGAAAGTGACGGACTTCGTAATGCGAAAGATGGAATGAGATAATGATAATAATAATACTAATAATAATAAGGCAGGGGCAACTTGACCACAAACAAAATAGGAAATTATGATTTTGTTCTCAATTCGGGTGGTTGTGCGCGATGAGTAATCGAAATCCAACTGGAAGCCTGTAAAGATAAAATGGGAATTGGTCACAGTCTAGGTGTCTTTTCGGGCCTCTGCGTCATATTTAGGTTGTATAAACGGAGTTGGGAATTGACAGACATGGGCGTTCGGATTGTGGAATTAGGCAATAGTAATAATGGAATACCACATGGACCCCAATCCTAAGATAAAGAAATGATAAACTATTTATTAGAATGGTTGTGAGCGATACGGAATCACATTGCAAATAGTGGCAGGTAGAGATAAAATGAATAAATAAATAATTATATTCTCGACGAAGCGTGGCCCGCCATTATAGGCGTGATCAAGTGGATAAGATCGCCACAGAAACACTAAAAGAATGTGTAAACCACACGACAGAAATAAAGGTTAGCAAAATACATGGCTCGAAAATTGCGCATAATCTTTTATGGGGTTGATGCAGGGATGAAGGGCATGATCATTGGCGTTAAAGATAAATGTGGCGCCGAAGCGTTGTATGATGACAAATTATTTCGGTTACGGACATGCGGGCTGGGGTTTCGAATTGTTCCGACAGTCGATCTCCATTTTTCTGTAGGCATATGAGTCCGATAAAGCGTTTGATAAACACGTGGTGCACGCAAGTATCGGATATTGTGATCATTCTCCGTGTGAAACCGTGAGCAGCGAGTTTGGTTGGTGGTGCGTCACATCCGCCACGTCACACTCTCGTTAAACAGTCATTTGGGGCTTTGTATAGACAGAACGCTTGCCAGGCGAATCCCACCAAGTCTTGGAACACTGCCATTAAACACAATGTAAATAAAGTTGAGATACTTGTAACGTTTTCTTAGGACAAATTTTCCGGACGGTTAATCGCAGGCATCGTACACCCGATTTTCCGTTGGTTGAACGGAAGGCGTAGTCAGGATTCACCACTAGCTCTTATGGACGGTGGTACGGTTCGGCGATAAGTTGTGTAAATTGGGGTGCAACGTGATGCAGGTGTGTGGTACACAAATTATAAGCCTTATGCTTCTCGGAGTAACTAACTCACTGGCCAGGTTTGTTTTGCTGGCAGGTCCACGTGTGATAACCATCGCAGCTACGTCGGAAGCTTGATGGAGTTCATAGTGTTCACAGCGTTGTAGGTAGCAGAAGGGAACACCCGTGTCAGCTTCATCGTCTCCCGTTCACTGGTTGGAGGACATGTCGTTGCCAAACGGGGTTCCCCGAGGGATAGTTGCACCTGCAGCGAAGCAGCAGTATCCAGGCATGCTCAGCATATATTTGTCCAATCGTTCTTTAAAACTTTCCTTTGTCTGGGCACTTACCACACATTAGGGAGATTGTTCCACTCATACACAACCCGTGTGGATAACGTGACATCGGACAAGATATGGTTCCTCCGAGGTTTAAAAAGTTTCACCCTGTGGCCCCGTGTTGAATAATCTGCGTTGAGCCTGAAGGGCTGCTGCACCTCCTTCCACAAATCGCCCCTTAAAACGCGTCTAGCTAAACCAGGTCACCACGACGACGGCGGTAGTCCAGAGTAACTAATTTCATACGTTGGCGAGGCGGAGAATTTGGCCAAACACGTAGCATAGACACGGATTTGGCTCCGCGCCTCTGCACCTTCTCACTCAATTCACATTCAATTTTGTGAGTGGCGGTATGGCAGGTAGGCCGTATTCCAGTGTTGGACGAAAGTGGGAGGAAAACATGGGCCCGCAGTTCTAGGGAGTCAATTTGTAGAACGACGTACATATGGCACAAAGCATCCTGTGGGCAGATGCAACTTTCCGCAATGTGTCCTGGGTTGTTCTTGGGTCTGGAGAAACAAATACACCCAAATCCTTCTCAGCAACCACATTCTTAAGCAGAAAACAACCAATGTGGTAAGGACCGAAATGTTCCTGATCACCCATCGGGAGTATCGTATCCACTAATCGGATGTTGGATTTGTCTAGACTGGATGATCCGCTTCTTTCTCGTGAGAGATGCTCAGCTGTATCCTGGCGGAATCTGGAGAACAACAAACAAGAGGAGACTGGCAGCAAGCGGTACTAGCAAGTGATCAGTAGAACAAGATGATATTGTCAAGATGTGTGATACACTACGCGGTCTGGAAAATGGACTCGCCTTCCTGACTGTGTCTGCCGCGTATTAATGTCTCCTTGTGGCTTAGCTTTAGATGTTGCAAGCTGCGGGTCATCTTCAACGAGCTGTGGTGTCTGCTGCGTACACGGTGTCGTGTGAGAATCAGTAGATTGTTGTTTACAAGGTTTTTCAATGTACGCTGGTTTAAGACGATCTACGGAAACCGCATCGACTTTACCATTCTTGTTGATCATATGATGTTTTTCGGTTCTAGTGATCACTTCGAATTGTCATTCGTACGGTGGTTGTAATGGCTTGCGGACTGCATCATTTCGTACCCACACGTGTAAACAAGTTTCGACATCTTTCGGTATGTAACACTTGGTGTATGCGCGTGTGGGAATAAAGTGCAGTTCACACATATATGAACGTAGCCGATGGACAAAGTGTGAGGGATCTATAGCGTCGATGTCGGTCGGTTGAACGAGATCAGTCGGGAGCTTTAACGTGGTACCATATACCAGCTCCGCGGTGGAGCAACCTAAATCAGCTTTAGGTGTCGTTCGAAGACCTAATAAAACCAGCGGTAAGGTTTCTGTCCAACGGGTAGTATCGGAACATGCCATCAAAGCTGTTTTGAGATGACGTTGGAAACGTTCGACTAACCCGTTCGATGATGGGTGGTACGCAGTTGTTCTTATACGCTTGGTTCCGAGAGTATTGGTTAACTCTCGAAAAAGCGTAGACTCAAATTGCGCACCGCGATCAGTGGTTATGGTGGATGGTACACTATAATGCGCGATCCAATGAGCCACAAAATTATGTGCTACCGTCTCTGCAGAAATGTCTGCGATGGGTACTGCCACGGGCCAACGAGTGAAGCGATCGATGCAAGTCAGTAGGTACTTGTATCCACTCGACGGCGGCAGTGGACCAACGGTGTCTATGTGCACATGACTGAAACGAGCATCGGGAACGGTGAAGTTGCCAAGTGGTGCCTGAGTATGCCGTTGCACTTTTGAACGTTGACATGGGAGGCAATTTCTCACCATGATCTGCACGCCTTTGTTTAGTGCTAGCTAAACAAAGCAATCAGAAATAAGCTTGGGAGTTGCACAGATGCCTGGATGTGATAGACCGTGGATTGAATCAAAGATGATTAGTCGATGGTTTCGTGGTACGACAGGTCGTGGTTTTCCGGTCGAAAGATCACACATCAGAACATCCGAACTACCAGGCAGCGGAATGGCTTTCACTTGAAGATTGGTTTCTTGCAGTTGTTGAAGAAACTGATTATCCTGATACTGAGCTGTGACTAGTTCTTGGAAGTCAATGGAGGAATGTTCGAATAGAGCGTTGATTTCCGCCCTTGATAAGGCATCTGCTACGGCGTTATTCGCGCCGGGCGAATGCCGTATGTCAGAAGTCAATTGGGAAATGTAATCTAATTGTCTAGTTTCTCGTGGGGAAAGACGATCAGAAGCAGAACGCAGCGCACACGTTAACGGCTTATGATCGGTGAATATCGTGAAGGTACGTCCTTCCAAATAATGTCGGAAATGACACACATTGAGGTAAATAGCTAGGAGTTCCCTGCTGAACGTGCTATAACGTCGTTCGGCAGGCTGCAGTTTCTTAGAGAAAAAAGGCAATTGGATACAATTCACCACTCTGTCTTTGTTGAAGCACATCACCTACAGCTGCATCTGAGGCATCCACCGTTAACTGTAACGGGGTCTTAGGATCCAGATGCCCAAGAAGAGTGGAAGTTGCTAGCTGATGTTTTAGCTCGCTGAATGCGTGTTTAGCTGATTCCATAAAGCCGAATGTTTTAGCATCTAATTTGATTAGTTCGGTAAGTAGCTGGGCTAACTCTGAACAGTGCGGAATGAATCTTCGGTAGAAGTTAACCATACCAACGAACCGGCGTAAGTTTTTGATGGAATCAGGTATGGGATACTCAGTAATGGCTATCACTCTGTCCGGTAGGGGTGCAATTCCAGCGGAAAAAACAAGGTCACCAAAAAAGTCTACCATATCAACTCCTAGCTGACTCTCGGCGGTGTTGATAACTACTCCATAATGCGCAAATCGTTCAAAAAGCTGTCGCAGATGACGCAAATGTTCGTTATGTTGCGACTTGCAACTAAGACATCGTCGATGTAGACGAAAACGAAGTGCAGCTCGCGAATGACCTGATCCATAAAACGCTGAAACGTCTGAGCTGCATTACGAAGATCAAATGGCATTCGCAAAAACTCAAATAAACCAAAGGGAGTAGTGACGGCAGTCTTAGGTACATCTTAAGGATGAACGGGAATTTGGCGGTATGCCCGTACTAAATCTATCTTGCTGAACACTTTCTTTCCGTACAACGAGGCTGAGAAATCCTGGAGATGCGGGATGGGGTATCTATCTGGGACGGTGATGGCGTGCAGTCCCCTAT